>JAYDZK010000113.1:58696205-58749764 GCA_034509185.1 Euphonia xanthogaster
CGACGCTCTTCCGATCTCAGATAAAATATGAATACCAACTAAACAGCTCCATGATTTGAGAGCTCTGGAAGCACAGCAGAACTCATTGTCCCCATCAATGTCCCTAATGCACTTATGTATTTCTAAAAACCAGTAACTCAAAAAAATACATATACATCTCAAAGAAGAGTGCTTGTAGAGGACTTTAGGAGTATTTCCTCTTTTGATGAAAGCAGAGCTCACAGAGGAAGTTGAGGAAAGCATATGGCCAAATATACCAGCATCCACTGAGAATATGTTTTGCTTCCAAGATTTTAGCAGCAACAATAATAATCAACTTGAAGGACAGTCTAACTAAATTAGGGGGAGTAGTAATAAAAGCCTTGGTATCTCATAAAGCTTAAACACAGAAAAGTACAAGTCAAAGGAGTTGACAAAGCCATCAGGGTACCACAGGCATGTGAAAAACAAGAGGATAAATTTTTAATTAAAGTTTAGCAGGGAAAAGAAAATTTTCCTTTACTGTTTGGCTACTGGGAAGAAACAACCAACCCAGCTATGAAGACTTAACACTGGACCTAACAGATGCTTTACAGACAACATGCTATAAACTTCTACACAAGGAATTCTTGAACCCTACTTTTGCATGAGTAATTTTGGTTTTTCTATTTTCAAAGCCTTTGACAACAGCTCTTAATATACACATATTTTTTGCCTGACTTGCCCTGCCTCTGAGATCTGCTTTGATGATTCTCACCTTCAGTTTCTCTACATTGTTTCCCAAAAAGGGGGAATTGTTTAGGATTTTGGGACATTCAGACTGCTACTCAAGCCAAGCCACCAAATCTCCTCAATTTTCTGGGAAAATGCATTATCACTGGCAAATAGGAAGAGGCTCATTTATGCCTAACACAATACACAGTCTCCTCTCACATCAATTTTCTCAACTCTTACTAGTATTTTTTTTTAATACAGAAAAAAAAAATTAAAATTTTTCTTTGCTGATGCTTATTTTGCTGCAAATCTAATGAAATGCATGGATTGTAGTAGTCAGACAAGTATGCAGAGAAAATAAAATATTAGGGAATTGTATATGTGATCATGTCTTCTAATAATATTTTACTGTGAAATTTTACATTTCTAATAGAGAGAATAGAATATTATTTTCAGACTAATGCCTGCTGAGACCACCTCCTTCCATCACATGACATTCATACTATCTGACTACATTTTAAACAAGTAGCTGATCACATCAAATCACTAGTACTCAGTGGCTTAAAGCAGATACCAAAACATTTCAAGCCTGAGTTAAATCAAATGCTAAAAATGGAATAGGAACTGAAATACAGAAACAGATTAAAGTAGTTTGGACAGATTGTTGGCAGCTACTCATGCCCTGAAGATAAACTTTTATCTGGCCGTATGTGCAAAACTTAACTCTAGTCATTTATCATTCTCTATAGCAATAGATTTTCAAAGCATTTTAGTTTCCAGACAGGTAGGTTTTACAACACTTGTTTTCTAAACATAATAGAAAATTCCAGAATGTGTGACAAATGCAACTCCTTCAGCCTTATTATTCTGCAGTAGCTGGTTTTATGAAGAAATAAAAAGTGACATCAGCTGCACAACAGAATTCCAAACTGACATTTTCTTCTCTGGTTTGATTTTCAAATATCTGAAGTTCCAGACCAGGCTGGGGCCCAGACAATCAAGTTATTTGTAGAACATTTACTCCTAACTGTCCAGAATAAATAGACAGTACTAGCATCACCTTTATTATATTCTTCCTTGCAGTGAGTTTGGAATTTCATTCTTTGACATAAATGTTCTACTAATACTTGTTTTTAAGACCTAAAAAACTAGATATTTTAAAAAAGTAAGACATATTTGAGGGCACAATGCTGTCTTTTTCCACAGAAATGCTTAAGAACTCTTTAGTGAGCAGACTTTGTTTGAGATGGTAGACTCTGGTGTACATCTTTACTGGTTAACTCACAGCTCCTTCCAACAGAAAATCAACTTGCACGAATGATTATTTAAGCCTGTACTTGCATTGCAGAGTTTATGCCAGTTAAATGGTTAGCATTTAAAATAAAAATCACATCTGAGGGTTGTATTGCTACGGAAATGCATTGCTACAAAGCCTCAAAATATTTTTTTTTCCTCTTTTATTCGCACATTTTACTTATACCACTGTTGTTAAAGTAATTACAAGTAAAGAATCCTGAAAACTCTTAAGTACAAATTTTAATGCCAGGGAGATGACTCTTTTTGCTACAATTCTAAAAAGTATAATTATGTTTGCAACTAGTATTTTATGCTGAGTAAATATACCATTTTTAAATAATTTCATAAGTGGAATTCAAAACACTGGTCTATGCAATGGGAAATGTCCAGGGGGACTTTGACAGGCTGGAGAAATGGGCTGATGAGCAAGCACCAGAACAATGTAACAGTGGCCTGAAAAATACTGCATGTAGCAACTGTGCAACTTGCATTACCTTGAAAAGAATTAAATGCTCTTCAGAAAGGATTGTGAGACTTTTAAAATTATTTTCCATTTCCCAACTGCTTGCATTGCACAGATGTAGTAGCGGACAGTGTTTTGCAATGCCCACACCAGTAAGTTATTATGTACTGGATTTAAGGACAAACAGTACCAAAACTGGTTTATGATAAAAACATTTGCATCAGAGTATGCTTGACAGCAGTGGAACTGATCAGGCACTGGGAGTTGCTCTCTCCAGAGTATCACCTCTACAATTAAAAAAAAAAAAAAAAGAAAAAAAAACACAACAGAAACCTGTTTTGTCAAATTAGTAGCTGTTGAGAAAACTAAAGCAGCTGAGATATTAAAATAAATTTGTGACTTTATTTTACCATACATCTACATATACATCTTTTTCATGAACTTTTACAAGTCTGTTAAAAAAGAAATATTTTAATGCAGTACTCTCTGTCTTAAAAAAAATACTATTTTTCCAGAAGTAGTGGCTGTTACTCTACATGAAATCAAATGTCTGCCAAAAAATTTAACTCTATGCAGATGACATGTGCTAGGTTAAAATACTATGGTCAGGAAAGCTGAAGCAGACCAGGAAAACCACTTCCTGTTCACCCTTTGGAAGTTCAGTTTCACCAGAAAAGGCTAAAGAGAAAATCCAGCTCTACTTTTCATACCATCACAAAGCACTCTGTGACAAAGAGGAGCTCTGGAACAATCAGAAGGGTTTGACTAAGATTAAGCAATTCTTACCCCTGTAAAAAGCAACGAAGGAAAGTCAGTGTCTTACCAGCACTGCGATTAGTCTGTCATAGGCCTAAGTAGTTAGCAGAAACAATCTTTTGCAGACCTAGTGTGTATGGAGCATATCACAAGACCTAAAGCTTTTATCCCTTGGCTATTCCAGCTGCAGATGCAGGCAATTAGTTCCTTTAGCTGTAATTCCATGTACAATGCTATGCTGCCATGCCATCTTTCTCCCAGTAACTTTTGACTTGTGGCCGATTTCAACCTAGTACGGCAGCACAATGGACTCAAAATTAGGAAGTTCCCTGAGTTTTTGTGAAACAAGAGAGGACGAGAGAGCCATATGAACAAAAGAAAAGCCAAACTGCTAACTCCAACAGTTATGTGTTCCAGGACCTAGCAAAAATTGATAGCTAAAATCAACATTTGCTTAGCTCAGAACTTGCCACTGCATTTGCCAGCACTTCACCATGAATAATACAAATCTGGAATTATTAGGGGCATGTAAATAAAAAGCTTGTTTGGAAAAAAAAATGAGCTTCATTCATTCTTTATTGACACTCTGTAGTCACCCTATAAAGTTTGTATTCCTCTCAGAATTTCACATTTGAAAGTAGAAAGAGTACAAATATTCCAGAAACACCGAGTCTTACAGTCACATGCACCAGATTTTCTGGCAGGACCAGACCCATGCTCAGGGCATGTGTTTCCATAGGAATTCCTGACCTGGATTAGAAGCCAGTCACTGGAGCCAATGTGGAGTGCAAGGATTGTAGCTCAGAGAAGGAAAGAGTTTATCTTTGAAATTTTTCTCATGTTTTACACACACAGTATCTTTGATACTCCCATAATGAAGTTATTAACACACACTTCAGCTGGCAGTTTCTGGGGACAAGTATAATGATCTCTGGAATGCCCTGTCTAACCTTTGATTTTTGATTGAGATGGCATATAGACAAATGAAATGTAGAGAACATGCCAAAAAAATTAAAAATTATCCTAAAAGTTTTGTTAAGGGCCACTTAAGATCTCATTTAATTTCAGCAAGGGAGTTTTGTGTTGGTGTAACAGAGATCTTGCCTACATTTGCATAACAGCTTTACACTAAAGTAGTCAGTTGATTTTGGCACGCTGCCTGCTTACACAGAAAATGAAAATAACCTTTAAACCATCTTTTGCAGCCAGCTCAGCATGAACGTTTCCTTTTATTTGGTGGAAGGCTGATAAATGGGACAAATCATGCAAATCGCTTGTCACTTGTGCCATATATAACAAGTAAAATCAAGATTCAGTCATAGATAATCCCCACCTATCTTTTCAAATACATAGAACTCCAACATATTGCTCCATAAACTTTTCATGCCTAATTTTTTAGAATTATTTTTATTTATTTTGGAAGTCAATGAAAATCTTTTGGAAACCTCCATTATACAGGGAGCCAGACAGCAGCAAAGAATTCACATTTGAGGAATGATTTCCACCTGCTCC
Source organism: Euphonia xanthogaster (assembly GCA_034509185.1). Lineage (NCBI taxonomy): Eukaryota > Metazoa > Chordata > Aves > Passeriformes > Fringillidae > Euphonia > Euphonia xanthogaster. The sequence goes on from JAYDZK010000113.1 coordinate 58,700,926, forward strand.
ATCCCCTGGGAAGTAATGTTAACTGAAAATACAAACAGCCATCTAGCTGCCTCCATCCATGAAAGAGAGGAATACGAATGTTACAAACTGTCACATGAATACAAAAGAAAGTCCCACCAATATGAGCCTTTAGACTATAACTTCTGTAAAGTCTGATTAATAAACATAGGAAACTTAGAAATTAGATACAGGCACACAATTGGCATCAAGTTATTGTATCAGATCTTTGAAGAGATCATTCTACCTAAAAGACAATGCATTTGATAAAGAAAGGGAAAAATACATATTATAAGAAATTAGTTTTATCAAAATCTGCTTGATACCCCAGAATGCAGCTTCTGCTATGCAGAATTAAAAATATCGTAGAAAACTGTAAAAATGCATTGGGGAGGGGTAAGTTTCTGGATGAACTTTGTAAGCTGCCTATTTATAACTCAAATTGCTTCTTTTTTTTGCGTGATGATGCAGGATACTGCAGTGCTGCAGACTACATTAATATGTAATGTAAATATTGAAGTTGGAAAATTGTACTTTACCCCAAAAGAAGCTTACAGGGAGGTTTGGATTTTGAGATTAGTTCAAACTCTCTAAAGAGTTCATTACTCTTTAGAGATTTATAGTAAGAAGCTATAGTTAAACTGCTTTATTACACAGAAGATAAAATTACATATAGAACATAAAACCATGCAAAAACTATTTCACAAAGTACTTACAAGTTTCAACTATAAATTAAAGCATAAATCAGTCAAAACTGCAACATCAGGAAGAAACAATTACCGATCTAAGTGTTCACTCTTTAGTCAAAAAACAATTACTGCCATATGCTTGAAGTTTAGGAAATTATTTTTGTGCGGTTTTGCTTCCTTTTTTTTTGTTTTTAAAGAAGTGCAGCACCAATAAAACTAGTTAACCTGTTGCTTGTAAACAGAAAATTAGGCTTTTTAATAGATTGGGGTTCTGAGAGGGAATAAAAAGAAAATCCCTGTATCCTGAACCAGAGGGTGGTTAACAAAAATGGAGTTTATATAAGACCACTAGAAGACTTGGTCACTCCAGGCCACTTACAGATGCCCACTGCATGTAATCAGCATTAACAAGACACAGTAACTGTAGAGAAATTTCTTCTTTTAGCCAATATATAGCTCTCCTGGAGCTCCGTAGGCTATCAGAAGTATTTTTGTCTTCTCTTTCAAATGATCTCTACAAATTTAGGCTTTTATCTGAAATATATGATAGAACTCCACTGCCACAGTGAAATACTATGTGCCACTAATACAGGGCTTACCAATATCACAGCCATTAGCTTTGTGAAATTTAGTACTGTCTGACAAATACCAGACAGTTCGTCAGGATCTGAAGAGAAATGGTAATATAAAGGAGGAAAACTCATTTGAGTTATACACAGGGGCATCCAGTAGTAATTTCTAAAGTTTACAAAACAGCTATAATTTATAGGGTTCCTATAAAGGAGACATTTCTTTCTCAAAGATTAAGAGTACTTCCCTATCACCATGTGAAGAGAAATGGAACTAACAGGCAGCACTTTTCTTTCTCTCATGCAAGAATATTCCTGTTTTTTGGCTTTTTTTTTTGACTGACCAAAAAGGCAGTATTATTTGGAAGTAAAAGAACCTAAAAAAAATATTTCAGGAGTTCAGATCATTGTAATAAATTTTTCCAAAAATACTTATTTTAAACACATATTAGGAAGTTCAGATTTGAGTTCTTTCAAATTTAATAACAGAACAACAATCAGATGACATTTAAAGATATGTTGCAAGACCATGATCAGTTGCAAATCATGTAAAAATGTGAAAATATCAAATAATACTAATCAAATGCAGTCTTACAAATCTATTTGCTAAATATTTTTAGCATTTTTAGTATTTAAACCTTTTGTTAAAACAGCTCATAAAACCACTCATGTAGAGAAACACATCTATAGAAGTCTCATGTTCACAGTAAGTTTACTCCTGGTTTACAGTCCATGTGTTTGTATGGACTCTCTCCCATTAATCTGATGAAGGTAGAACTCCATCAATCTATTTAACCATTTTAAATTGGCCACAATGTACAATCTAAAATTCTACCACAACCACCAACCATGTAATCAATAAGAATTGTGGTTACATTATCATGTAACCAATGTGAGTTGTGAAAACATACCTGTTTTTTCCGAGGTTCTCAGAAACACCATGTCAGATGGGATTCGTTGATTCTGAGAGAAGAATAAAGAGAAAAGGTATATTTTTTGTAAGTATGAAAAAAAGTGAATTCCAATCAAAAGTCCAGTAAGATCTATCACCAAAAGGTCACACTTGGATTGAAACTCAATTAAAATAGGATTTCTCACAGTACTTTACATTCAGCATTTGCAATTCAGAAATCAATATTTTCGAAAAATTATACCATAACAAGCAACAGCTAATCCTTTCAGATGTTCTTTATAAGAGAATCATAAATACCTGAAGAAGAAATTAACATTTTCTTGACTGAAAACAGTACTTCAAGTAAAAAATACATACATATATATAAATATGTAATCGAAATATCTTAAAACATAGTTTCACTGAGCAAAGGTCTGACTTCAGTTAGCACACGTAATAGGGAAAAAAAAAAGTAAATTTAAAATATCTGTCTTGGCACTCAAGTTGCAAATGTTATGTATACCAAGCATTCTTCTCTCTTCCAATACACACAAACACACACAGGAGAAATAGCAAATTAGGGAACAGCATTTTCCTATTCCACATTTGTAAAATGAACAAAATTTCTTCCTCACTAAGACAGAATGACATGCACAGTCAGATGTACTTGTTCTGTCATCTTCCTTTCCAGCACACAATTGTCTCTCTCAAGTTTTCAATTATTTGTTCATCACAGAAAGGCCAATCTAAGCTTTCAGAGGTTAAACAAAATGAACAATACCAGCCTCCCACACACATGGTATCTGCTACACGACTACCCGAATCCTCAGCTCTCTTTCCATTTTTTCCCAAAGCATCTATCAGCACCAGTTACACATGGCCAGCACAGGGTTTAGGAATGAAACACCAGAGAGAGCAAAAATAACCAGCATATCAAAATTTGCAAGACACAGGACTGGAAAGGAAAAAAAAGGTTTTCCATTAATCCAAAGAAACCTTCCCAAAATCAGCATGCCACCGCAACAATGCCATTTGGAATAGTGTGATCTGAAGAGATCTGCCAGAGTCAACTGCCAGACTATGTGTTGTATGGGCTTAGCTTCCAAAATCATGATGTAAACTCTCTGAATCTCTGGGACACCAGTACTTCTCAGCACTCCTTGTAACATACTCTCAGCAACACCAGTTTATAAATGGGACTGGAAGCAGTTGTATTCTCTATGGGAAGTTCAGTAAAGAGGGGCCATAAAGGGCTACAGAGAGGGCTACTATCATAAGCAACGATGAAGCTTGAAAAATGAGGAAGTTGGGAAACACTAAAACATAGATGGATGTTTTAGTTTACCCGAAAATTCTACATAGGTAGCAAAAACCCTGTGCATAACTTAAAATGCTGCATTTTCATCCATCAATATTTCCTGGTTTGCAGCATTTCCCATTTTAACTCTTTATGCTTTTACAAATAAAGTTCACTTTCTTGTATGCCGACAGTATTCACCTTGAAGAGGCTGCTCATCTCTAACTAGTACAGCATTTCTTTGAATCTTGCCTTATAAGAGCTAATAATTAAGGATGCAGTGAAATTTATTATCCACCATGAGCCCAGATTCAAGTAGGAATATCTCATTCAAATTTGCAAAAAAATGCAGAAAAAATATTAACCTTAAACTATATTATTTTGCACCTATTAGAAGGAAAAGTGAGAAAAAGGAAAGGCAACTTCAAAATTAAATAATTCTGTCCTCAAATGACAATAATAATTAAACACATATCCAGTCTTAACATAGATTAGCTATACAGTTTTGCAGCTCCCCTGCCAGCTCTGACATAAATCCATTACATGAGTTTCAGGTTACTGACTTCATGCCTGCAAACTTCCAATTACTAGTAAACAAACTAAAACACTTCACCAACATCCAAAAATTTTGCAAAAAATAACTGTTACATGATCTAATACTGAATTAAATAGAAGTTCTGGTAATACAAAGGAGGTAACTACAAGTCACTACCAATTTCCACCATGGACACATTTCAGTTCACATTGACTGAATGAAACATTAGCCTGGCACAGAGTATCCAAGATTCAGATACTTTATGCCTGACAAAACTGGGCACAATCATAGCATATCTGAAGTTGGAAGGGACCCATAAAGATCACAGAGTCCAACTCCCTGCTGCTTTAAGGACTATCTATGACTAAATCGTTTGACTAAGAGCAACATCCAGACAGTCCTTGAACTCAAACAGGTTTTGTGTCATGATCTGGGAATCTTGTTCCAATGACTGTCCAGCCTCCCAGTGACAAGTCTTTTCCCAGAACTTTCCCTAACGCAGCTTCATTCATAGAATCATAGAATGGTTTGGGTTGGAAGGGACCTTAAATATCATCTTGTTCCAATCCTTTGCCATGGGCAGGAACACCTTTCACTAGACCAGGTTGCCCAAAGCCCCATCCAGCCTGACCTTTAAGACTTCTAGGGACAGGGAATACACAGCTTCTCGGAGCAATCTGTTCCAGTGTCTCACCACCCTCACAGTGAAGAATTTCTGGCTACTGTCTAATCTGTATCTACCCTTTTTCAATTTAAAGGCATTACTCCTTGTACTGTCACTGCATACCGTTGTAATTCCATTTCCTCATGTCATGATGCTGATCACCAGAGGGTGATCAACAACTCCTCCCCCTCTGCCCCCCAATAAGAAAGTTATAGACTGTGATCAAATTAGTCATGTGAATATTTTCTCATTTTGATACAAAAAATAGATATTGATTTTGCCTTCTTTTGTGTTCTGGCTTGCTCATTTTTCTTTCCTGTGAAATAATGAAACCTTTTCTGCATAAATGTACCTGAATGTATCCTACCATGTAGGGAAGGCTAGGGACTGACTTGTCTTTAAAGTATTTTAAATTAACATGTTGCTTTATTATCAGATTTTTCATAATTTGGAAGTGGGCAGAAAGACACTAGAGGAGTACTAGGTACCAAAACCAGTGTCACTATTGTTGCTGACTCTGGCGAGCAAGGATAGCCCTGCAGATACATACCTAGTCACTATAAAAGTGTGACTACATAGAAACAGATGGCAAGTATGCTACAAAAATCTTTAACATCTCATTATGCAGAAAATTAAATTCTGTTGTACATTGTCACAGTCAAACAGCAGCAGTATGTCAATCACGTTAGCCCTCTCATGTCATATTTATCAAAGTAGAACAAGTTAAAATGACAACAGATACAACTTCAAGCATTCAGAAACCCATGAAAAAACTACATAATCTCAATTACCATGGAGATTATACCAGAAATGCTTATTAACATATACTGAAATTTGAATATATAAGTCATGAAAATTACTTGAATATATTGTTTTTCTTAAATCTGGGCAGAATTAGAGATCCAGAGAGGGAGGGCTCCATTTATCTCAGTGTTTACAGCTTCCAGATTCAGTTCTAGAGATCTAACTGCAGCCAGCCAGTGGTCAACACAAGGCAAGTGCTTCTCCAGCTCCAGGGTTCCCATAAGTAGCTATGCCATCCAGGAATAGCAGCCAGACTGGCAAACAAGAAACCCATAAAGACATCTATACTTTCCTGCAACACAGGCTACAATATTCACTTAAAAAATACTCTTCTCATAGCTTTCAAATTACTTTCATATTTTTCTCATGTTATTATCAAGAAAATGTTATTTACATAAACTTTTCTTGTTCCCTAGCCAGTCTTCCAATTCCCCCCAATTGTGCATAGCTACAGACCCCTGGAATTCTGCATTTACTGTCCTTCCTTCTCCATGCATGCAATGAACCATGTATGTCCATCATTAACTGAAATATTCCTGCTTGCATCTGAGTTATAAATAGAACAGGCACTTCCCAGTTGTCTTCCTGGATCTGCATGCTGTAAAATACTGCACATTAGCATTAGCTGCAATCCTTGCAAATACTGGATTAATTTCACTTTACACAGAAAATTAAGGTAAAAATTGTGTACCTTTACAGCTCCAAGAAAAGCTCTCAAGGTTTGAAGAAAAAGCATTACTGTTCTTATGCTTTAAATCACTATTATGTGTTATCATTGTTAAATGTTGTCCCACAAATGTGTAGTTATTATTATAACTAAACATGTTGCTGAGTTTTATGACCTTCTCACATCTCCAAAATGTATTCCAAACAGATAATAAGGTACAGTATCTAAATAACAATATCTGAACTCAACAACTCATCCTTTCAATTGTCTTATTTAGGAGCACTATGCACATCTGTGCTTCCACTGGAAACTAAAAATGTATCTTAACACAAGCCAAGGAGAAGATCGAGAAGTAGCACGACTGCTCAAGGCATTTTTCAGCTAACAGATATGAATATCTTGGAGCTTTTAAAATTAGGCAATGTTTTCATCTGTTCAGGCTTCATCCTGCCTAGTAATAGTGCTATATGAAATTTTCAACTGGAACAATACATCTATTACTTAAAACTAAATTATTTTAAGGATATTACAGTCACTTAAGAAATACTTTGAAATTAATTAGGACTATTAAAAAAAAGACAATCACAGGATATTAAAAGTTTAAATCTAGAAAAGCCTTTCACCTAAGTTGTTAGTATTTGTGATGCAGTCACTAGTTAACATATGGATCTTCGGCTCAAGTGAGTCATTAATTTCACTGCAGATGCTGTTGATGCATCTACCAGTCAAATACAATGTTAACTTGTTTCTCTGCCATTAGAGTGAGCAATTGAACATTTCACTCCTGACTGCTTCTTTGGCTTAAGAGTCATACTCTGAAATTGAAAACTGCTTGCTCCAACAAAATACACTCCTCAACAGAACCAGAAAACATTTAATTTCATTAGCCTGAAAGCACTCCCAGCCAGGTCAAAAGGAAAAAAAGACAGCTCTGCTGGGGCAGTAGGGAGCTTGAAGCTGAAATACTACATTCAAACCATTATGTGCATCTTACTGACAATACCTGACTCAAATCTTCATCAAAAAGCCCATTAATCATTATTTCTCTAAATCCTTAAACACGACTTTTTTTCATTAAAAACTTCAGGTACTCACAACACATGAGCTCTAAGCTACTGCAAATACTGCTAAAATAGCAACTTCATGCATGACAGATTGATCCCCAAAGCAACCCCAGTTTTCCAAATTCTAGTACAATCCAACAGACAGATGGATCACAAGAAAGGCAGATTACCTAAAAGCCATCAGAGTCTTCCCTACACTCTATAATAATTAATTCCAGGTTTAGAGTTCAAGAAGGGCCAAAAACTTCCCTAATAAAAATCAAAGCAAATATCTCAATCTCCTACAAGTTCTGGAAGGCAGAAGCAAGCATGTGCAAGCCAATTCCATCTGCACTCTAAAGTAGCAAGGTATAAAGCAAAACAGATGTAAAGGCCAAACATACCAGTGTCTTTCTTGTACAACCTAGTACTTGCTGCTCAGATGGGCCCACAAAGTTATAAGATACACAGAGTGGACAAAAAAGAACAGGAAAAAAAGGCAAGAAATGGTCAAAACTACATGAAAATATATCTATTTTAAGCTGAGAGCAGCAAGCCAAATGAGACCTGGGTGTATTGTTTTTTTTTTTTCTTTGAACTAGAAGAAATAGAAAGGAAGGAAACAGAAGTTTTCCAAACCAAGCAGAAGTAGATTCAAGCTTCAATTTGAGGTGCCTCCTTCCAGTATCTCAATGAATCAGCTCTCTGATACAAAGTGTGATGGGAATTAGTTGCAGGCACCCAGAAAGTGAGTCACTTTTCCAGAACTAATTTAAGCAAAAATAGTTACCTCTGTCAACAAATTTAAGCTGACCTCTAAGATCACAATAATTTCTTAGTAGCCCAGAAAGGCAACTGAAATAAGCAACAATCTTTATTATGACATTTATAAGGTTGTAATTAGAGCAAAGAATTCACAGCTTTCACTCACCATCTGCAAACAAACTGGAAAGCTTTCTGTCCATTAAAAAACATATAAACTTTCTTAATATTTAATTACATATAGTTAGATATATATTTTATTAAAATGATACAAATCTATAAATATATATTTATATATACATACATGCATAAATAAAGATGATCCTTGAAAGTTTCAGACAGTGAAACATTGATTCCATCATCAGAAGGAAGGTATGAGTAAGAAGGCTTCTTAAAACATTCAGCACAGCACATGTCAGGGAATTTAATTCTGTAGTTGTATTCCCTTCACAAGATTGATTTAAGCATATAACTACTCATAAAATATAAATATATACATTCAATTAAAATACAATTAATTCTATAATAGACTTCCTTGAAGATTCTAAAATAGGACTTGAACTAAAATACTAGCTAGTTAGGACTTCACAGATAAGTACCTTGATACACTTTTCTTCAGAAGATAATTAGCATGTTAATAATCTTTAGTCTCTAAAATATATTTTAAAAGTATCAACCTTTTCCACTATGATGAGGTCTCCAACTTGTATGTCTGAACTCTTAACTTGCACTTTACCTTAAAAAAAAAAGAAGAAATGTAATCAACATTAATAAAGGATAACAAGAATATAAATCCCAGAATGCAAGTGTTATTTATAGATGCTACTATTAAGTGAAAATGTTACAATTGATACAAAACAGATCTCCCCTGAATACATTGATAAATACATTTCATCTGTTTGAATAAATAACCCAGTGGTTTAAAAAATTCCACTTTTGTAACCAGTTAGCTATTGTAGAAGTATTGGAGGAAAAAATACATATGGCAGATGCTCAAGTGTGATCTGTAGTATCTGTAATAGAGTTGTAAAATTGGAAAAAGGAATCTTTCACATCTACTAGGCAGCACTTCTGTGTCTGACAAGAATTGTTAGGTTTATAGTCATGGAGCAGTCTTGCACACATGAGCTGTTATTCACAGCACAGTTACCAACAGGTAACTTTGCTTGACCACTAAAGTTCCTGATGTAATTGGCACTGTCTGATAACATTGGCAATTACAGCAGAAAAGACGTAAAACTCTCAGAAGTCAAAGAAATGCCTAAAGATTTAATTCTAGAAAAGTAAAATATCAAAAGCTGAAATAGAAGTTCTTCATTCTCTAAAGCTGCCCAACTGCTGTGAACAACTCACTCAAAAATATACACAACACATTTTCCAAGTTAATTTCCAAACATTCTGTAGGGTATTAATATTTGTAAGACTCTTGAGTTTTAACAACCTTATTTGATGGACTGGAAAACTGAGACAGAGAGGTTAAGCTATTGCCCAAAATATGTTATTATTTATCTCATTAGAATTCAGGAGTTCTAGACCCAGGTGTATGACTCCAAAAGAAAGTGGCTTCCCTGAGTTAAAAACAAACCAAAACCCAAAATCCCCTGAGGATATAAACACACACACACACGTATTTGAATAGCCTGCTGAGCTGAAACACACCCCCTGTAAGGATGATCTTCCCTCAACAGAAATACTACCATGATTCCAAGCAGCAGGTATAGATGGAAATTATGCCAAAATATGGCAAGATGTTATGTTCTAAATGACAAGTGGAATGAATTAGAACAGATAACACACAAAAGCACAGCATGAGCAGCAAAAAGTTCGAAGTTTAATCAAAAATACTATGAGTAGCAGATTTGTCAATGCACAGTCACACATCATTTATACTAAGTATAACAAAAAAAAACTAGGGTAGGATGCAAAGCCATGAGACGCTTCTCATTACAACTCTCAGTAAAGAAAGACCATAATTCCTTATACTTATATTTACATTTAGTAAAAGGCAGTAAGATTCACATTATGAGTAATTATTTTGAGTACTTGCTCTTTAAAATTTCATGCAAAAGCAGCAGCTGCTTTATGTCTAATTCAGTCAATAATAGATGTATTCCTGCAATGTACAGCTAATACTCAATACATTTTGCATTAAAATAGCACTTCGAAAATATGCAATGTCAGGAAAATCACAATTTTTGTTTGGCCTGTCTGCAAAGTTACTTCTGAGAGCTAGACTTTGCTACTGATAGTGACCTTTCACACTAGTTCAATTTTTCACTTGCCATAAGCGCCTGCTGTCCCCTGCTCTCAAATATAAGACAAATGCTGTCTTCAATAGATAAATTTGTGAGGTGAGAGGAAGTATGAGAATACTGCAGAAGGTATAAAAAGCTGTAGCAAGAACATCAGCAATTCTCTACAAGAATTTTGAGATATCTATGGAAATTAAATTAGCGTCAATGCATCAAAAGCTTTTTTTTTTTAATTTAAAGTAACCAATACTAAAGCTCAACCACTAAAAGAACAGTCTGACATAAAATCACCGTTTCACCTGCTTACCTGCACAAGGCTGTGAATTCTCCTTAAAAACTTGGAAGTTTTGACTAGAAGTGAATAGTATATACCAGAAGAAACATTGTAATGTTACTTTGCTTTCTAAGTTTGCTGGCTTTAGCAAAAGAATAGCATTACCTATATTATTTTATATTCTTCTGCTAACAATTTTCATCAATTTATCAGTCAATCACTTGATTATAGCAGTAACAGCCACAAAAATTCTAGTATGAGCTATGTCAAGTCTCAGATCTACACCACCTATGCAGTCAGCTATGAGTAAAACTATGCAGAGGTACTAACCAAATATAACTACTGGCAATTTTATCAGCTTAAACAATCAGATTTTCCACAGTCAGGCCATAACTGCACCTACAGTAAAGGTCAAAAGACACTAAACCTGAAAGACCAAGAGGAGGTAGAATGTTCATGTGCAACACCACGTAGGGCAGACATAAAGCAAAGATTTTTGGTGCCAAGTACACCAAGAGGAACCCACACTGCACCTGTGTTTGTACTTCACCTAGCAACTCCAGGAATTTCTCTTAATGAATTGAAAAGTTTCCTTATCAGACTGTTTTCTAGGTGGCTTAGTATAAAAGAGAATGCTCTCTTTATTAGACACTAACATGTCTTGTTGGATCATCCTGTACATCCTCACACATAAGGAAAAGGCCTTACATACATACAGGACAATTCTACAATAAATTTGAATGGCAGGATATATTTGATTAAATACTAAATGATAAAATGTGTCAGTAATTTAAAAAGTGACTTAAAATTCTGGAAAGTCAACATAAATGCTTTCTTTTAGGCTAGCAAAAATGAGACTCATTAGATACCATTTCAGAGAACATTAAAATAATGCAATACTACATCTTAGTGAAGATGCATTTAGGAAAAAAGACACTGAATGTTATTCACTGCATAAATTATTTTTGCAAACTATTTTTTCTCTAAAAACATCTCCATAGCAAAACACACTTCACCATCTGTGTAATTACCAATAAAAAGTCCAAAGCTGTCAGAAGTGGCTGCGCATCCAGACTTTATAGTCCACCAAGGCGCAAGGCTTTTGCCTAAAGCAATGTATAAAATTATGCAGAACAGGAACACTGAAATGTGTCTGTAGTAAGTCATTATACTCCCGAGATAAAGCCAGTTTAAATGAACTGCAATGATTTGAAAAACTAATAAATATCTCATATGTGCTAACAAGTACTTCACACAAAAAAATAAGAAATGAAGTAAACAAAATGTGGGTATGAACGGGTATAAACTACACTTCTTTTTATTAAAAAGTGTCTCCATCACCTGACTGCCACTCTTGAAAGAACAGACACTTCTGAAAACAGCATTTTAAAATTATTTTTAAGTTGCTATTACACCTTACCCATGGTACCTTTAATACTGTCTGAAGTACTGTTTGTGGAGTTAGTATAGCGTTTGTCTTTAACCCATAAATACAAAACTCTTTTGACTGATGGCAGTGTAGACCATATGAAAGCTCTTCCTGATATCTCTTAGCCTGAACTGTCAGCATAATTAGAGTCCACATAATGTAACAAGAAGTTGGAGGAGAACACAGCAGGCAGGCAGCAGAGGAAAACTTAAAGTTCCAGTGAGTCCAAGATGAGGACACTGATAGCAAGTGCTGTCTGTAGGTTGTTCATTCAAACTCCATGTTAGATAGTGAAGCAAGGTTAGTCTTTAACCACCAATTGTAAAACTCTACAAAAAAGCTTCCTAGCTTCTCTTCTACGTGTCCTGTCTACTCTTGGGTAAAATTCTTCCTTATCCAATCTCCTCAATGCTGCAAAAAAGTGGAATAACAGTCCCTTTGATTTTTCCTCTTTTCTGGCTCTATTTAAAATTCTTTCTTACATTAAAATTTCAAATTCTGTTTCTGTTGATAGTACTGATTCCCTAATCAGACAAAATTTATGTAATTTTTTAAAAACTTGTCTGTTGCAAATGGTCTGAATACCAGGAATAAAATCATCAGTAGGTCTGAAATATTACAAGCAGTAATGACCTAATGTTGTACCTCTAGATTCAGATATACTGTGGTGTATTGATGGCCTGGCTTTTCAAAGCAGAGGGACAACCTGTTCTTGAAGAGCTGAAATTCTAACAAAAAAAATTGAAGTCACTTTGGGTCTCCAAATGGAACATACTAGCTTTCATACTTTTTCCTCTTGTATAGTAATTACTGGTTGTTGATGTTTTCTTAATTTCACACAATTTTAAATGTATGTTTTCAACATCATTACATTCCTTAATAGCTTCTAAGGATACAGCCAAGACCTAAGCTTTCATACTTGAATCCTGGATGGAATTATTTTATTGAACTTATCTCTCCTGACATTCAATTTTTCTTTTGATTTGCAGGTTGCAAAGTGAGAGTTCTGCAACATGTTAAACATTGAGATAAAGTGACAGATTCAGGCCTCTTCTGCCACTAGTAATTGTGACTATTATAGTAAGTTATTTTCTTCTTGATGGTTTTTTTTTTTTTTTTATTGAAAACTTCAGTAACATTGCACAGACAAACCTCACTAGGAAAGGTTCAGAACTGCCAACTTCAACAATGGAAAGGTAGAAAAGAAGAGTTAAAATTGCTTTACAATTTTATTATCCAATTGGCTTTTAACAGGCTAATGAAATAGATAATAGCCTGTATATAAACTTGAGGTGATTCTGCTTCAGAATAGCAGTCTTTTATAGGCACTTAACTGGGCATACCTAAGTGCAAAAGAGAACAAACTGTGTCAAAAGTATAATTGTCCTTTAGGTTAGAAAAACAGAAGACCTCCCAAACCTGCACGCCCAGGTTTAAATTTTTTCCCATTGCAGTTTTCTACTCTAGAAAAGGATATGCAGGTGAACTGCTCTGAAACAGAAATTCCTCCTTCCAACTTAAACTTGAATGCTGACTGAAAACTATTAAGGATTTGCAGACTTTCATATGCAACAAAGCAGATTTTGCAGCAAACATCTCGATAAGATTAGGACAGCAGAATTCTTCATACACTGAACAATGTAATATATTCACTACAATAATCAAGCATCAAGTAAGCAAAGGAAAAGAACCACATGACAGACAGGAGACAGGTACACTTAGTTGACTTGCTCACTTAAAAACTTCACTGCATTTACTGATCTGCATGTTTCATCACTTGCCATGAAGTGTTCAAAAAATAGAAACAATTCAACCTTTATGGTTCACCAACTCGCAAAGTTACACCCTGCAAATTCAACAAGGGGTGACCATTCAACATAGTGAGATTTTCCATGTTACATGTCAACTAGGGAACTGCATATCACTGCATATCTCATGAATCAGAATTAGCCCATGGATGCTAATCTGGTCAATACGTGTCCAACTACAAATAAGTGACATTCAAAAGAGATGCCCCATTCCCCCTTGATTTCCTGCTCTGAACAGCTCATTATTATTAAAAAAAAGCTGATTACAATAAATACATATTCAAGATTTTGAATTACTAGAAAGAAATTCTAAGTCTTCAACAAGTTACTAGTGTGAATACTCTTATCCTCAAAAGTTGGTAGCTGTTACACTAGCAACATGCAAGTCATAAGACAGCATTCACACATTTTACATGTTTAGGATTCCCCAAGACTAAGGAAGACTTCAACGGAAAGTCAAGCCTGATAGATAGTCATAGACTTTCCAATTTTAATCTTCTGCAGCACTGTATTAAAAAAAGTTAGTTTACAAATCAGCTGACCCACACTTCTATTTTGGAAGTAATTCATCACAGTGTAGATCCCAATAACTTCTATTGTGACAAATAAGTTTATTTTCCTTTAGTAAACACATAATTTGGAAAACAACTAACTAGACATTATTTTCATTAAATTTCCATTTTTATCAACCAAAACTGAACACTGAGCCTTGTTAATTTTAAGTTTTTCTACTGTCTAGTTTGAGCATGGGCAACTGCTTAACATCTCTATGTCAGTTTCTCTCACTTTAAGACGGAAAAAAATAAATATTTCAAATAGAAGACTGTAAAACTAGCACAAGTCATAAAATCATTAGGAAAAAAATGCTAGAGCAGTATAAAGTGCAGTTCCACTCTGAAAAGTGACTCTCAAGAGTGGCATCAGTTTTCAGGCTTTTAATTAAATCAGTATCAAGTTTGTTCATTCACAAGAAACAAAGCCTTCTTTCTCCAAACCATTAGCCTGTACTTTAGTATAGTAGGCCTAACTAAGTTTTTCCACTTGAAGAATACTGTCAATAAGAAAAAATTAGGTAATTATATTGAAAGCTATTTTTTAGAATAGTGTATGGAGGCATACCCTTGATTTTATTAATTTACACGGATAAATAAGATAACCTACATCTTTTTTAAACATGTAAAAAATTTTGGTCTAATATTATGATGGGAGGAAGTCCTGTTTTTTGTATCAAAATTATATCTCTCCTTTTCAGAATATCTCATTATGGAAGAACCCTATATTAGGAAAAAAGTGAAACTTATCACTACTTATGATTTTATATATGGGTTTGTGGCAACATGTAGTACAATACTGAATGGTGACTGAAGTAATGTTTTCACTCTTAAAATTAGATATTACTCAAAACATTGTTAATTCATGATCACACATAATTGTTAACATGGGATTCAGAGTTCACCGTAAACAGTTTTTGAATCTTTACTTCTGTAGAAGATCAGTCTTCAAAAAACACACAAAATAGAACAAAATTCAAGTATGAATTCATGATGGCACTGACACCAAAGTCTGAAAGTCAAAATGACAAACACTCTTGTAGGTTAAAAGCTGATATCCTTTTTTTAAAAAAGAGGCATTTTTAAAGCTTCTTTTTAATAAGTCCCTTCTCTCTATGCATCAGTTCCTGAGATAACTTGATAATTGATAATATTTTTGGCACCTTTCTATGTGGCATTCTGTTCTGAATCTAACAGTAAGAAGTGCTAAGCACATAAAAGTGACGAGCAATGCACAATTCTCTCTTCTGCTCATGTCTAAAATTTACAATAGCCTACAAAATGTAATTGTCATTTCACCTCTGAAGTGCTTCACTTCCTTAAAAGTCATCATTAAAACCTGTTAAAGGTGTTGAGCCCAAAAAAAGTCTTAACTGATTTCTCCTTTCATTAAAGAAAACTGGCTGTTCCATATTGCATGATCAAACAGATTTCAAATTATGCGCAAAAGTTCAAAATAATATTATTGATATTCAAACTGACTCACAATATGCTTTCTTTTCTTAGGCACAAATATATCCACCAAATTTGAAAAGCTCCAGGAAATTTTAATTAGTTTCATTATTTACTACTCCCTTATTTCCTATATATGCTTGATACATAGTTGACAATGTTGTTGAGTTACTGTTCAGCGTCAATTTCAGAGGTAAACTGCACTTTGAAGACAGGGTACTAAACAGCAGAATTCTTAAAAAATATATACAATTATATACATACACCTTTCTTTGGCAAACAATCAAATATTTACTAAAATTCCTAAACAACCAAATTTAACAATCATATTTGTCTAAGGCAAATCACTTGCTTTATTTAGTTGAATATAAGTTTCACACTGAGTCTTACAGCTTGAAACTATTAGTTATTTCTTTGAACTGAAAGCCTGCAAATGTATACATAAGAAAAAGATGAAATATTTTAAGGATTTACAAAATGGTGTCGCTAACCTCGTACTGTCAGCTTGCTATACAACTGTGAGTTCATTTCTTTGTCTCTCTTGTAACGTCGAAATTCATCAACAGCTTCCCGTACCACTGTGACCGTCAAAACAAATCCCTGTTAAAGATAGAATTATGCAGTTCAGAATTCTCAGTGCTAGAATAGAAATAGACAAGTAACAACACTACAGAGTAACATGCTTAGAACATTTACTTTTCTTTTTTCAATTTGGATTTGAGTCTTTTATTCAATAAGTTAAAATAGTATCTTGGTTTAGTCCAGGAAAAACAAAATTATACCTGCACATTGTACAAATATAATTAGAATAACTACTTGTCCAAATACACATAATTTAGACAGCATTTTGAAATGCAAAAAAGGAAGATGCTTTGGATTACTTAAAGACAGCCTTTATAGTTTCAATAAGCTTATTTCCTTGTCATCCACAAACTTTAGGGCTTTACCAAAAACATTTAAAAAGCCTCCAATTCTAATGCTGAAAAATTGCCTTTTTCCTAATACACAGAAAAAGATAAATGGATGGCTAGTTCTATAATTTTGCATCTTAAATGTAGCTATTTAGCAACACATCACAAATATGGACAAAGGAAAAGGGGATTTGTTCTGAAAAACTAAGTGTCTAAATGCTTTGGCTGCTTCTTTCACAGACAATGCTACTGCAGCTTCTATGGAAGTGCACAGAGTGCTTCACTCAGCTGGGATGGTCTCTGCCTAGAAAGGGTGGTAAACTAAAAAACACAACAATTCAGGGATAAGCACATAAATCTTCTCTCTACCTCTCTAAACCTCCTCAGATCAGATCTTCTGGCTTAGACTCAGCACTTGAGTTTTTCACCATCAATGAAAGAGAAAGAAAATTTTACCAGTAAAAGGACGTTTCATTATTATGAATAAGATGGATACAAAATTCAAATATTAACAAATCCACCAACAAATAAGATTCTCCATTATCTATCTAGCTTCAGACAGCCACCACTACTTTATAGAAGAAAATTTATGCCATTAGACTTCTCTTGCAGAAGACCACAGTTTGCAAAACTTCCCCTAATGTCCCAGAAATATGAAAGGAGTGAAGGTGTAGAGTTTTCCTAAAAGTGTTGACTAAAAAAGCGTTGACTACAGGTTTTAGCAATGTTTTGCAGTTCCAGACCAAAGTTCCAAGGCTTATCCAGCTGTGACCTTATAGTTAAGCACAACTTACTTGTTCAACTTTACATTGGCTACAATTATAGTGGAACTACATAGAACAAAGAACAGCCTATGCAAAAAGCATTCTCTTTTTACTCCCCAGGGCATAACTGAATGAAAAAAATCATATTTTCTCCCTTTCTGACAGCAGTATTTTCATATGCTTTGGCAATATAGATATCTAAGCAACATAAAAAAAGGGTACTCCAGAAGCACTTTCAAGCATATTTCTCATTTGCACACACATTGCTACTAGACAGTAATCAAAACACAGAATGCAAGGTGCTACTTGCAAGAATTTCTTCTAGCAGCCTCTTGCAGAACAGTTGAGTACAGCTGACCATGTCTATGAGGAACAATTTAAGAAAGACACTTGTCTTTTTACTCATTTGCTCAAAGGAAGCTGATAATCTTTCAAAGGAGAGCTAAAAGTGTGAAGCCAGTTTAACAAGGGAACATATCATCTTTCTTTAACTGTAAGCAGGTATCTTTCATGTACTGCCTACAATCAAACCAGTATGCTTTAAAACTTTTTGTATGCTGGAGTGGAAATGAAAAGTCCATTCCCTAAAGCAACTGAAAATAAATTAGCAAAATAGTCTTGTTTTAAGAACTTTGGGGCTTGATATAACTGTATCTGTGTTGTAAAAATCTGTTGGAATAAACCAAAGGCAAAAAAAATCCTAAATAAAACAACCCACAAAATCCACAAACACCATCAAAAAACCCCAAAACAGTTCTAGCTTCTAGTCATTTGGATCTATGTATCAGGGCAAACAATTTCCTTTAAAATTTTGAGAAAAAATACAAGTCATAGCTACTCCTCTGATTATTACTGAAGATTTATCAGTAGTTACACGCCCTTCAAAAAAACC
This sequence comes from Euphonia xanthogaster, assembly GCA_034509185.1. Taxonomy (NCBI): domain Eukaryota; kingdom Metazoa; phylum Chordata; class Aves; order Passeriformes; family Fringillidae; genus Euphonia; species Euphonia xanthogaster. The sequence continues at coordinate 58,719,178 of JAYDZK010000113.1, forward strand.
TAAACTTATTTGTTAAGCAGCAAAAGCAGACTAATAGATCAGACTTAAATATTTTCTATTTTCCTCATAGATGCTTAGCTTTGCTAAACATGCAATTGCTGCCTTATACCTGGAGGTTGATTATTAGTAGAAAAGCTATTGAAGTAGACAAAGTGAGTTTAGCAAAAAAAACCCCCATACTAGGTACTAGTATTTTAAAGCTATATGTGAAAACTGGGATGCATAATTCAAAATATCTTTGAATAAGACCAACATATTTATACATAACAGATCACTGGTGTTCACAAAATACAGTATTTTCTCCCTTCTTAGAGCAGGATAGAAATGAGCTGAGATGCTAAGGGTTTACTGGCTTCTTTTCCTTACTATCCCACTAATGTTTAGTGCTGCACACAGCACACCATGGTGAACACAGCAACTTTCAGATAAGGCTGACTTCTGTCTTTTCTTACTGTGTCAGGGACAAAGACTTGTAAATATCCATTTAAAATCCCACTGTTGAACAAGCTTTCTCTCTTGAAAGTGCTTTTTGTTGCAGAAGAAGCAAAATTCTGGGAAGAGAGGTGGGAAGAACATCCAGGATGGTCTCTTCATTTATCCATAGTTAAAAGGACACATGTTACAACAATTAAAACAATGAAATCAATCCAGAATATTTACTCTATTGACTCGTTAACAACGACCTTTACTCAAGCAGTCAGGATGTCACAGCTCTTCTTGAATACTACTGAGAATAAATGCTACTGAAAAAATACCAATTTTTAGAAAAAGTTTAAAACATAAGGCATTAGCTCTTCCTGCCTTTAAATCTAGTGTGAAGGGACTGGGAAGAAGATGAAAGAAAAAAGTAATGATCTGGTTATAAATAAGAAAATAATCCCAAATCATGGCAATACAGCTGGCAGACTACCAAAAGGGTCTTCTCTGAAGAGAATTCAGTTTGCAAACCATAGGAAACCTGAGTCAGAAGCAAGCAGTTTGAACAGTTTCCCAAGAAAATACTGCAGAGACCTCAATAATAAAAAGACATATCAAAAGAAAGCCAGTGCAACTGGCAGGATCATCAATTAGAAGAAACATGTTTAATTAATAACTTATTTTCAAGGCAAAATTTCCTCCTGATTTATCCACGGCTTAAAATATTTGATCTCAATTTTTGTGAGAAAAGGTTGTAATCAAAACTGATACAGAAGGAATGCAAAACATTTATGCTTACAATTCTGACCTAGTCTAGAAACATAAAATAGTCACCAAATAACAATAAATGGAAAGATATTTAACACACAAATTACCTATGTTACCCTGTAAGTTTCTTTAGAAGCTGGAGCTTTTTTTGCTGGTTGGTTTTGTTAAACTCTCAAGACAGCAGGCAGAATGGAGCATTACACACTGACACTAGCTGGTTAACAAAAACAACCTCGCCTGTGGGGCAGAGGCATAGTAGGCAAGAGGAAGGGAAGGCTGTCAAACAACAACTTTCAAATAAGCATTTTACTTCTGTTATGTTCTTTGACCACTGTAGTTTACCAGTTGCAGGTTTATGCAATGTACGTAGACATGAACCTTTCATTGACATTAAAACCCCCAAATTTCTATTTAATAATATTTTTCTGTTTACCAGAGGAGCCCAGTACGTGTACAGGTAGCCTATTTTCAGTGCTGGTACAAACTGTGAGCAGGACACGATGAGAAAATAGAGATTCAAGAAAAACTTGAACTGTTCATATAAAACCTAAAATGAAAAATAAAGTGGATAAATGTCTTAAAATTTCCATTAATAATATACATAAAGTATACTTTTTCATGATAGGACATATAAAAGCATTAAATGTCATACCGTTATAGATGGCATTATTACAATACTTATATAGCACAATATATTATATATCATCACACACGACTATATTATTTTAATATTATACTGCTATTTTTATATTATGCTGCTATTTTTGTTGTGAAAAATCCATTGATAGTATTGCCTCCTTTCACTCTAAAGAAGCAATTTGCTAAATTTTGGGTATTTTGAAAACTGGACTACGTATCAAGATCACTGTGGAAAGATTTAAATATAGGTATTAAGATATATTTACTACTAAATCAAAGATTTGGTTTAAACTCAGAGCTAATTATCCAACTTTTAAGTGAAGCCACAGTAAACTTATCACAGAATACATTGTCTCATACTCCAAAGCAATGTCAGATGCAGAGATTCCTTTGGTAATTAAAAGCACCACTTTAGCAAGCACATGTTCTCAAGATTGCTTTGGTTGTAATTACAATGCTAAGAACATTATTCATTTTATAGAATTTTGAATCTTCAAAGTCTTCACATATTTCCTCAGTGAGCCAGGGTAATATGGCACCTCCGGCAGCATTAAGAAAAGCGGTTACTGAGCTTGGAACACTCAAGAAAACAAACAACCAATTATCTAAAAGATAAAGCTTTGAAAATAGATCAAAAAGCCATATTCAGAGATTGTCTCCATCTTCTAATCTTAAAATTCAGTTAATATTACAATGACTTCTGCATAAAAATTAAAGTTGACTCATATTTATTGCTCTTACCAGTCCAAAATTATTACTTAATTATGTAAAAACCTAGGTGCTAGGAAAAAATATTCAGTAAAGTTCAAAGTGTCATTCTGGCAGGCACAACAAAGTACTGGTACCTCAAAGCTGCCAGTTCAGCTAGAGACTATCTAAACAGCCTCCAAACATAAGAATATTTTTCAGAGCACGGAATGCTATTTCATGACTTACCAATAAAACTATAAAGATAAAATGTGAAATTGAAAGTTGTCAGAAAGGTCAGAGCCTTCTTCCAAAATGAAAGTATTTCAGGCTGAACCTGTGCCTTATATTGATCCTGATGAAGTTCATACACTCATTTCTGATAGTATGTTTAACTATTTACAAAAACTTGATACACCCAGTCAAAGAAAAGTCCAGACAGTACATTAGGAGGTGCAGATCTTGTAGGAGAAGGTGGAAGTTAAAAAACACCTTCCTACAAATCTTTTGAATCCTGGCAGACCACTGACAGTTCATTCAATACAAAGCTAAGCACTTCAGTCCAGTTAAGCAAATTGAAAAGTCTCCAGCTACATAAAACTAATGAAACTACTACCTTGAAGTTCAGGAGAGGTATCTTCAAAACCCACCCATCAAAGAAGATATGTTTTATGGAAACTCATGCAAAATTCCTAAACAACTCTATCAAGATGCACATGAAATTGTAAATAGAATTTGAATGGACTGGTATAAAGGGAGAAGCAGCAAGTATTTTATGTAATGTTCAGAAATTAGGTGGTATTTTGAAAATGTTACAGCTCTTTTAGCCAGCAAGTAAAATTCTGTTCATCTAAGCATTATTTTAAGTTTGTATTTGGATATGAAATCATTGAGTATTACCCATTGCCAGCTTCAATGTTTAAAAAAACCATAGAAGAGAACCAAAATTTCACATGATGAAAATTTCAACCAGAGAAGACCATTGGAGTCAATATTTATTGTTTTGTTATATTTATGGGTTTGGGACCAATACAGTGATGTTCCCTACAAATTACTTTCAGTAAAGCAGCATAAAAAAAGACAGCTACACAATATTTTAATAAACGAAAAGTCTTACTTTATATCTAAAATTAAAATTTGAAAACATTTCATTTTCACCAACTATTGGGCTTTACATTTAGGATCTCACTTCATTTTGAAGTAATTTGAGTTTTCAAATACTAGCACCAAATTAAAAAATCTGACTTGATCTATTGGATAAAACCAAGATTTTTAAAAGATCAGAAAGGAACAAACATTCTCTCTCTCAACAGGGAATTGCAAACTATGTCTGATCCGTATAAGGAATGTGAATCTGGTTCACGATTTGTAATCCACACTGCAGATTTCGAGTTGCAATAATCAATGGCTTACTATATGCTTAATGAATTTTGTGACCTTTAGGAAAGCATATGTGGCTTAACCAATTTCAGTGTATTTAATAATTTAAACTATGGAAGAAAACATTTACTTTGTCCAATAATGATGAGAATATTTTATCCACATGTGATAAGTGACATTTTATTTTCCTGACAGGAGATCAGTCTTAATTACAAGGCCATTAATTTTTTTTGTTGTTGTTTTAAGAAGGAAATGCATTACCAAACACCTGCCAGTCTTTGAACTAAAGAGGCCAGAAGAATAGAATCAATACTCTTATAAATCAGCATGATCACTTAAATAAAAAATTTAAGACAAAGCATTCAATGTATTCAAAAGTACAAGACATTCAATTTTTGCTATGGGACACAGGACTCTTGGATAGTATTTGTAAAAATATGACTAAAAGTGTAATACTAAAATTTATAATATCCCACTAGGACACATTTTTAGGTTTAACTACTTAAGTTTCAAAAATTGTTTCTCTGTTGCTAAATTTCATTATAACAACACATTTTTTTAAATACTATGAACTAGACTGTAATGTCTCTTTTGTCTTCATATACATGGTGTATAGTACAAGCAAAACCTGAAATTAAGGCACGATATGGCTTCGTAGGAAGAAAGTGACAAAAAAACTTTTCATTCCACAACAAAAGTATTTGCTGAAGAACTGCACTCAAAGTCAAAAATACCTGCAAAAAGACTGCAATAACAAACGCAATTCTGAAAAGTATTAAATTAGGCCTACTTGTGATACAAATTGAAGATGTTAGTTGTTTTTGTCCTTTAAGAGCCGTCTATTTTGGAATTCATTATTTATTATACTTTCAATGGCAAGGAGTATGAGAAAAGATCCATGGGACCAAATTGAAATTTTCAACTATTTGCTTCTCAGTTGAAGTCAATCCTCTGCATGCAGAACTGTTTGCTTTTTAAAAATAATTTGAAAATTTCTAATGCTGAATAGAAAAGTGCAAAGAAACTCATCTCAAATTTCAAAAGCTTCACTGAATTTGAACCACTGAAACTGTAATTAAGTATATATCCCTTCAAAAACCAAACAATTTAACAAAAATGCAACCTTGTTCTCAACTGTTAACTTTCATTTAAATAATTGAGACAAATACAGAAAGAAAAACAAGAACCTGGGCAAATAAAATTATCTTTCTGTGGAACAGTAAAAAACCACTACAGAACATACAGTCAGCACAACACCAGAAAATGTTTAGTGGCCTTACCCCAGGTATAAAGGTAAAGATGTTGTACTTTTGATTTTTTATGGCATTTTTGGGGTATTTTTCTTCACACTTTTCAGGACACCCAAGCCACACTGTGCGAGCCTTCAGGTCTTTCTTTCTTCGACAAATGTTTATGAGCCAATCAGAACAACTGAAAAGAGAGAGAATTATTTATTTTAAAACTAAAAAGGTACTATACAAGATCACAATTTCCAAGCCTGGAACCTTGAAGGCAAATACCTAAGAAAAACAGGTTAAAAAAATGTTTGCCACATCTATATAAGCAAGCATGATGTTAGCCTCCAATACTTAGGGCAATTCAGAGTACTGAACTCACCCAGACACACGCATATATAAACACTTGCACATTCTTTGCAGAAAATTCTAATACACTAATGAGAAGTTTCACTACACCATACCCTGATACAGGCTCAAAAAATTCTAGTTAATAAGATTCTGCATCATGCCTTTTAGTCCTTTGGCTAAACTCTTTATCTTGGATTACTAACATTCAGATTATGCTAATGATTGAAGAGGAAATAAGGCTTCTGTTTGATACAGTTCAAAAGATTTCAGCAGCTTTGGATAAAGTTACCACATAATTTGCAAATCTTCAGTTTCCTCCATACCACTGCTAATGCCATACTGTCAAATATTAAAAAATCCAAAAACAACGACAACAACAACAAAAAAACCCTAACCAAACCTAACAAACAAAACCAGAAAATCATTCAAAACAAGCCCACTAACTAAATGCAGATTGCACAATGATCTGCAATGGCGGAGCTTCAGTTCACAGGAAAAGGAACAGCATCCTTGCCTAACCAGTTTACAAATCTACTGAAGAAGCTTAAACCATGAGGAGTGAGATAGAGAAGAGCTCACAGCAACGTTTAAACAATTGCATTTTGGACAAGGATACAGGAATGGTGGGAAGGGGTCACAACAAGGAGGAACAAAATCTGGCAAATGGAATGATGCCTCTGAGGCTCAACGGAATATTTACTAACAGTCATAAAACAAGGAACAAACATGGATGTGACTCAACTCACATAATGTAATCAGCTTAAGTACTTGCTAGTACTATCTACAGAGGCAGAAAGACTATCCAGAGACCATTTGCAAAGAAAAGTGGGTTTGCTGTACACTGCATATTCTTGATTTACAATCCCATACATTAAAGGAGAATTTATCTGTATTTATTTGTTTATACAGTGAGGAGGTGCCTCAGTCATGCTGGGAATCTGTTTTAGGCAAGAGAATCAGGAATACTGAGCAGACAGGCCTTCCATGCTCTTCACCTACTGCAGTTGACTGAACTGATAACAGCAGATTTCAGCTACATCAGCTAATGAAGTTGACATGAGAAACAATTTCTAGCGGCGTTTTTGAATATACTGGCAACACTTTTGATGCAGCAAAAAGAAAACAAATGTTAGGAAATTCTTACAACTTTTATTCACACCAACAGGAAGAATTTGGCTGAGAACAAAAGAGAAATTTAAAATCCAATCACCTCAGCACTGTTTACTGGATTCATTCTTATAGTCATATGTATTTGTATACACCTCTAAGAAAACAGAAGTCACAACCAACAATGACATGTCAAGAATAATGTCTAAAATTGAACTAATTTCACTCTAAGAACCAATTGCACTACTGCTTGAGTGCAAGTCCTCTATGGAGTCCTGGGGGTTTGAGCACCCTCATCCAGTGACAGATGCCCATGCCAGGGAGGCTGGATTAGATGATCTTTAAAGGTTCCTTTCAACTAATATCATTCTATGATCCTATGTCTCTAATAAAATGTAACACTCAAGACATTTATCGTAAGAAAAGTAAAGGAACATATTCTTGGAACTGATGCAGTTGGAAAAATCATAATTGCAGAGTAGCTTATATAAAACCAAAGTAATTTCAGTGAAGGTCTCTAAAGCTTCATTTAGAACTTACTGGGTAATTGACTGTTGAATATTTCATTTCTCAGACCACAAAAAAACTAGAAGAGTGAGGGGTAGATACAAAGAGCAGATCAGAGTTCAAGGCTGTTTTAACAGATTAGAAAAACTAAAAAAACTACCCAGAAGACATAGAATGCAGTTGAATGTGTACAAGTGCAACACAGTTTACAGAGAAATAACCAACTACACAAATACAGAACCAGGAAATGCTCCAAAACCAGGTGGCAGCTCAGTTACTGCATGAGAATGTTATACACGTGCAAATCTGTTCAGTGTGGACAAGAATGCTTGTAGCAAGTCATGAATGTATTCCTTTCTCTCAGTTAGTGCTAGCATGATCTCAGTTGGCTTACAGGACCATTCTGAATACCAAATTTCAACAAAGAGGCCTACTGGGAAAACAGGGACCACACACAAGAGCAAGAAAACAATTACAGGTCTAGAAAGCAGGGCAGGCTGACTACTAGATACACCAAAGAAACAGAGCTGTTCACAGAAGGCTGAGTGTGGACCTAATATGGTTTCAAGTATGTAAGAACCTGCTGCAAAGAGGAAAGGGACCATTATTTTCTAGGTCCACCATCATTAACTAATGACAAACCTTCAACTGTAGCGAATCAATAAGCAGGGTGGGCACATCATGGACAGATATTGAGTAAACACTTTCAATGAGAGGGGTGGTGAGACACTTAAGGAGGCTGGAATTTCTGCAGATCTCTAAGAGGTGCCTAGATCAGACATCAGTGATACATATAATTCATTCTGTACAGGTAAGGAATCTACTGGAAACCTCTTAAGGTCCTTTCCTAGTCTGTTTATTTACAATTAGAGAATCATGAAACACACAAATGCTGCAGGGAAGGAAGGCTGATAGTTAGCTTACGTTGCCATAATGCCTATTAAAGTGTTCTTGTGTGTAGTCTACATAATCCCATGCTTTTTACAAATTAATTTTGCCAAAGAATGGAATTCAAACTTGTTGGTTCTTCTTAAAGAAAATTAAAGGTTATGCCAATAGCAAAATTATTCATAGCAACAATAACTTTGTTATGGAAATACCACTACATCAATACTCACAAGCTGACCTTTAAAATACTTCAATTTTAAATGTTGGACTCTTAAGATATTCTCCTGGATTCTTAAGATTTTCTTCCCAAAACTCTCACTATGGGATAGACGTAAACATGCTTTTTTTGCATGCTTTTTATTTAAATTTATTTTTTTTTTTATTTTTGCTACAAAAATGAAATGTCCTTTCATCAGCTTTTCCCATTCACTTTAAAATAGTGACAAAGAATTATTCTATCACAAAAATTCTAACAGTGTTAATTTAACTTGCAAAATTCAGCCCTGTTATTTAGTAACATACAAACGAGAAATATTATTACTTAAACTCATCTTTAAAGCAAAATAAACAGCAGTCTTTCCTTTTCATGATTCCACAAACAGTTTAATGGCTGTGAACAGATCCTGCTGCTGCTGCTGAAATGTCCAGTACCTCCCTCCCCCCATAACAAAGGTGTGGATTCTTGCTCCTTCTCTTGTACTGGCACAAATACTCATGCAACTGCATGGGAAAACTAGGCCTGCAAATCAATCCAGCTGTAAACTAATGCAGAATAAAAGGGGATTATTTTCAGTTATATCCATCCCCAACCTTTAAAAATCTAAAAAACTGTAAAAATAGTTGAAAAAACGCAGGTGATATGTTTGCAGCAGAAGACAGAATGATTCCACTCAGTGGCAACTTGATAAAACTGCTCATGGCATTAAAGCTTTAAACTTGATAGTTTGCAGGGCAGGGATATGGAGACAGAAGAGACAGCTTAGTTATATAGTGAGAAGTGATAGGACTGATCTGTAGGAAAAAAGTTCCCAGGAAAATAACTTTTTCCTGGAGAAAGTGAGCTAGCATGACAGATCTGCCTGCAGTCCCATAGACAGAAATTCCCTGACAATTTTTGAAATACAGCATTGTTGAATCAGTTTTTGAATTTGAACCTCAAACAGACAGAATATTTGATTAGGCACAGTCTCTTTTGTAGAATCATTTCCTCAGACACTAAGGACTTCTCTATCGCTAAAGTCAAACATTCACCTAAAGCAACATAATTACACTGCCTTCCTTGCCACAGTCTCCCCTCCTTCAAACTACTTATTTTGCTACAGATCAACAGATACCATCATGACCATTAGTTTAGCAAATACCAAAAAGTACAAACACAAGAGTCATGTCTGACTGGGAAACAACTGCAATACCTTTGATAAAAAGTTTGACTGACACAGAGCTAACAGTCAAGTTTTCAGATGTGAGAAGTCACAGATGATGAAAATATTACAGGTTGTGCCCAAATCAATATTGTCATGGTTCAGATGAGCTTTACTACCATAGAAATAGAAATCAGTTAGATTCTGCTATTTACAGTCTCAGCAGCAATTACTGCTTTGTCACAGAAAGAATACAAGGTGGACATGCTGGCCTCAGAAATCCTAATCAATTTATATTAATTAAAAAATTTAACACTTATGAAGTCTACACAAAAGTTTTGCAACTCAGATTATCACCATCCAACACATTTCTAATCTGTTCTTGAATTAACATTCTCCAATACAGAAAATATTTTTGAACAAGGGTATAGACCCTTTCAAGGACTTTCTGTACCCAGTAAATTTGTATGATAAATGAGAGTAGCTTTCTCCGAGTTTCAAATAGCCTAGAAACATAACATAACATGCAGCATGATTGAGACACACTTCAGATTTTTCTGAACTCTTATGTAAAGCCACATATAATGCTAGGGATTCAGCAATAAACAAATATAAGTGCATCCTTGTTTACTGATTTAAGTTCGTATTTCAAATACCCTTGCCTAGAAAATTCAACACATGCACAGAAAGTCTTTTCCTTAAGCTAGTTGCAAGCTGTGTTGTCTGTTTCAATATAACAGACTGCGTGTATGAAAAATAACCAAATTTATAAAAGAACTTCAAGGCATATCTATTAAATAGCATTTTACTAACCTGCTTTCTAATGTATTATTTTAATGTGGAGGAAGAATAACCACTGTCTTCATATTAGTAACTAATAACATATTTAAACTAAAAACAGCAACAAAAACCTACCAACCAAAAAAACTCCCCATCAACAAACGAAAACCTGGAGTAATTGTTAAATAAGAACCCTTAACTTTTTCATAAATACAGAGAATCTCTACAAGTCAAAAGCTAAAGTAAAAGTCTCAACTGACTCTGCAGCTCTAATAATAAAGGCTTTTTTTTATTTTCTCTTTTCATTACTATTATCTTACAAGCTTAACTGCCACTATCTTTCACAAAACAGCATTTTCATCAGAATGGAAAGACAATATAAAAGCTCTATATTGTCTGCAAGGGTCAGCTTTTCCTTATTAGGTTTTAAGTAGCAGAAACTAGTTCTGCAAAGAAAACATACTGTAATTATTGTACTCAACAGGTAGCTTCAGTAATCAGGCCAAAAGCAACACAGTGGTCATGTCATTCTCAAAAGATCAGCATTTTCCCATGCTTCTGCATAACAAATGCGTTGCAGATTAATTGAAAGCGTACAGGCCATCTTAGAGCCCAAATTAATCCGAGCATTTGATATCCCCTTCACTTCATATGGAAATGCCATTCAATGGCACCATTTTCATAGGGACAAAGTGTTTTTTGATAACAAGTGGAATGTAAATCTCATGAGAAAGAAATCAATCCAGCCCAAAGAACTCCAGAGTATTGATCTATGTGCATTATAATTTCACAAGCTTGAAGAGAATTTGTAAGTTAAAGGGGAAATGATTACAACCACAAAACAGCTGCTATATCACAAAGTTTTTCTTTTAACTGTGCTATGAAAGCAAGAAATAAGCAGTTTCTGAAGTTAAAAGTTATATTGGTTGAATTAAGTCTTCAGTTTGTTCAAAATCAAAGACAACATTTGATTTAATTATGATGTTTTTCTTGCAAATGGAAAAACTCTTTAAAAAGCTGAAGATTTGCAAATAAAATTCGCACCATTCAGATCTGATCAACAAGTCTATTGTCTAAACTGAAGGTAAAAGCTGAATAAAAGATTTTTACAAAATCATTTTTCAAGTACACAGAACTTTGTCAAACCTTCCATGTTTCCTTCTGCAAAGCAGCTGAAATTTTTAGAATAAAAAGAGTAACAATTTGTGATGTAGCAACAAAAATCTACAGAATATAAAATTCTAAAGCTGCAAAGTAAGAGATAGAAAACTTCCTCTCACAAAAATGAGATTAATCCTAACAATGCAAGACAGACCAAACAAAACTCCTACTGGGTATGGGGGTTTTTGTTTGTTTGTAACATGTAAAGTGATTTTGAACACAAACACAAGATTTTCACTGAGAATCCAAAAGAAATCAGGGGCCCCCTGAACTTGGCTCCAGAATGCCTAGTCTTTTATTGTGTTCATCTTTCTGTCACAGCTTTGAAAAATTTACCATTTCATTTAAAGCACAAAAAGAAATTCTAGATGTTGAAGCAGAGATTTCAACCTCACCCAGACGCAGGTATGAGGTACTGATTTCCATAAAAATAGGGTGAAATTTTAAGTTCTGTTTAACTGAACAGGTCTCAGATTGCTTTAATCTTACATTACACTTAAAAGAACCCTGTTTGTCTTCTGGAAATAAGTTTCAGTTGCTCCTTTAACATGAATACACTAACACACACAAAAATTGTTTTCTAACGTGATCCTCTCCATTTCAAGTGTGAAGGCATCAACAAACAATTGTATCTCAAAGCAATACTTCACACCACATAAAAACACTGTAACTAATTCTACTACACAAAGTAATACTGCACGTGTGACAATACAGTGGCCTCCAAGTTTCCTGCATGATTTTTGGTATGATCCCAGCTAACTTTATCACCTGTAAAATGGCATTTCAAAAACTCAACTATTATGTGGGCCCCAGCAAAAATTTGTAAAGTGCTATTATAATGAGAAACCATCAAAAAGAGTAACTTACACCGACTGCACATCCCTGATTTTTATCAATTACAAAGCCTCAATAATGCTGTCAGCCCAGATGAAATCTCCCTACTACAATGACAGGTATTTACATCCAAGAGGAGGTTTCTATCCAGCCTAACTGGACCAGTAGATAAGATACCATAGGATTCACCTCCCTTCCACATCTTTTTCCCTACTTCATCTAAGCAGGCATCTGCAGCTTTCCTATGGGAGTATCCTCTGTCTCCTAATATCCAACTGAAATTTCAAGCTTCTGCTAGAATCTGATGCTCATTTTTTCATTATTTTTTCCATGAAAAAGAAAAATTACCTGCTGTGATGTTCTATTTTAGAGAACACTAATGTGATTAAAATGCCTGCAGTTATAAATGCAAGACCAAATGGACTCTTTACTGTGTCCAAATTTAGTTGAGGAAATCAGCCAAGCAGAAGTCATAGTCCCCTAAAGCCTCTTTCTTAGTGAAGACTTTCCTTTTCACACACCGATATTAGGAGTAAAGTATGTATAGAGCATAGCAAAAAAAAAAAAAAAAAAAAAAAAGAAACAGAAAAAAAAGAATCCATAGTGCAATTTCCTTTCTCTTTTCCTTCTCAAAAATCTACCATAAATATGACTCCAGTAATTTAAAGAACAGGTTTTAAAGTTCCTAGGCTTGAAAGCGGAGATGTACCTCTCAATTTCAAAAAGCAAGCAGGAACATGAAATTTTGCAATCTCCAGCACTAATGACCATTTCTTGTGATATTCTCTTACAATTTTTATCAATTCCAACATAAGCTCACCTTGCAATTGTCTGTCTCTATCCAAACACTGTAAAATCCATGTCAGTGTGCAGTCTTTACTGACCCGCCTGTCTTCATCAAAGTTACAGCAATATAACCACAGTAACTAATAACCACTAATACTTACAGAGCTGAACTCACATAAAAGTATATTGTTTGAAAGGTATCTAAACTTAAGACATGTCCAAAAGATTAACAACTTCTTTAAATACTTATAAATATTTTTTAACAGCTAAAATGTAGGTCTGTACCAGAAACACTGCTTCCAAAACCCATTAACATATACAAACACTACTTCCTTAAACTTTTCTACCTTCTTTCCTTCTACCTTCCAAACACTTAACCCCTATAATAAAATTAATAAACCATAATAATAAAATAATAAACCATGAGATTTTGTTAAATCATTATATGAAACAGAAATCAACACAGATCATGTTTTTTAAAGCTTTCTAACAATTTCAAAAAACTGAAGGTATACAAACACAGCTTTGCTTGGGTAAGACAGCAGGCCTCTTAATGCACCATGAAAGCCAGCTGTGAAGACTTCTATCTAAATCTATTTTAAAAACATCTGCCAAAGAAAGTATTCGCCATTTAAATTCACTCAAAATGCTTCAGTCACTTCACTTTACTGATTGTCAGATTTTATCACTCCAAATTACAGAAAAAGGAAGATCCTTAATAATCCTAACATCAGTTTCACTATTTAGAAGTTTTGCTAAAAATTCATTAGAAAATTACTATTCCAAGGTATTTGGAATAGTAGCAGAGTTTGGCAGAGAAAGTTTTTAAGTAAGAACCAAATCACAAGAGCTAATTCCAATTGTAATTCACTCCAAGACCACCAGTTGAATTTATATTTTAACCAAAAAAGTTGAAGGGTTGGCTAATCATTAGATGATGAATTTGCTTTTTCCTTACAGCAACATCAATAAATTTTTATATATTGAAAATTTAACACACTAATATCCGAAAAAAAAAAAAATAACCTCTCTACCCTAAGGTAGTTTTGAGTGAAGCGAGAACCAGGATTACATGCTAAATTATGGATCTCAGATTAATACAAGTTTAGCTCATGATGCCTCTTGCAAGTCAGCAAGGCAGACAGGAGAAGCACGAAGCACAACAGCATCAGCTCCTCTGAACTGCTTTTAACAGCTGGCAGTGTCCTAATAAGGAACATGCAGGCAAATAAATAAAATAAATAAAATATTCACGACAAGCAAATAATTCTGTGTTCTGTACTCTGCATTATGTACATCACATAATACAAAGTTAGTATTTATTCAATTTTTTAAAACTTTAATTAGAAGTACTAGCGTGTGACAAACCTAGTGCAAAGGAACTTCCAGCCGCCACAGATAAACCATTCTAAGCCTCTTCTTCTCTGAGAAATTCTGGCTCTTGGTAAAGTATGGTAATCACTCTCATCATTTTCAAAGCCTTCTTCCGACATCATTAGTGGCATTTCATCCAAATGAGAGGACTCATCTTCCGCTTGGTACCTGGCAAAATGAGATAAAAGCACTACATAAATAGCCAGTACATCACTTTTTATTACTGGGAATTTCCTAAACTAACAAGTTAATTTTTGCCATAAGGAATTTCATTAGATATTTTCATCTAAGTAATCTAAGTATCTCATGCATTATTGTTAACACATTAACAAGATATTCTGATTTTAGTTAAAATTGTGTAATACAGCAGAAAGCCTGCAATCGTTGTCAGTCATAGTATAAATAATTCTAGGGAAATTCTTAATTTTGATATAATCTGTTTATACAAAGTTGCAATTTCATACACTTCAAAGGATTCTTTGTAAGATTTTGTTAGGTAGAAGTTACTTTGCAAAGCTTATAGCAGACACAAGTGACTGAGTTTTCATGGAAGTACAGACTTTTTATTTCCACTGTGCTTTTTCAACCAGCTTTCCTGATGAATTTTCTTGTGTGTGAAGGCCTTTGAGCCTCACTTTCTACACCACTCATCAGCATCTTGGTTTTGATTATTAAAACATTATAGTTACTCTTTTAATTCTACACAAAAACATTCAGTGAGTCAAGAAGACTTGCCTGTGGGACCTGATACCTTGAGAAGCTACTTAGAACAGAAGCTAGACAGTGTTAAAGGAATAAAATAGGTATTTATTAAAAAGGCCTTCAGAGCATATACCCTGAGCAGTACAAGAGCTTAGCCAAGGCTACATCCAACATTGATGACAGGTCACACGTTTTCACACTTTAATAAGTTTTGGTTCATTTACATATTGGGGTTAATTGCCCAGTTACAGCTTCAGGTTATGAAGTCCCATCCTCCCATGGTCTCTTCAATTCACTGTTGTTTATACTTTTTGGGCCTGAAGCTGCAAGGGTGTCCTTAGTTCTCAGGCTGGAAAAGGATTCTTTTGTCTAACTAAACTGTGAAGAGAACTTGCTAACATTTTAGATTAAGTTCAGAGGTATATACTAATGCAGCACCGAATCTGGAACATATGACAGCTAAAACTTAAGGCATCAGAGCCATGGAAACAACATTAGACTAACAATGGTCCTTTCCTCCCCTGAAACTATTATCCATTATCTCAATGTTACACATATGGAATGCTTTTTAAGCTAAGACAGAACACTGGAATATTCAGTAAGAAAATTCCTCTAAGTGCATGTAAATTGACTAACTTACTCCTTTCATACTTTTATACCTTAGGGAAGATGATTGAAAGAAGATGCACTGTTGTAAGATTGTGCCTCGTTTAGTGCAATACAACACTATGTTACTCAGAATTAGTAAATTTAATTTTTATGAAGCTGTATTTAAAGTCATCTCTTACAAGGTGAATCCCGGGACCATCTCATTTTCTCCCCAGCAAGCTAATCCCAAACCATTTAAAAATAGTAATTAACAAAACTAGACATTCATTCCCTTTACGTGAGTGAGCAGCTGGAGTGCATCGTGCTCTGCCCAGGGATGGATGAGGAGGCAATTGAGAGCTTCTGGATTAAGAACAAAGAGAACAGGTAAAGGCAACATTTTAGTAGGTGTCTGCTAGAGACCCCTGAACAGGAAATGCATGGGGATGAGGCCCTCTACAGACAGAGAAAAGCAGCTTCACATTCTCAAGCCCTGGTCTTCATGGTGAACCTCTACCACCCTGGTATCTGCTGGAGGAACAACATAAAAGGACATAGGCAATCCTGGAGGGACCTGCAGCACTTTGACAACAACTTCCTCCTCTAATTACTCTGGAGGAGGCCCATGAGACAAGATGCTCTGCTGAACCTCATACTCACAAAGCAAGGAGGGACTCACTGAGGATGGGAAGGTCAACACAGCCTTGACTGCAGTGACCATAAGATGGTGAAGTTCAAGACCCTGAGAGCAGGGGAGGAGGTAGCAAGCAGCTCACAGCTCTGGAATTCAAAATGGATTCAGCCTTTTCAAGAAGTGCTTGAAAGAGTCCCATGGAATAAGGTCTTGGGGAGAAGAGGGGCCCAAAAAAGCTGGCTAGTACTCAAGGATCACCTACTCCAAGTTCAAGAGATTCCCATCCAATGGGATGGCTCTGACTGGAGAAACAAGGAGCTGTTCAAACCCAGGCACAAAATCAAAGTACACAGAGGGTAGAAAAAAGACAGGTAACCTGGGAAAATATAAAAACATTGTCCAAGCTTCCAAGGACAAAGCTAGGACAGCTACAGCCAAATGTAATTGAATCCAGCCAGGGATGTCAAAGACAAGAAGTTTTAAGTACATAGGTGAGATAAGGAAGACTAGGGAAAATGGGGACTCATTGAATAACACAGGGGATATAGTTACACAGGACATGGAAAAGGTTGAGGTACTGGATGCCTTTGCTTCAGTCTTGATTAGCAAGACTGACTTTCAGGAGTCTCAGGTCTCAGAGAACAGGAAAACAGCCTAAAGCAAGGAAGATGAGTGAGGGAACACTTAAGCAAACCAAATATGAATATATATATATTTCTTTTAAATAGTGTAATATTACATATATAATAAAACAAATATAATATGTAATAAAACATGCATTATATATTAATATATTAGTAGTATTCTATTATATATATTTGCATGTAAAAATATAAAAAAGCTTTTGGGCCTTGATGGGATTGGGATGCACCCACAAGTGCTGAGGAACCTGTCAGATGACATTGCAAGATCACTTCCAATAATCTTGGATCAATCATGGCAACTGGGGGAAGTGACTAAAGATTGAAGGAAAGCAAATGCCACTCCTCCTTTTCAAGAAGGGCAAGGAGGACCCAGGGAACCTGCCCTTAGCTTTCAGTCTCATCACAATCCCTGGGAAGGTTATAGAGTGCCTCATCTTTGGAAATCTTTTCCAAAAAAGGAAAAGAAAATTATGAGGAGTAGTCAGCATGGCTTCACCAAAGGGAAGTCCTATTTAACCAACATGAAAAACTTGTAAGATTGAAAAGCTGACCTGGTAGATAAGGGAAAAGCAGTGGATAGTGTCTGCTTGGAGTTCAGTAAGGTCTTAGACACTGTCTCCTATAAAATTCTTGTAGGTAAGCAGGTAAGCTGCTGCTGCAGTAGCTGGATGAGCAGACAGTGAGATGGATTGAATTCTGTCATAATGGCCAGGTCCAGAAGGTGGTCAGTGGCACAAAGTCTAGTTGGAGGTCAGTACCCCAGGTCAGTGTACCCCTGAGATCCATACAGGCTCAGTCCTGTTTAACATCTTCACTGATGATGTGGAAGATGGGGCCAAATGCACCCTCAGCAGGTTTGCAGATGACACAAAACTGGAAGGAATGACGACATGCCACTATCCAGTGCAAATGGATAGTGAGTGGCTGAAGAAACCATCTGAGGTTGATGAGAACCTCAGGAACGTCAGCAGGAAGAAGTTAGAAGTTACAAAGTTCTTCACCTGAACAACCTCACTCACCACTACATGCTGGGGGCTACTCCAGGGAAGGAGCCTGGCAGCAAAGAATTTGAGGATCCTGGTGGACAGCAGCACTGTGCCCTCGCTGCAAGGACAGGTACCGGTATCCTGGGCTGCATCAGGCAAAGTGCTGCCAGCACATCAAGGGAGGAGGTTCTTCCCCTCAGCTCAGCACTGGGGTGGCCACACCTGGAGCAATGTGTCCAGTGCAAGAGAGACATGGCCATGCTGAATAGAGTCCAATGAAGGGCCATGATGATGATGACGATGAAGGGACTGAAGCATCTCTCCTACAAGGAAAGAATGAGAGAGGTGGGACTGCTCAGCCTGGAGAAGAAAAGACACAAGCAGGATCTTATTAATGTCTATGAACCTGAAGAGAGGTTGCAAAGATGAATGAGCCAGGCTGTCTTCAGTGGTGCCCAGTCACAGGACTAGAGACAATGTGCTCAAACTGAAACACAGAAGGTGCCATCTCAACATCAGGAAACACTTTTAATTTGAGGATGAATGAACACAGGCATGAGTTGTCCAGGGAGACTGTGGCATCTCCATCCTTTGAGACATTTAAAACCTGTCTGGACATGATCCTGAGCAAGCAGCTGTAGGTGGCCTTGCTTGAGCAAGAGGGAGTTCTGCTGACAGAGCAGCACCCTGAACAGTATTCAGTCAAATACAGTATTTTTTTTTAAAGCAATATTACAAACACAAGGGGTAAGCATGAAAAGGCTTGCATTTTTTCAACTCACTATATATTTAATACAAAAACCTGAAACTATTTCTGTTCCTCCTAGATTTTCTATGTTGAGTCTTTGTATACAAGAATATATATTAAAGCAGTTACTAACTTTTTTGGATGCCAGGAAAGGGAGGGAGGGAAGCAAGAGACTGAATGTTAGATTTCTATTGGAGAGGTACACCACATGCTTTACACTGGCTTTATAATAAATTGGTATCAACACAGTTAAGAAGTAAAGTCTAATAGGGAGGGGAAACAAAAAGCCCTAAACCCATTATTGTTTAACAAGTCTTGAGTTAGACACTCCCTCTTTTTTCGGCAGGTGATGCCCTGATTTCTGCACTGCCTTAGGATCACTTGGCATGAAACACCATTAAGGGATGTGTTCAGACCAGATTAGAAAATATTGCATAACTAGGAGTAATAATAAACAAACATCTCCCATACCCCACTGCAAGTCAACTGAGTATTGGAACCTTTACTATATTAGGCCTTGTGACAAGAAATCTTCATCAATATTTCAAATGGTGTAAAAGCACTGCCACACTGCAGTAAACACAACCAAGGTTTCAAACTAAAATAAACTGTGCTAATATTAAATGTTAGGAGTTTCCAGAAAGTTATGTGAGAATATGTCATGGAAAATGCTTTCCAAATTATTGTTAAGAGCATGCACTTAAAAAAAAGAGAAAAGTTTAAAACAAACATGAGAAAACTTGGCCTTCACAATAATGTTTGCAAAAAGCTGTATCTGATGTTTAGTTTAATATGACAATCTAGAAACATATTTTCTCTTATTATAATTATTAATGGACATTAAGAAAAAACATTACACAAAAAATTCTCTTGACAAAACACAGCAGTGTTAAGATCCATATTATACCAAATTACATTGATTTCTCTCAGACTAGATCAACACTAGGTAATAAAAGCACTGTAGTAAAGACTCAAGATATTACTTTAATCTTAGACTTCCAATAAGACAGTCCTATGTTTAAACATACTCCTGTGCAATGCTTTTATGATCTTTTCTAATTAAATTTGTAAATTACATTATCATGGTTTTAATAGAGAGCTTTATGTTGCATTGTGTTTTGCTCTTGGACATCTAATTAATGATGTATTTTGACACCACCCAGTGAGATCACAGTCTGACAGCTGTAATTGCGGGTACAAGATATCACAAAGTAACACATTCCTTTTACTTCCCTACAAAGTTAACAAGTGTCTGATTTGAAAAAGAGTATCTCTTATAAACAACAGTAACACAGTAAACAGGATAAAATCTTTCAGGAAGAAACATTAATGCAAGAGACTCATAAGAGAGATCTGACATTGAAACATTCACAGATATGCTTAATGTTAAAAACTATTTTGTAAATGTGGTAATATTTGCAGAATACATTGATCTTCTAATCATAATTTCTTAAGATTTGTTTACCATTATATTAAAGACAAGATTTTTTTCCCCCACAATTGGTATCTACTTTTGCACTTTCAAATATGGAGCTTCACCAAGTAGTGAAGATAATGAGCATAAGCACCATCATGTTTGGTAAGCCTGACTTCAAAATACAGCCTGTGAACTGGCAAGCAATTTATTCTGTTTCAAAAGCAATTTTGCTATTGTGTTGGAAAATTGTACTTCAGTATTTAAAAACAGTAAGATAATGAATAATGGATTTTTCATAACCAGGATGAGAACAAAAATCTTTGTGTCTTTGTTACCTAGTATTTTGCTGCACTTAATTGCTTGAAGTGCTGATTTTCCTTGAGTGACAAATCAATTAAGTATAATCCTAGAAACTTGTATTAAAACAGGGAAGCACTGAAAGCATCATGAATAAAGAAGCCAGAGAGGAGACATCAAAACTCTCAGCATGACTGCTACCAAACCAGGTATGAAGAAAACTATCTTGACAAAATATGGTTTCTTAAGAAAAAAGGAACATTAATATTAAACAACTTTCCACAAAATCTGACTACTATTAGGAATCTCATTGAACAGATTTAACTGAAAGAAAGTCACGTATAATAAATACTTTGAAGTGAAATTTTGATATAAATATCTGCTGTGAAAATGATGCCTCAAGTCACAAGTACCTACGTCACTCCACTTTGATGGCTGTTTGCCAGAGGAGATGCAGATGCAGAGTTTCATAGGTACCACAACAGGTAATGGAAGATATTTTAAGTTATTTAAATCTAACTTGGCTACTTATTCAGGTCCATAATAATTTCTACGCTTTCTGTCAGCTTTCCATTACTCTAAAGGAGCAATATCCAAGGGTGCAGCAGGAAGGTGCAAGACATAGGGCAATTGTGACTGCATGATTTTCTGGGTTTACTCACTCAACAACTGTAGAAGCAGTATTTATGAAGAGGGTTGTTTTATCTGCTTGATCAAAAGACCCAGGTAGGAATATAAGCACTGTATCAGATCCTGCAGAAATATTTGTTCCTCATCACCAATCAGTTTCGCTATAGATGATCATTCACAAGAAGGAAAAAAAAGCTGATGTCTTAAAGCAGTATTTCTCAAACCTAGCAAGGGAGGAAAAAAGGAATGCATGGTCATGAGTCTATGCATGAATTGGAACCAGGAGATGGCTGTGGGATGCAGAGTAGCATGGAAGAGAGGCTGCAGCAGAAAGTCTTGAGTAAAAAAGCCGAGAAAGACTAACTGTGCTATTGCCATCCAATGCTGTGACCACATTCCATCCTGCTGAGAGCTGGTGATTTGGCTGAATGGCAGCCACAGGACTCCCTCTGCTTCCCATCATGGGCACAGGACAGAGTAACCTGCACAATCTGTCTCACTCATACCCTATCCTGCTCTACCTCCAACCTATGTGAACACTTTCCCAGTCTGAGGATAAAGGAGGAATTTGCCAAATTGTAGAGAGGCATCAGTAGAAAAAATTAAGAAAGTGACAGGCATTTACACGCAAAGAGCATAACTTGTTTCTTAAAGGATGAACAACCAAATCAACAACTGCTGTAGACTACCTGTATCACTGACAAAACTGTCCAGATCAGGTCCTGTAACAAAGAAGAAATTCCCAGGAAATTGCAGCTGCATAGATTTTATTTAGCAAGGCACATTCATTCATAATCATGTTTATAACTAAACAATGTAGTTTCATGTAACCCTTCTTCTTAAACAAATAACCAGTGTATCCATAAAATAAATTGCTTTGCTAGAAGTACCCAAGAAAAATCAAGTTACAAATAATCATTTTCCTCAAATATTACCCTGCATTTCTAAGAGATAAAAATTACATTTTTCCTCTAATTTCAAACACCTCTATGATTCACACAGCAGTAAATTCTGTTAAACTACAAAGCAATCATGCTGTTCCTAGATTACAAAAGAAGTTGGAAATGGAAAAATCTTCTACAGCTAAATCCATGAAATTGAAAGAATTTTCTTTGACCTCTTCCCAAAAAACCACACAAAAGGTATTTCTGAAGTTTTAAAAATTGATTAGAACTTGCTGCTCTATGTTCCTATTCAGCTTCAGCTGTGCCTCTAATGCAAGTATAACACCCTAATCAGTGTTACTTGGGAAGTCTCTGAACACAGGTCCTGACCTGAAAAAAAAAAAAAATTACACACACAAAATACTGCTGTTACAAATTTTTATGGAGTAACCACAGTTAATACTAACAGCTTTTAAGGACACTGGATATTCGTAGAGCAGAACCTTTACATCCAGGATCTTTTAAAAACTTAGTACAATATTCTTGCCATAGTGCATCTTTATCCACTGAACAACAAAATATAAGGAAAAAGTACTTTTACTGCATGCAGGCAAGTTTATTACTGTGTCACTGAGATGAGTCAGACCAAACTCTGCATTAAGACCAAATAAATCATTGCTCCCCTGCCCCAAATGATACAGAGAGATCATATGGAAAACCACAAGGCAACATTGTTGAACTACTACCACAAAAAACAAACAAACAAACAAACAAAAAAAACCAACAACAAACCAACCAAGAAACAACAACAAAAAACCCCACCACAAAACCAACCAAACAAAAAACCAAACTAAACAAACAAAAAACCCCAAACACAAAAAGCTGTTATCTTCAGCCTTGCAGAACTAAGGGAAAACCCCTTACATCTGTTCAGATAAAGGTCTACAAGCATGATAGAAACTTATTACCACAGCAGCTCCCTTTCATCAGTAGCTTTTAAAAAATTGCTTAAAACAGACACTAAAACAACAGGTTCCACCAGACAAAGATCAAATATTCTGAATGCTATTTGCCTTCTCTTTCTCCTACATTACACTTTCTTACTAGAACAACATACAGAAGAAGCAAATTGGGAAGATATGTAATGGAGCCTCCATGATAAAAGGCACCCATCCTTATTACCCCTTGCTCACCTTACAAAGTGCTATGTATACCTTAACACAAGATCTTTTTCAACCCATGACAAGATGAGTGAGTCTCTGTATTTAACAAATAGATACCAGAAATACCTAAGTACACAGTAAGACCTCAGGAAACATCATCTACATTCAGCAGAACCCTTTTTTAATTAGTTGGGTATGTCATTGATCAGAACAACAGGGCCATTTTATCACTGTCACTGGGTATTGTTATTGACATTGTAGCCCAATCAATTGTTTTCTCTCCCTCTTTTTAGCAATCCAAATGCCTGCCCAAGCAATACAAATCACTGTATTTAGATACTATAGATACAAACCAGGAAGGCATGCAAAAATAATAGCTTAAACATGCAGTCACTTGTGCTTATGCAAACAACAGTAACACCTGCAATAGTTATTTGAAGTTCACAAACTTTTTTTCTGCCCAATGATTAAAACACTTCAGATCAGGATAGTTACTGTAAGAATAACTGTGCTAAAATTATGACTTTCTGTAAACCTATCTTGGTATGAAAGACCATTACTAGTGACCAGAAAAACACAATTTTTTTCCAAATGCACAGTTTACGTAATGTCAAGTTAAAGAACTGCAATTAAAAAACACTTTTTTATTAAATCACCTAAGGTTTGTATGTCATCTAAATTTGTGTCTACAGATAAAATACAACAAACTGCTTCTCAGGTATGGCACCAATGAAAGTCTTATTGTTTGTAAAATTATTTTACAGTTGCTAATGTGAACAACTTTCTATGCATGTCATATGGTTATCTGCATCATTAAATGATTAAACTTTGCTCTGAAAAGTAAAAGCCGCAGAACCTAACAATGAGAACACACACTGCATAAAAGGTTTGAAAATATTCACATATGGCAAGACTGTTTTTCAAGACTTATACATCAAACTCCTCGGACTTTTGTTCCAGGCAGAAGTTTCAGAATCTGCACCTATCCTAAATCAGGCATCAGTCCCAACCAGCAGTACTAACCTATAAATACAGTCTTTAGCAAAGAAAAAAAACAAAACAAAACAAAACAAACAAAACAAAAAAAAAAAAAAAGTCCAGGAATGGGAATACATGAACTACTCCTTTTTCTAAAAACTAGAGAACTAGTTTCTCCACAACTTGAGATCTTGAAAACAGACCCAACTCAACCACTGTTACACAAATACAGCAGCCCAAGTACAAAGCTGCCACAGAAACAACCTTGTCGGAAGAATCAGAATTCCAAGATGGGATCTAAGACTAAGCCTAAAAGTCACTGAGTGACATAGTTCCAAATAACAGGGATGAATTTCTGTCCAAAACCACAATCCAGGAAAGGCTAATAAACAAAAAGCAGTATATCCTACAAGACAGTGACATCAATGTTGAAATTTTTTTCATGAAAAAGAGACAAACACTTCAAATAAAGAGAGGGGCGAGAGTTCTCCTGGTAAAGAACAAAGGACATACATGACTGATCCACTTTGCAAGAATGGCATGAAAATTCAGACAACTCTTCTAAGGACTATTCTAAACAGATTTCTTTATACTGTACTTGATCCTTTCCTCCTCAAGCTGAAACAAGAGACAGAGGTGTATTGTAATGAATATATATATTTGAATACATCAGCATAACATACAGATGTGTAATTTAATGTGTTCTCATTCCCAATACACTACAACATCGACGTATCAGCACCTGTAGCCTGAAACACTTCCCAGGAATAACATATTTAGTTGTTCACAGTTCATGACCTTTCTAGCAAATATCAGATCAACCTGCAACATTTGTAGCTTTTGGCATCACAGTAACTACTGATACCTCTCACTTTGAGTCGCTACTTCCAGCAAAGATTTCTGTCCTACAGAGACAGAAGACTCATCTGTAATGGCGCATCCATTTTGCTGCCATTCCTGTTTGCTTGTCACAGAGGAAAAACAGCACAAGACAGGAGCTCTGATTTAAAGGAAGCAGCAAAGGAACTAGGATGACGTTAGGAGTTTTATCCACAAGGAAGTGCAGGTGTGCCAGTACACATATGGAGAATTAATAAGCAGTACCCACTCCCACAGCTGCTTAACTTCCAGGAGTTTCTGTAATCATGTACAGAGTAGCAGAATGAATAGCATTAACAATGCTATTTCTACAAAAAAACCAACCAACCAAACAAACAAACAAAAAAAAAAACCAAAACCCCCCCCCCAAAAAAAAACCCCACAAAAAACAACAAACAAAACCCCAAAACAACAAAACCATAGATATTTATAGTTTATGTTTCTGGATTTAACAAGTTATTGCTTCTGGTCAAACAACAGATGTTGGAAGAAGTTACTGTCACTTTGCAAAAGCAGTTTTAAAACACAGATGTTCAAAAGTAAATTCAGTTCCATCTTTGGAATTTTTTATCACAGAAACTATACTAAAATTCAAATTAATGCCAATATTGTCAGTCATTCAGCCTCATTCATCATTTTCAAGCTCATTTTCAGGATGAAATATGTAGAGCCATTCAATTAACAGGTGTGTTGGGGAGAAGATGAAATTGAAACCTGTATAACTCTGCCTAGATACTGTAAGAACTTTTGTTCTAAACATTCAGAAATACCTAGGGAAGGAGATTCATAGGAACTAGCAGCATTTCACAAAACTGTACAAAATACCAAATATCTCTGCATATAGCCCATTCAATGGGCAAACTCCACTAATATGTATTAATATTTGGGGGGGTTTGAACAATTATGGACATTTTGAAAACCTTTCCAGACCTGCACTTATAGCAATATAAGTCATGAACTCTCTGTGAACAGCATGCTACAGAAGGTGTTAGGTCCTAAAAGCTCTGATTGTTACACGGTCTTAGCAAATAATATTTTTTGTTATTTGGAGACATTATTCTTAGCTATTACACATGAAATATCAAAACCCACTGGAATACAAAGAATAACATCTAGACTGTGAAAATCACATTGTCATGTAGAATTAGGACACAATTCTAACAAACAACTGAAAGGCAGCAGGAAAATAAAGGTATTTTAACAAAGCTCACATCAGACTATGTCAGAAGTGAAAAATCCCACAGCATTACAGTACGTACCTTGAATATTATCTATTGACATTTTTAATCTCTTTTTTGGTGGTTCAATGTGGAACCTAGCCAAACACTCTGAGAAATCATAACCATAAGGACTACAAGATTGCTGGGAACAGCTTTCATTCAAATCAAAAGCATTAGAACAGTATTACAACATTAAATAATCTTATTTTTTGTGTACTACAAAAACTGGTTTGAGATTTGTAAGTATCAGGGAACCATGTGAATTTTCATTGAACTTCAAGTTCTGCAGGCTTCCATTCCCATTTGTCTGGAACAGATTTCATTTTTTTCTATTATACATACATCACATTAAATAAGCTACAGTTCACAAATTGTTAAGCAACAAGTATTCTACATTTACCTGCACAAAAGACACATTATCCTATTACTTGGGTCCTTTTTCCTTCTTGTGCAATTTTCTTATTTGCTAATGACATAAAAGAATTCCAAAATAACAGTATAGTCAGTTGCCTCAAAACAGAGTTGTTCCATCAGTAGCAAACTGCAGAGACAAGCAACAGCAGTTGATCTGTTCCACAACATGCCCTACAACAACCACTTAATATATCCAGTTGTGCCATTCATAAATACACTACTGTGGCCCACACCATGAACAAGGACAGATTTCTCTTACGAATATTTGGAGTGCAAGTGAATTTATGTCACATAAGGGAGAGCTGGAAAAATGTGATTTTCTGATACCAGCCCAGGAGTCCCAACACCTCTTACCTCAGCCCTATTAGGCCAAATACAATCAAGCACTGACAGCAGAAAGCATAGAACACCTGAATAAACCAGGTATTTTGTTTATGGATATATGACAGTTGACTACTGTTTAGTTCCTTATCAGCTTCAAAATTCCACCAGGCTTCTTGCTCTCCGACCTCACATGACAGCACAGTCAACTTCCTTCCTGTGGTCAGCAGTTGATTACTCTGTGGTTGATGATGACAAATACAAGTCAAACACATGAGAATAAGCCTCACTGCACATTTAAGGTGAAACTGAATGTTCTCTGGTCCTCTCTCTCCCTCACCATGTAAACAAAAAGCAGCAATTATTTTCCTGTAGATAACAATCTTCAAGCTGAAGGACAAGGTACTGAAACAAGTGCTGAACTAATCAGTTTTTTACCCCAAGCTTTTGTACAACTATGCAAGTGGAATATACTAAATAATAGCAAGGATTTTTCAAATTCATTTTAAGGTGAACAACTTTTTCCTCCAAGAGAGATTTCACTGATTGTTAACAGCAACACATGAACAGTTCTCTGTCCATCTGAGGTAGGGAAATATGAGAGAAAATATAAAAACTGAATTTCTACTGCAAAAGTAATAAGTTGTGCTTAAACATCAGAAATAAAAGCAGAACAGGATGCATGTGTTCATTGAACCATAAGTAATATTTAATATGTATTTTTAATATATGTTTAACAGGCCTTAACACATACAGTATGAATA
This sequence comes from Euphonia xanthogaster, assembly GCA_034509185.1. Classification (NCBI taxonomy): domain Eukaryota; kingdom Metazoa; phylum Chordata; class Aves; order Passeriformes; family Fringillidae; genus Euphonia; species Euphonia xanthogaster. The sequence continues at coordinate 58,746,722 of JAYDZK010000113.1, forward strand.
TATAAAAATACATAATATTCTCATGTTTATTTATATATAAATTACATCCCATTTAATGATTCTTAGCTGGCTACAACTTTATACAGAAGTATGCATACTATTGAAGTTTCTTTAGGTATGTGTGGGAAAACATATTCCAGATTTAGAATATGCACTATCAGTCTGTCTAAATAAATCTCAAAAGCACAACATGCACTACAGACAAATAGTGAGTGTGACAAACAATGAGTATGATAATCTTTGTCCTTACTGCAAAGTGAGCTACAGCAACACTGGCAAAGACTCCTACAGACTGCTTAGCTCAAGCAAAAGAAGTCATCCTACAAATGAGCTGCAAGGCCAATAAAGGTTAGCAACTGATGAGTTGTATTAACTAATGTTGCACAGCAGCAGCACAATTAACTGGAGTTAAAAACACTGCCACACTAAAGTTAAGGGCGGGCGTATAAGAATTCCAAGAGACTGTAAATTCTTCACTGAAAAAATTAATCACACCAAGTCAAAATGTCTTGAAGGTCCAGAAACAACAGCACTGGATTAAACCCGACATGCCAACTCCAGTATATTTTAATAGGTGTTTGTTTCTAGACATCTTGAGAGATATGTATTACACCCTTTTAGGCAAAATCCTCAAGCATACATGCACATGATAGGTTTCTGCATATCAGAGACCTCAGTGACTTCACTTCAACACTCTCATAAGTATCTGACATCAGGACCTTTGCTGCAGTTTCCACAGGAATGAATGGCTTCTTCAGAGTCTGTGCTGAAGATAAAGATTAGAAAAGCAGGATGAATCATTCATAAAGACATAGAAGCTGTAGTTCAATTACAAGCTTAGAGCCCTAAGACTTGCAAGTTGTAATTAAAACTATTTGCACTGCTGTATTTCCCCTTTGACTCTACACAAGACAACTGTGGTAGACTCCACACAAGCACTCCCATGTTTTTATTGCAGGTCCATAGGACACCTTCCAGAGGTGCTCTCACAAATCCAAGGTAAGGTGTTCTTGAAGGAGAATGACCAACCTATTCAACTCACATTAAGAAAAATAAACCAATAAAGTGAGTGAAGAGGCTGGTGTAAGTATTCTGATTCTCAGAGCTCAGATAAGCAATTTTTAATCAAGTGATCAAAAAAGAAGAAACGCAATAAATGAGCCTGTCAATTTTTAAAGCTTTTCTATACCTACAAGAAGCTGCACAAAAGCAACTAAAAACAGAGATAATTACTTTTATGGAGGATCAATATGTTAAATACACAGATTATGAAAGACCATAACTCTGAAAGATGTCATCTAAACTGGAAGGAATGTAATCCACAACCTTTGGAGGGCAATGTTGATCAAAGACAGAGGGCAAGAAGCAAATCTGTAATGAGTTGGTAGTTCCTTGCTAGTTCCTACAGCTTGCCAAATCTGCTTATAAAGCCACAATTAAACAGTTTGTCTAAAGAACCACAATGACACCTGCCCACACACCTTCAATTAACCAGTGTAACCATCTGACTTATGGACTCAAGCCATCCCGTCTACAGCATCACCAGAACACTCCTGGTTAACCTACAACAGAACTCCAGTACCTTTGATAGCATGGACTAAATTTTTGCCTACCAAATCCTCCTCTTTATCCCCAAGCAACAACACCTACTGAGAAGCAAATTTCAGTGAGAGCGTTCTCTGATTCAATTCTCTAAGGAATAGGGTTAATGATGATGACACTGTCCTGCCTCAAGACAGAGGACAAACCTACAACAAGTTGACAGACATTCAAGTATGAGATGGGGAAGGCTAATACTATGGCAGACTGTCCTACAAACTTGTGAATGTTCATAGAAAACCCCTTTATCTAGTTTAAGAATCAAGACAACATAATGTAAGCCTAACCTATTTTGCACAGCTTTAAACTACCTTTTTTGTTGGTTATCCCATCCAGACAAAGAAGTAAATACATTTAATTCATTATGAAACAGATTTACCACATTTTATTCATTATGAAACAGATTTATCACAGTATTTGACCTAGAAAAAGAGCACAAACTACTCTGTTCTTAGCAAGTCCATTTACTTCAGATCTTACAACTGCTCCCTCCAGTCCTTCTACCCACAGACAATGCTCTACAAGAACCAAAAGAGGAAAGAAACCTGTAACTAGTAAGTACAATCACATAATCCACTGTAAGTGTGCTATCCAATGGAGACACCAAAATTATGGAGAAGAGTTTCTTCATGCTCACAACAATAGCATGCCTAGAAATTATTCAGAATAATGGGAAGCAAAGCAACGTTCAATTTTTGCCTGGAAACAATTTGATGGCAGATCTTTAAATCTTCTTTTCCAAATTGTTTAAGCCCAATAGTCTATCTTTGAAGAAATGTTAAACTATTTTAATTCCCACACTCAGGAATGGTGTCCGTCCTAGCACCCAACAACTAGCTCGCAACATATTTACTAAGGACGCCCAAACAAGCCCCCCGCCGCGAGCATCCCTCTCCTAAGCGAACTCCTGGCAAGGGACCCGAGTTGCGCGGAGTTGCGGGCGGCGGGGCCGGGCGAGCGAAGGCCGCACCCGCGGGCGCGGGGCTGGCGCCGGGAGCAGCCGGGCCGAGGGCGCCCTGAGCATCCTCCCGCCGCCACCGCAGCCCGTCCCGCCCCAGCCCCGCCGCCGGGACACGGGAACAGCGGCCCGGGAGAGGCGGCCACCGCCGCGGAGGCCTGCGGGAGCCAACGACTGCCAACACCCCCCTCCGCCATCCGCGGCAGGGCCGCCGCCCCTTCCCGCCCTCCCCGCGGAGCGGGCGGGAGGTCCCGGAGACCCACAGGGCAGCGGGACTGGGCGAGGGGCGCACGCCGCCCCGCCCGCGGCTGGGGACAGGAGAAGGAGAGGGGAAGGAGGGGGGGCAGCGGCCGCCGCGCCGGGCCCGCCCGTACCTGCTGTGCCGCTGCGCCGCGGCGGCGCTGCTGTAATAGGCCGCCCTGCGCTGGGCGCTGCGCGGCACCGGGCGCAGCGGGATCTGGTCCGCCATCTTGGGGGCGCCCCCCC
>JAYDZK010000113.1:58749785-58767477 GCA_034509185.1 Euphonia xanthogaster
CGGGCCCTCCTGACGTCACGGCCACGCCGGTGACGTCGTGAGGGGAGGGGCGGGGGCTCGGGGTAAACACGGGGCGGGCGGCGCGCGGAGCCCTCAGGGAGCTCCGAGCGCGGGGAGCCGCAGTGCGGGAATGGCGGGCGGGAGCCGCGCTCTGCTCCTTGCTGCCAGGCTGTAGGACAAGAGCTGGTGCACAGGAAGTTCCACCTGAACACGAGGAAGAACTTCTTTCCTGTGCGGTTGTTCGGAAAGGCTGTGGAGTCTCCCGTGGTGGAGATACTCAAGGGCCGTCTGGACGCAGTGCTGTGCCCTGGGCTCTAGGGCGATCCTGCTTGGACGGGGAGGTTGGTGGTCCTGGGGGCCCTGTGGTCCCTTCCAACCTGAGCCGTTCTGTGATTCCGCAATTACTCAGCTTCTGAGGTACCTACGCCTGCCAGTGATGGTTTCCTGCCATTAAACAGACACAAGTATTGCCACGTGGAAGTGGACATTCTGTATGTCAGGAATAATGAACCAGTCTGTGTTACCTCACAGGGCTGATATACAAGTCACCACCGGCAGAAGCTGCTTTGAAAGATATACCTGTTCATAGACCTCCTGTAGAATGTTTTCTGTTGGTGTTCCTCTGAAATCAGATGCTGTGGGGGAGCAAAAGGCCTAACACCATTACAAATACAGAAGACTTTCCACAGTAGGAGAAAGGAAATTATTTTATTTTATTCCTCAATGCCTGTTGCTAAATGAATTTTTCTTTCATGAGCCAGGCACTTTGGACTGAAGCATTGCTGTACCCTGAGCTGTACCTTCACCCAAGGGAAGATAATCACTGTGGTGGCTCCACAACACATAGAGCTTTCAATGGAGGATGCTCCTATCTGCTGGAGTGAAGGTTATGGAGCACTGGCAGTGCTTTCTGAGTGGAAATTTCTGAGCAGAATTTTGACTTTAAGCATACTATCTGGATTCTGAACTCGCTGACAAATACAGAACTCTTGAAGTTGAACCAGAAGATGGGAACAACAGTTACACAGGAAGCACAAGGCTTCTATAGGAATAGAAGGGAAAAACATGCCGGGCATGTGACGGGACTTTGCTGGGTATTCAAAGGGTCACACGTGGAAATGCTAGAAAGGGGAAAAGATATTTATTTAGCTTTTTAACTCTGTTAACCCTTATAATGTTCTTGGTATTAATATCAGAATCAGTTCACCAGTAGAATCACAGAATTGTAGTTTATATTGAAAGAGATGTCTAGACATCACCTAGACCAAGACCTTACATTTAATATCGGGTTGTTCACAGCCATGTGCAGTGGAGTATTGAACACCTCCAAGGACAGCACAGTGTTTCCAAAACTTCTCTGGGCTAGCTGTTGCAGTCTTTATCTTGAGATAAACAAATTGCTAAGTACTCAAAACTTCCTGTGTTCCAGCTTGGGAAACACAGGATCAGTCAAAACCATCCATCTCTGAGAAAAGCCTGGCCACCATCTTCTTGGTATTGTGCCATTAAGTAGTCTTATTCAGCCACCAAGTTTCTTCTTAACTTTTTCTACTCTAAGCTGTGCAGGCTGAGCTTTCAACCTCTCCTTTTACACCATGTTCTCCAGCCCCCTGGCCATCTTAGTCACCTTTTCATAGACTCATTTCAGAGTGACAATGAGCTTCTGTAACGAGAAGACCAAAACTGGACATGGTAACCCAAATAAGGTCCTACAAGTACCAGACAGAGGAGAAGGGTCACTTCCCTCTTGTAGGTGCTAGCTACACAGTTAGTAATAGTGCCCAAGGTGTGGGTGGGTGACTCTGCTCAAGGGTACGTTGCTGTTGTATCCAGTTTTTATGTGTTTTATGTTTATGGAGTGTGTGGGGCCTGCTCTGCCATGATGGCTGTAGCTTACATGCTGGAATAAGCAGACACAGCCTGGAAAACTTTCAGGGTAACAGTAATGCCAGTCCTAGGTGCTTTCATGGCTGTTGTTACTGCAATTCTGGACATCTCACAGCTTTAAAATGTTAAACATTAATATTAATAGCTATATATTCAGAATTCTCACGTGGCTAAGTAAGTTACTGCAGATCACTGAGGCCAAGAGAATTAAAGCTATTGCTTCCAGTTTATTAATGGATTCTAGCCCATGGCAGAGCAATTTTTTGAACTGAACAGAAAGCACTTCTTTCACAAGTTAGTGGCCTAAGATTAATCTTCTTGTCTGTGCAGAACTTTGATTCTGATTATTCGGTTATATTTCTGGTTATTTAGCAGGTTGTTTGGCCTGTAACTAATCTCTAATGTTAGTCAATTATGTGTTTGTGTTTGTAAATTCCATATACATAGACAAATAAGTGATCGAGGATGTGTAAGGAAAGGTTTATTATTGTCAGACTTGTAAAGGCACCAGCATGAGACAATCATTAGGAACCATAAATACCTTTAGAGTCTTCATTTCTTACTGAGTTTCATGTAGTCCATAAAGCATTATTCTATTTATGAATGCTTTAAGGTTTTAAGAAAGAAATACTTCTCTATTGCCTGTGTACTGAGAAGAGTTTGACCAGAAAGCCTTCTAAGAAGAGCAAAATTGGTTTTTTAGTATTCCAATGGCCAAGAGAGTGAAAAAATAATTTTAAATACATGCTGTTTTGATTACTTCAAATATATGTTTAAAGCTTGTTAAGACAGTTGCTGGAAATCTATGATTTCAGTTTCTTGATCGCTCTAATTGCCTTTTTGCATCACTATTTTCATAAAATGGTAGAAGCTCTTAAGTGCAGGATCTTTGATTTTTTATCATGTATTATCATTTAGTTTTGCCTCTAGATTATGATGTGATCCTGTCTTTTCTTTTTTAAAGAAAAATTCTAAACATTTATATAAAAGTTTTCATCATGCAGAATTGACAACTTGGCATATGATATGTGATAACTTTTCAAGTGGCCTTTTGAAAATGTCCCTGCATTTTGAAAATATGTTTCCTTTCTTATTAAGCAATACTGAAAGGTCATAGAATAAACTTACTTTTGATCCAGATTTTGGTATTCAGGTGTTTCAGGCAGTTGTTATTTTTCTTTATGAAAAAAAAAAAAAAAAGCTTTTCATTTCAGGAATTAATTTCTATAATAATATTATAATATTAATTTCAATACTTGGCTAAGTAACATTTGTAACTGAAATATCATGATAACATACATTTGTGATAATAAGTAAATATAGCACCACACTGAAATAAATTTTCTGTAATATCCTGTCTGTGCTGCTTTTTTGCATTTCTAATAAGTGGCAGAGATCCAGAACCTATGATATATGGATCTTGTGAACTCTTGGTTTGACTAGGAATGAGCTGGCATGGAAACTGTTTTGCATTTGTTGCATGTATCTGCTACAGGTGCAGAACCTATCTGTAATGAGTTGTGCCTGATATCCCCAGAGGGCATTTAATAATAATTTATATTTCTGTTGCCATTCTACTTCTGCTGTAAATGTTCAAGGTTAAGTGCTCCCTCCCTCGTAATAGTGATTATGTATCCAGTCTGGGCTGGGGTAACAGGGGAAATGAAAGGCAGTTTGAAACTAATTCATTCTTTGCTATCCTTCTCAAAGCCAAATTATAAAATCATTTATACTGGAGTAAATTTGTGGAAATGATACAAAAATCATTGGATATAAAACAAAAAGTTTCAGTAAGCCTCATGTAATGTTACAGGTACAAAATTTACACTACTTATATACTAGGTATTTTCTCACCTTATCCTTCAAGCCTCCTTATCCTTCAAACCTCCATGTACTTCTCTTTTAATTGTGTAACTTTTTTCATCAGTGGTGAACCAGCTTGGTATAATTCTTCAAATTTTCATCAAATTGTAAATTGGTCCAAAACACCTGGTGGCTTAAAAAAAAAAAAAAATCACTGGCAAGACCTAAGCACACCAACACAGAAAGAATATGGTTTTGTTTCTAGGAAGAGATAAGGGCAGCAAGGAATGCTATACCAAATAAATTCTTACACTGTCAGAGAAAGGGAGCAAAACAGATATTAAATAACTGCAGCTGGTTTAGCTCCTTCTATCAGTTTTAATAATGCTAATAGCTGTGCCTTTGTATCTTCAATATATTACAGTAGGATGTAACAAAATGTTATCTTGCTCTGGGAAAGAACAAAAGGGGAGACACTGTTTTCTCTGAAAGGATCCTTGTTTTAAAAGACCTCTTCAGACAATGAAGCCTCATGCAATTCACTTATATGCCAAAATAAATGAGTTTTAAAACAGCAAAAAGAAGTAAAAATAATAATTTAAAATATTTCTATACTATAAAAATGCTGAAACCAAAATGCTGCTCACCTATTTAAAAATATTATTGTCTACATAGCTAGAAGAAAATTCCATTTCTACACATTTTATTTTTAATATTCACAACATTCAGTGTTTGTCAATTAATTGCGCTCCCAGCTGTTACATTGCTTTCGCACCTTCTTTCAAGGTATTCTCTTAGGTGAATGCCAACTCTCTGCAGCCCTGCAGGATTAATGGACTGCCAGATCTCTATTCCTCCTTTTGTAGTCCATCCTTACCAAACTATGCATCCCTCAGCATTGGCTACAGTCCTGTGTCACCCTCACCTGTACTCCACCAAGTCAGACATTCAGAATAAAATGCAAGCGATATCTCCTCCAATTACATAAGAAAAATAAGGTATATGCTGTTTTTTGGATTTTTCTAGAGATTCTTCTAGACAGTAACAAGCCTGGCTGACACAGCTTTTTCTCCAATTTGCTTGGCAACACCTGAGGCAGAAAAAAGTGCAAATCCTAGAGTACTTAAATAAAATTGGTTTAAAAACAGATGAACTTTGGTGACTTCTGATATAAATATCAGTCATGCTTTCACTAAGATATTACGTTTTGATTGTGAATAAACAAAAGAAGAAACTTGTAATACAATGTTCATTATTTTACTGCATTTTCGCAATGACCCTTCACTGACAACCATCTAGTGATTTTGCACAGTATCTCTTCAGTTAAGTTAACCTCTAACTTAACAGTGCTGAAACATACATTTCAAAATCCCATGCCTTTGAATTTCTACTTAGCATCTGAGGTATTTTTTCTAATGCTCTTATTGCATGTAAGTTCAGTGCTAGATTTCTATTTCTAATTGGAGAATAAAAAGCCCTATGGACTCAAAACTCTTGAGCTCTATTACCAACTTCTGATCTTCTCTTAAATGAGAGAATATCTGATAAAATATTCCCATGATCTGTTTTGCAAAATTATAGCAAAGTGCACCAGTACTTTCAAAGGACCCTTTTTTCTTTTTGAGTGTTCTCAGTAGGTTTTTCTTCAAATTCCATGCTGTTGATATTTCAAATAAATAAATACAGCTGTTTTAACTTCTTCTTGAAACTGCAAGAAAATATACCCATGGATTAATTACAAATTTTGTGTTGTTTTAAAGCTTTTAAAAAGGTCATGGAAGGACAAACAAGGCCCAAGTGAAACTCAAGTATCCAGTTGTGATTGCTAGTATCAGACTTGCTTGGATCTGATTTCCTTTTGCAGTTTCTGATACAATAGTGACCAAAAGCTTCTCTTGGGGTTAGGGGGTCTTTGTTCTGGGAGCTATACAGAAGTAGGTGAAGAAAAATTTCCCAAGTGAACTTTTGTTTCATCTACTAGGTGAAAAATAAGTGAAAAATACTTAGTGTGTTGTAAAGCATATCCTTCAAAAGTCTGAAATTACTTGAAATCTCCTCTTTCTCTGATATCTCCCTATGTCTGTCCCAGCCATCAGCTCAGGCTAATAGTAAAAAAAATAAATTTATTTGCCTCAGACCTGGTACTGAAATGAGTTTTTCCTCAGATATTTTAGCCAGTCAGATCTGTTTTCTACTAAAACCTAAACATCTTCTCTTTGTATACTGATTTCACTCCAAGTAGCAAATTGAACCTTGCAGGTTTTTCTTGTATCTCATCCGTACAGGAAGCATTATTTTCACAGAATCAGACTCATCAAGGTTGGAAGAGACCTTCAAGATCATCTAGTCTGTCAGCCCAACACCACCATAGTCACCCTTAATTCCTATCCTCAGGTGCTATACCCAGACAGCTCTTGAACACTTCCAGAGACAGTGACTCCACCACCTCCCTAGGCAAATTATTCCAGAGCCTAATCACACTTTCAGTGAAAAGTTTTTTTTCTGACATCTAATCTGAACTTCCCCTGGCAGAACTGAGGGCCATTTCCTCTTGTCCTTTTACCTGAGACATGGCAGAAGAAGCCAAGCACCACTTCACTACAGCCTCCTTCCAGGCAGTTGTAGAGAGTGAGAAGGTCTCCCCTGAGCCTCCTTTTCTCCAGGCTTAGCACCCCCAGCTCCCCTAGCCACTCCTTATAGGATGTGCTCCAGACCCTTTACCAGCTCCACTGCCCTTCTCTGGACACACTCCAGCACTTCAATGTCCTTCTTGCAGTGAGAGGCCCAGAATTGGACACAGGATTTGAGGTGTGGCCCCACCATGTCCTTCCTCTACCTTCTTCCCCAGTACTGCCCCAAGCAGCAATCTGTTCCCACTCAACTCATTCTTTGTCACTGAGAGATTGCTTCCCATTATAATAATCAAATAATTCCAGGGGGTTTTGTCTACTATAATTTGCAAACATTTTCTCCCATTCCTTGGGGAATTTCCCATAAATGGAAAAAAAAACCCTCATTGCTTCTTTTCAGAACTAAAAAGGGTCAGCTTCCTTCCACAAGGCAAACTGAAGCCAGGGTTGCCCTCAATAATACTGGATAAAGAAAATCAATTTTGTCTTCAAAGTACTAGGATAAAGAAAGACCAATCACTCTACAGATGTTAGTTACCTGCAACTTCCAATATCCTTATCTGATTCTAACTTATCTAAATCTGGAAGAACTGGTAGCCAAACACAGTGGTTTTTGAAAGTAGATAATATTGTTGTGAAGAGGCTTTAAACTGAAAAGAAATATATACTTCATATAGCAGAGTAAATAGGTTATCCACAAAAATTGACTGTGACTATATAAATTGTTAGTCCGTTGTTTAAAAATAATGCCTAAGGTCTGAAATACATTTAGATTGAAGTTGCCAGGATTTAATTTCTTGGATTACAGAGGTTTGGAGTCATAACCCATGATGTTAATGGAAATATTTAAATAACCAAAATTATAGGTGCAACAACCCAAAAGACAAAACCCATTGAAACAAGCAGCTAAGGGAATGAGCAGCATGAAATTCTTTTGAAGATAGTATGTACAAGTGTAAGGATGCTAGGACAGTCAGCTGTGGCTTGTCATTTTTCAGTCTTCTGGTAAAAAGAAAGATTTTTCTAACCCCTAAGTAAATTTTTTGTGACAGGAATCTAAAGGAGTCCATGTCTTGTATAGATTTCAGGGAAATTTAATTAATTCATTTTCGAAGGCTAAAAAGAAACGAAAGAGGGAAAGAGAGATGTGCATTGCACCTTTGAGTTAGAAGGTTGTTGGCAAGAGGAAAGCAGGATAAGAGTCAAAGAAGAAGCTCTTCAGAAAAGTGGGAATCTTAGGGAATTGTTCTTCTCCCATATATATCCTGTTTAAAAAAAGAAGAAAAGCCATACTCTCTTCTGCGAATTCTATCAATGTCACACAACAGGGTATTTTCTCTTGATGCTGAAAATAGACTTTTTGGGAGGGATTATATGTTCTTTTTTCCCTCTCCTGTTGGGGTTTTTTGTGGTTTTATTTTTTTTTTTGTTTAAAACAAGGAAAGATCTGAGTGATCAGTTTGAAAGCAGTGAGAGAGGCACTTGAAAATAATTTACCAGACCTCTGGTGCAGTATGGCAATACCGATTAAAACTATTTGCTCACAAACAGATCCAGTTGGGATTAGGACTGCGTCATACCATCCTGCCAAGATCATAGTCCTATTCCTTTTTCTCTATGAAATTTATGGATTATTATACATATTGCTATTAAATATTGATCTTCTATGATGTATGTGTAGTCTCTAGTTGCATCTGGTTTGCTTTCTGGAAAGAGTCAAGTTGATCTCTAAAAAAAAAAAAGAGAGAGGGTACCCTGCAAATTTTGTATGACATTTTCAAGTAATTAAATGTAACTTTATTTTAAGATCAAAGATGTTTCTTCTGGAAAATAGATATTAATGTTTTACACTGCATATCCCTTTATACTAATAATGTGCAACATAGTCTCTAAGAAGAAGAAATGGATTTCATTAGAGGATTCTTATTTGAAGACTTTGCTGAGATGGAAGCATCACTGATAGAGAGGAGAAATGTATCCTTGTGCCCTTTCTGAAACTTGAACAATGTGGGTGCAGTAGTACATAAAAGGTGGAGTTTAGAATGGGCCCGTAGCCTTAGGCTTCATAGAGCCATAGAATCATTGTGAGGTGAATGGGGTGTGTGCGAGTATTCGAAATTCAATTTCTCCTCAGTCACCCTGGTCACCTCCTTGTGTCTTTACAGCAAGGAGTCTTTCTGCTGTCATATTTGCAGTGGGTACAGCATGAAAGGTTTTTGGCAGTGAGCTCAGGCAAGAACACAACTGAGGGCAGTGGAAAACATGGTCTAAGTACAAGGGGACTTTGTAGATATCCGAGTTTCATTCAGTTACCTTTGTTCAGTATAGATGTGAGTGTGTGTATATGTGTGTGCATGTCCATAGACATGTGGACATAGTCTGTGACTGAGATTCCTGTTCTGTCTATGAAGTTCAGAAAGTCTGTTACCTGCCATGGCATGTACTTCAAGAAAAAGACATCAGCTAAAGTGTCCCTGTATCACCAGCATTTTTTCTGGGATCAGAAATGCTGCAGAGTGCTGACATCTCTTATTGTTGACCTACCAGTTAAAATCACTTTGCCCTCACTGTTGGTCAGAGCACGACTAAAAATCTGGATAGACTTAGGAGAATAGACCAGATGAGTTATGTTATCAGCTGTGCAAAGCTCCCAAAGCACAAGCCTGAGACACAGGCCTTTTGACACAGGGCTGACTCAGGAAGGTGAAGAAAATGGGGTGAAAATTAGCAGATACCCAGAAGAAATTGTGCTGATATGTGCTGACAAGGTACTATCAGTGTGGCATGTCTGGCCTCATTTATTCCCTACTTTTCCCAAGTAAATTTGGGGATGAAGGTTTTTTTTTTTCACAACATAAAAATATAGGACCGGAACTGAACAGTAACGAACTAAAAAAGGCTATGGAAAATCCACTGAAAAATTCACTTTTGCCTCACTCCTAGTCTAGTATCTTGTCCAGAAAGTCATCTGCCAGCTTATTCCACACAGAGTGCAATTTCAACTCTTAATAAGCATTCCTCATATTGCATCAATTACAAACTGTGTCTCGCCTAAGCAACCTTCTGAAAGCCTGTTAGTAAAGTGGCTTTCTCTCCTGTGCTTCAGAAAGTCCATGTGCTACCACAAGAGGGAAGAGCCTGAGGTTTCTTCCTTTGCTGAAGGAGTAGATTTGGGAAACCCCTCATGATGCAAAGAGCAGGTTCCCTGAGAAGTGGAAGCTTTGTTGTTAGATACTATGAAGATGCAGCATGACAGTTCTGAATGTTTTCCTTTAATCTTATTAAACAGAGTTATAAAGAGGAGAGAAAAAAATATTGGCAAAATGGGATCTTTTGTGCAGCTAACCAATCCCAAGCCTTGGTACATATCCAAAAGCCCCCTTAATTTTCACAGTCTAGTCCATTCCTAGTACATTTTAGGCACTGGTAATTTCAGAAAGAAAAGACAGTCCATAAATCCAAAGGTAAAAGTTCACCTGTGTTTGCTTTCAAGACATGTGTAACTGAGATGCAAGAACTGTGAACAAAATCTCCTATACCATTGTTTCATATATATCTACACACACTAGCTAAGAAACTTCGCTAACTAAAATGACCATTTCCCTCTAGTATTACAAGTTGTAAACTTTCAACCCTTTTGATGAAATGAGGTCTTCATCAAATGCCTTCTAAAGAATAGGTCTGCCATTTATAACTGCCTCTCATATCAAACCCACTAGGAGCATAAAAACAGCAATTATTTATAATAACTTTATTTGGTATAATTTCCATCTGTCTTTGAAAGCTCTTCCTGCTGTTTTCAGGCTGTGCATGTTAAACAGAAGTGCTTACACTTGACCTTGCTCTTGATCCACTCTTTGTACGCAGCAGTGCCTTTCTTCTTCTGAAAGATAGGTACAATTTGTGTCCACATAAATTATACTGTACTTGCTATTAACATTCTTTTATCTGGTAAATTACTTACACTGATTATGTTGAAGACTGTTCTATGAGCTGTTGATAATGCAGGTCTATGATTTGGATGTAATATGTCATTCTTAATTTGGGGATGAGGATGAAAGGAGATGGCAGCTTGCTATAACACATGCAAAAAATCAGATTCTGGCCACATGCGGTCAGGAAAGGATCCACAGTAGTATTTGGAACAGAAAATGTGTTCAGACTCAGCATTCTGGCTAAATTCCAGCTTCAGTAATTATTCTGTCTAAATCTTCCTGCATTTCCAAAAGGATGATTATGGTCTTTTCGTTTCTTTCCTGCCTCAGATTCATGGAGCACATTGGCATAGGTAATGCCCATTCTGTACTGCTTTGAAGAAGTAGCAAACAGGGAAAATTATCCATAGTTCCTTCTCTCAACAAATAGTTAAGGCTGAGATAAACTTAAATGATTTGTCCTGTCCAGTCAGCCACAAGACTAGAAATGCTACGCTACTGTTTGACCGAAAGACATGGAGTCTTGAAACCATGCTCTGGAGCAAGTGAGCTGTGCATTCAGGGCAAACGGGACCCCATCCACAGATTCAAATCCTGCAGGGCTGCATCCTCTTAAGAAGGGAGAGAGGACCCAAGGATTCTAGCCTTTCATTTGTGCAATCCCATCTCTTAACAACAGGTTCCCATCAACTGATGATTTTGTATTACATAAATAACAAAAAGTAGAAAGAACCCAATCATATTGCATTCTTGCCTTTTTCTGGACAAGAGGTCTTCCTCAATGATTTAAGAAAACAAAGACAAAGATTGCTGTTCTTGTGAATTTAGGCTGCTCTGAGCAACCATCACCTCCTGCATTTCATTTGCTCAAAGAATATGGCTTCTCCTTGTCGCTAATAAAATTATTGAAGATGTTCAAAGGAGATTTCTTCCATGATGTACAAACATCTTCTTTTGTAAACTAAGTTTTTATTTTTCTAAGAGTTGCTTTTCCAAAGTAATGCAAAAATACCACAAATAATCAAAAAAAAAAGGGGTTTTCAACTGCATATTTCAGAAACACTTTTGTTATGATGGCAATAATTAACACACACATATATTGTATCTAAGTGTTAATCTTGATCTTATAAAGCCACATGACAAAATAATAATTGCTCCAGAAGACCAAAATAACCCCCTTGCTCTTTTTAACACAGTTCAGCAAGGAGATGTAGCCCCAAAGCGCCAGTCTCATCATGTTCTGCACAGATCTGGCAATCAGTGGTTCTCGAGTGTCTGGGTCCCAGGAGGCAAGAAAGAGCTTTGCAGTGCTGAATTTTGTACTACTATTATTTTTAGAATTTCAGTTTACAGACATTTGCTTATATTATTCTTGTTTTTTATTATGTAATATTAATAATATAATAATATAATAACATAAGCAGACATTTGCTTATATTATTCTTAAATTTTCCCTGTGAATGAACTTGTTTAAAACTACATACCCATTTTATGAGGAAAGATTTAAAAAAATATCTTGTTCTAGATGAAGTCCATGTAACATTCACAAACCACTACACCCATCTTGTTGGAGTTGCAGTCCTGCCATCTTGAAGACACCCAGTATTTTTCTAGAATTGTTTGTTCTTATGGTTTATGTTATCATAATTCAATTTTATGCTGTACACAACTCTGCAGAGTACGAGGTTACACCCTTCCACCCTTCTCAGATGTGTAGCCAAGACACCCCTCCTCCAATTCTGTAGGTTAAGCAGAGCCAATAGGATTCAGTGCATATAACTGAGGGACCATTGCCAGTATTTGAACTACTTCTGTCACTCACATTCAAGAGTTAAGGCAGATATTACCTAGTCTGTGCCCTCTTATCTATCCCCAAAACCTGCCCTGTGCTTTGGCACATTCTGTGGACCTATGTATTTCTTTGAAACTATGGTCCTTACCAGCCTTTTCTGAGAGCTGCATTTGGCTCCAGTAAATGAGCCAGAGAGAACTCTCACCCATCTTTAATCTACACTTGTGATGTTGTCTTTGAAGGGTGAAGGTGCTTATTTATGAAGAAGGAATCAAAAAACAAGGTTCTGATTGACCATTTTCTCCGTATGCTTTATTTGCGAGGCCATGAACTAAAGTATTTTAATTCTTTCCCAGAGCAGTGTTGCATATAGTTTCCTAGTTACATAGAAAATGCAAGAAGGGAGAAGCTGAAAGAAAGGCTTGGCTCCTTATTAGCAGAGTTCTGTCCCTGCAAATGGAAAAACTACCTTAGTCCCCTTCTGGATCATGGAAAATATGATGGTTTGTGGTTCTAAGCTAGGTTTATCAAAAACATACAGATAAAACTGTTTTGATGGAAATTTGGATACTTAAATACATATTTTGAAAAGTTTATCCCACAGATAAAAGGAAAAGGATGAAGTATTTTTCTAGGAGCTTTGAAAAATAAAAGAAAACTCAAATTAACTTCAGCCACATTATCCAAGTTTCTGACAAAGGGAAAAAAATTGTGTGAGGCAATTTTAGGTTCACTAAGATGCTTCTGAGATAGCACAGCTGTTCCTCTGTCCCACACTGAGTTTTTATTGCAAAGCCACAGTGTAATGGAGCAGATCTTTTAAATGGCATTAAAAAAAACCCTACTCTTCAAAATAAAAATATGGACAGCCTAGACGAGAATAAGCTAATTTTGCCTCTTTATCAATTAATCTTCCAAGACTACGTGACACAAGTAGGTTTATTTTTGTGTGGTGATGCTGAAATCCTCACTGGGTTTTTTATATCACTTGTGTTTGCATAGTTAAGCATAAAGTCTTAACAATAACAAAATCTTTTTTAAAATG
Organism: Euphonia xanthogaster; assembly: GCA_034509185.1. NCBI lineage: Eukaryota > Metazoa > Chordata > Aves > Passeriformes > Fringillidae > Euphonia > Euphonia xanthogaster. Next base: position 58,762,878 of record JAYDZK010000113.1, read on the forward strand.
TGTGTCCTAAGTATATTTTTAAACTATAAATACAAATAGGTCAGCTCAGGCCACAGAATGTATAGCAGGTAATCAATGGATAGTGAATGTTCAATAAAAGTCTCCTGTGCTTGGCTGGTGTGACAAACAGCTGAAGTAGCTGTGCCATCATATATTTCATGTAACAAAAAGATGAGGCACTATGGATCATCACATCTGCAGTGAAACATTAGTCTTGAAAAATACATTCTGAGCTCAAGAACGACCTTTGCAGCTTATTAGCTTCTGTAGTTACTTTCCCCTCATAACTCTTGCAGAGAATATTAATTGATATTAATTAAGTTACTGCCTAAAGAGACAAATACTTTGCAAAAGGATATATAGATTTATATTTTTATGAACATCCTCTTTGAGCCATAATATCTGCTGGGGCTTTGAAGTGTCTCAATACCATTATCAGGTGTTACATTCAATCAGGTATCCCACTGTCTCAGTCAGAGACTGGTTCAGAGGCTTTGTGCTAAGATGGTTTCAATTCTAATATCAACGGTGCAAATGAGTAGCTAAGAACAATAAAAAATTCACTTCTGTCATAACACAAAAATATTTCCACAGGCATTCATTATTTTCCATTATAAAAGGGTTTGGTATGTAGCCTTTCCGATTCTTCATGAAACTAGATAACATTTACTTATTCCAGATGTTGCCTGCTATTAAAAATTAGAAACAAAACAACATTATGAGATTATTATTTTATTTCTGCAACATCTTGCACTGGCTATTATGCTTGCCTCTCTTTTTTTCAAATAATGTAATTGGTTCTCTTAGATCATGTAGTAAGCAAAACTGTAATAACTATGTAGTTTTTTTATTATTACTGCTGTCATAATTTAGAGTGTGTGCATGACTGAGATTCTGACTCAACACAAAGGCATTTGCAAGAGGCAATAAACTGCACACAAACAGAAGAAAACCTATTAGCATTGCAAAAGTTTTTGAGGTCTACCTTCTTCAAATGCCAAAGTTGTCGAACACATTCTTTGGTGCTAGAACACATGCAGTCTTTTTTTCTCCCCCATATGACCTCTCCTCCATGCATCCATCATGACAGATCAGTCAGGTTTCAGAGCTGCAAAACTTTGCCCTAGTGGAAATGTGAGGTTGCCTGTGGTTTGGCTGCAGCTGAACTCATCCCTTCTGTCACTAACTGGCTTAGCTCTCGCAGGTAGTTCAGTTCATGGTACTCAGCATTGTTCTAAGTTTTCCAGATGTGGTAACCAAGAAATACCATGAGTGTATGTCTCTTCATTCTGGTGAAGAAATTTGCAAATCCCATCAGGCATTTTTTCAGTTTCCTATGGTTTCCCCCTAATCCATTTTCTTTGGTTGCAATCATTATGTACTGTATCCACTGCTTTGAAAAACAATCAGAAGAAAAAGAATACATAATAACTGTATATTGTTATTTACAAATTCTACTTTTTGTAAGTATGAAACACTTAAAGTGAACTTCCCCAGGTATTGTTGGCTTTTGGTATTATTCTCAGCCTAATGTAATCTAAAATAGCAGCAGTTCCTTGATCTCTTCTCATCGTAATCTGTTCTTCTGCCCAATTGCTCTCACCATTAAGGACATTTTTCTAATAGCAAGTCTAAATGTTTCCTCTCTTAGTTTCAGGCCATTGCTCCTTATTCTACCAGAAAGTATTTATATTGTGAGATCATTTCTCCCTTGAGTCTCTGTGTTTTCTAGGCTGTATAAATATGAGAAGCGACCACACTGCAGGGTATCACTGCGTGTGCTGTGGTACAACAGTCCTCTAGGTGGTTAGCATCATGCAGGGTGTAACACATGCTCCAAGGCAAGAACTGTAAGTGTTCCTAGGCTTTTCAGGCTCTTGCTTTCACTGAGTCCTCATAAATGCTTGCACTTTGAGGAGCAGAATTCTTTTTATGCTTGTCAGAGAAAAAAAAAGGATTAATTCCTTTTCAAAGTTACACAAAGGAAAAACCAAACAAACCAACCAAAATCCCAGCCTTTCTCCATTAGTCTAATAAAGCAAGACAAAAATGGCATCATCGTTTGACCTCCAAATTCCCACAGTCTCAATGCAGCCCTATACACTTTATGAGGCCATTTAGTTACACTGAACACAGACTATTTTTTCTTAAAGCTCCTGGCTTAGCTAATGTCAGGCAACTCGATTAGACTCTCCACACCTCTTCTTCCCATGCTAACCTTCACCTCTGACATGCTAATTTTAGTCTCCCAGGTTATGTGGGGGGAATGCCCTCCTCTGCCCTGCCTCTGAATTGGTTACTAAGTCTCAGGCATCCTTTCTGCCCTCAGACTGAATGCCAGACTCCCCTACTCTCTCAGTCAGTCTTTCCCAAGTCCAACCTTTTCAGATCCTTACCCTATTTCATCTTTAGTGTTCTAGTCTAGGACTTGCTCATTCTCCCTTTTATTCCACTCAGGCATTTTTTTCCTTTGTACATGAGAAGGGCATGAAAGGGCAAGAGGGGATGTGCCTGATTTCATTTTTGGTACCAAAGGACCCAGGAAGAACATCTGTAAAAAACTAGAGCACATTCACTGTAAATATGCCCTTTCACAAAGGCAGCAGCCAGCCTGACAACCCTGTGAAGAGCATATGAAGACAGACCTTTTCTAAAGACATGTAATGGGGCCATATCTGGGCACTTAATGTGCAATAATGACAAAAGAAACACCGCTGAAAGAAAATTGTGCAATGCCACATCAAGCCTCAAATCTCTGTTCCCAGCCATGAGAGCGTAAGAACATCTTAGTGAAAGAATCCTACTCACACTTAATATGGGCAAAGTGATGTGTTTCCCTTAAACTCATATTTAGAAGCAACAGAAATATTTTTGCAGTGAGCAAACAAAAAATCCCACCTCTCACAATTCTCCATGGTGTAAATCTTTGATTAAAAGTTCAGCAAAATTGTGAACAACTGATAGTAGTATCTTTATACCACAGGGAGAGACCATCCCTCACTAGAGACTAGTTAAAAGAATTTCATAATATTCTCATCATTTCATAGGGCCCAATTATTCTTATTTATTATTCTGTGTTCTGTATAATTATAAAATCAATATATTTTTGCTTATATAATTATATCCTATGAAATTACATAGATAATTCTATATAATCTTTGGCAGAAAATAACACAAGAGTCCAAAAGACTTATTTGGTATGTCTCTTGGAGGTGAGTGGAAAGCTTGATTTAGGTCATCCTCCATTTCAGTACAGTGATCTTGCATGGGGAATTCCAGCTGTAAGTACTGGAAATATCTTTAAATAGGTGATGCTGTTTTCTAGGCTTTCCTATCATGCTTATTTACACAGAAAGGAAACAGCAGCAATGGTAATCCATAAAGGTAAATATTTTAGTATGCTGTTTTCTGAAAAAAGATTTAAAAAAAAAATATTTGCCAGCTAACTTTCCCTTAGAACACATCACTTGCTCATTAGTTTGTGCTTGAAGTTACATCCACATGTACTGAATGAGGCCATTGTTCAGTGCGCTTGCAAAGTGGTTCATCATAGATATTTTTATCTCATCCTCTCTCATGTCCTCTGTGATCTTTGTGTTTCTGGCAGTGAGTAGGATCTCTTGTGCAGTTAGAAGGCTGATTTGAGGGGCATCAGACAGGTTCAGATGTCCATGATCTTTAGTTTTGTGCTTCATCTATAACAGAATATACTTAACCTGCAGAGAATTTTCTCTAAATTAACTTCCTTTCCCAGTAAGTCACTGGGTGCTACATGGGTGGATAAACAGTTTTGTCTTTTACCTGGGGGAACTGACTTGAGCACAGATCTGGTACTCATTTTTGTGACATCCCAGTCACATAAAAATTAGTCTAGTCCTTTTCTTCCCTAGCACATAGTTCATGGATTAGACACAAATGTCTGTGTGCTTTTAATACACACAGATTTATCAGGTAAGAGAAGAAGAGGAAAAGGAAGGATATCAAATTCACTCTACCAGAGCATTTATGAGCTAGCACCTGACATTTGGCATCATGCAATGGGCAGATGAGCTGTATAAACCTCAACATATATAAATGACTGCACCCTAATCAGTATGTATTTATGTATGTTTACATGTATGCCCTTGTACATCCTTGTACATCTTGCTGAAGGGATATTAAGTTCTTATCTTTCTTCTTCCAGAAGCACATCCCTCCCACTTCAGCTCCAGTTTCCAGGAGATTGCTCAGGCACCAGGCTGCTGAACCATCAATCTGAGCACAGAAGGAAAAGTCCTTGTTCCCAAAAGAGCTCGATTTCATTTACAGATGAAGTGCTGCTTCCCTTGACTTCTTTGGGGCAGCTTTACTTCCTTCCCAGTTTTACTATCTTTGGCAAAAAAACTCCCTCTCACAGCAGATGTTTATGGATTTGTGCTAATGACCCCCTTGGCAGCTTTCTGGAGCCTTGGAAATTGTCAGCAAGGAACCATTGAAATCCTGGCCAAAAATCAGATGATTAGATAGCAAACATTTAGATACAGAGCAAGATTGTTGGAGGCAAAAAAAAAAAAAAAAAAAAAAGAAAAAAAAAAAAAAAAAAAAAAAAAAACCCCCCAAA
>JAYDZK010000113.1:58788673-58796173 GCA_034509185.1 Euphonia xanthogaster
AATTTTCTTTTTGGTGTGTTTTTTAGTTCTACTACCTTGGGATAAATGCTCTTAAAATTTATTTTCATTGGAAACGATATTTTAATAATTCTATCCCTTTGCACTGTTAATATAAATTAGAAAAACATTTGAATATACGGTGTCGACCTTACTCTGATTTTCAGATGCAATGATTAGAAGTCATTGACACCAATCTACCACGAGTGACCTTAGTCTCATATCTTGTTCTGTTGTTAGAGTAATCAAGGAACGCAATTCAGAAATAATATTACATCCTGCATTTTATTCAATTCCATATGACAAAAATAGTAACCTAGACTAAGACATCCATTTCAATCAGTAGATGTGTCAAGCCAACAAGATTTAATAATAAAAAATATTGGATCTAGGTAACAATTCCCAGCTGTTTCAGGGAGGCTCCTAGCCCTACATGGTATCACAGTATAAAAATAGTGTCTCTCTTCACCATGCAGAGAGGAATGGCCTAACCCTGAATACAAAATGGGGTCAGTCTTACTGTACCATCATCAACCATCTTATTTACAACACTATACATATTTTTTCTCTTTTTCCTTTTTCATTTTTTCTCCTCTATTTTTCCTTCTTTTTTCTTTTTTTTCTTTTTTTTTTTTTTAAGTTATACACATCCTTTAGGGAATAGAGATAACACTACATGGTACCAAATACTAAAAAAAAAAAAAAAGTCACACCAAAAATTACACAGATAAATAAAAACATTCAATTGCTGAAATACAGCAACATTAAGCCACCTCAGTTTTCTTTTTCTTTAATGCTTGGAAACACCCCTAACCACCCACACACTGTGGCAAAAAATTATGTTATATTGTAGAGGTGTTACAGATATATAATTTTGCTCAGATATAGATATATATTTATATCTATATATCTCTATCTCATCACTGTAGAAAATGGAGCTGTAGACTTCATTGTTCATTTCCGATGGAAACAAACAGCTAATAAGTCTTTGAACCTCTTTTCACTCCATTATGTGATGGCGGAAATAGTCCATCCTCTTACAGTAATGGTTTCTGTTTTATAAGAAAGATTGTCCTATTTTTCAGTCTTAACTGAGAAGACCTCACTGTCTGATTCGTTCTTCAGGGGCATGAAACTCCTTGCGCTGTTACCCAGCTACCCATAATGTCCCTCAAGCAATTCTGCTGGACGGAAGTTCAGAGTGTCAACTCCACCATGCTTGCAATGCACGAAAATGAGGTAGTACACAAAACATTTACTGTTCAAGTTTTGATTAAGCCCCAGTCTCCTCAGCATTCCCCACTAACTTATGAGTGGAACCAATCCCTTTGTTTACTCAGCGCAATTCCAACAATGCAATCAACGTAAAATTATATTTGATTAATCAGAGTACATTGTGCTTTGGAGCAATCTGAAAAGATAATCAGACAGTTGGAAATAAATACAGAGCATTTGTGTGTTACTCCTGCTCACGCTGCCCAAAAGTTCTTCTTTTGTTCCCACTATTGTTAGGCAGTCAGCATCTTTCTTATGGTTATGTGAGAAAGAGACAGAACAGATTACAGGAAAATTAAACCTACATAATGTTCTCCTTCCTCTATCCTAGACTTGCATTAATATCACTCTCCTAAGATAAATGTATCAGAATTCTGTCAGGGGTGGTCACGCTTTTAACTGGGTGTCGTAGAAAAGTTAAATGAATAATTTCCGTTTAAGAAACGGCAGTCCCCATATTTCCTAAGGATCTGACAGTTCTCTGCAATTTTCTGCTTAGTTGATAGAGATCTCTCGTTGTCTGAGTTTAAAACAAAACAAAAAACTACAACAGGGTCCTCCTCCTTATTCCTTAAGTCAAAGTACTATTTATAAAATAGTTGACATCTTTGTTCGGTTTCAAATTATAGACAAACCTCCCTAATACAAAATACTAAAAGTGCAATAGTATAAATTAAGAGTTTGCAACCACATTATACAAACATTACCTTTTTATTGTGCAGCTTTGATAACACGGAGTATTTACTCACAACTGTTTATAATGTTGTGAATAATTTATGGTGCTAAGGTTTGTCTGTAACTTGTTTTCCAATCATTGAGCTAAAATCCACACTACATTTTTTTTTTCATTTAATAGAACAACTGTCCACATAGCAGCTACAAATATTTAAATAAAAAAAGGTTTGTTACTGACAGGTACTTGCACATGAAAAGCATGCTATCTTTCCCAATAAAACTTCACAATTTTGCCTGCATTGAAAGAAACCACTTATTCATAGTAAAACAAAACTTGCTTAAAAAAAGAAAAAAAAAAGAAAAAAGGAAAAAGAAAAAAGAAAGAAGAAAAAAGAAAAATCACATAGCCAGATGTATTTTGCAGTACAAAAGCTTCATTTAAGTTTGGGGCTAGTATATTGTCTGTTACCCGCATAATCTTAACATTATAAATACTACAGACAAGGATACTGTAATAATACACAGCATTGGGGTACTAAATCACTTATTTAAGATTAAGATTCCTAAAAACATAGTCCAAGTTGCTAACTAATTTGAACAAAACCAGCAAATAAGTGTGACAGAATGCCGCAATGAAGCGCCCCTTTCTCAGGTGATAGTAAGTTTTGTAAGAAGCAAAGTGAACGCAGACTAGCCTCTTTCTGTTTCTAATGAAGTTATCCCATAACTGGTTTGTTTGTTTGTTTTCTGTTAAATTAAAAGGTTTCAAAGTTCTCAATAACAGTCAAACTCACTGTTGAAAGAAGTACCATGCAGATCTTGCAAGACAACTTTTCAGCAGCCACAAAAAGTTATGTATTTCTGCTATGGGTAAAATTTTAAGGGGAACCTATGCATTTAGGTCAGGAAACTAAAGCTTAGCTTCAAAAGCTGTACATGGAACAGGACAAGTGTTGTGTCGAGTAGAGGTCCAACAGTTATTCGGAATGAATGCTTTTAATTTATGCCAATCTCTTTATTATCCTCAATAAATCTGGTGAATGGACGACTGGCTCCCGTCTCAGAAGTTGCTTTGTCCAGACTGACAATGGGAGGGCTGCTGCCCGTGCGAGCTTTGTCCATGCCACCGGTAAGGTTACTTAGAGGCGGGATGGCGCCTCCGCCTAGACTTACTGGGAGCTGAGGAATGCCTCCGTTCTGTATGACAGAAATCTCATTGTTCTTCATAGCAAGTCCGTTAGTGATAGCTGCAGCATATTGGTTCCAAAAATTGGGGTCAACATTCATGGCCCGTGCTGCCAAATCCTTCTGGAACATCTCGGAGAACTTGAGAGCATCACCACCGAGCAAAGCCATGGGGTTTTCCACGGAGAGGCGTCGGCCACGGCGTGCAGGGGCATTATTCCACATGTGAGTCCCCATGTGAACCTGCAGAGTGAACAGGGAAGAGAAGCACCCCCAAGTTAGCACATTCTGGTGAGGTGTCTAGCCTGAAATGCTGTTACTTAGAGTATTGCTTGCTTTTTTAAAAAAAATGTCTTTTAATTCGCATTGAAATAAAACCAATTCCAATATGGACACAGTTCTAAGTTCCGGTCAGCCCACACAAAGAAAACCCAGATCCGTGGTAGTTTTTCAATGTGCATTTGCTTCTTCTCAGTGAAAACAAACAGCACTGTAAGACTAAAGGATACATACTCTCTTGGGTTAGACAACTTCACATGCAAGCTGGAAGTCCTCACATGCTGAAGATTACCAAGGGCATTACTCATACTAGGAGATGGGTGGTTTTTCCCTTTTCCTTTTTTCATCCCATCTGTTTTCATTTTTTATCTCATCTCAGAAGCACTGATTAATTTGCTAAATTTAGTATTTTTAAAAAGGACATTTAAAATGTCTTCCCAGGCTGAGTCCTGATTGTTAACCAAACGGCAGGAATAGGAGCGATCAGTCCTGTAGTAACCCATTGTAAATCTGTGAGAAACATCATTCTGCTCTGCAATTGCTGCAAAGTGGAATAGAAAATAGAAATTGGGGAGGCACCCAAGGAGCTGAGCAAGCCCTGTGTTCCTGGTTTATAGCAAGGTTATTTTGCATTGATGGTCCATAAGAACTCTCAGAACATGTCCACCAGCTGACTGGGTGTGCCATCACATCAGTCAGAATTACAGCATGCCTGCATGTACAGCTGGAACCAGTTTTAAAGTTTGCATCATTGCACAGCCACTTTCCAGTCCTTATCTTCTACACAGTGAAAGCATAAATGACCACCACCGTACAGCAAGCATTTCCTCGAAGCTCCCTTCTCACCTGTCTTTGGGACAAACACTTAGCACTAAAACTTGCTGAATTCAAGAGCAGTGCTCTTCAGCCCCCCCCTCCCCAAGCCTTTACAGTTTCATGTGGCCTCTTACCTTAAGATTCCCCTTTGTGGTAAAAGCTCTACCACAGATTGTGCAACCAAACGGTTTTTCACCGGTATGGGTGCGCTCGTGTATCTGCAGTGCACTTGCTGAGGAGAAGGTCTTCCCGCACGACTGACAGTTGTGCTGCTTGGGAGTCCGGCGAGGGGGGGGTGCCAGCATAGGGGTGATCCCCGGACTCATCACTGTCTGTGGTGCAGCAGGAACCTGGATTCCAGCTGGAAGCGAGGGAACCTCACCCAAAGAGATCGGCTTGCTGTGACCATTCACTTCCATTTTGATCATGGTAGGTGCTGTACTGGTGACCAGGCTAGGAGTACTTTGGCTGGGACCTAGAGTAAAGTTGGGTTCAAATAACTGAGAAGGCAGCTCTTTTAATTTGTGCGTCAGTAAGTGCTGTTTTAAATTACCCATAGTGGAACACCCACGACTGCAGACTGTACAAACAAATGGACGTTCTTTAGTATGGCTGCGGTAGTGAATTTCCAATGCACTCTTACAAGCAAAAGGCTTGCCACAGATATTACAAACAGTACTTTTAAACTTACCACGTTCTCTGTTCAGGAACAGCAGACTAAAAGGAGCCTCCTCTTTGATGACCGGTCTTCCCGGGTTGGTGGATGTCAGGTCTAATGCGCCTCCATTTTCAGTTGTGGGTGGCGGACTGTCTGGTTTTTCTGTCTTTAATTGTATTTCTTGTGGCTCTTCCTGGTTACTGAGACCGGGGGACTTTGATCTGAAACTTTCACTATTGCTATTCACAGGAGACAAAGCTTGCATGGAGGAAGAAGACTCTGACATTGCAGGGCTGCCTGCACTCTGGCTTTCAAGATCACCAACGGCTGATGAGGAGTCATTGCTCAAATGGTCACTTTCCCCTGATCCATTTTCTATGGATTTTAAACTGGTCAGCTGCTGACAGTTCATGACAGAATCAATCATTTTCATTTGATTCTCCAAAGCAGCAATACTGGAGATCACAGAAGGTGGTGAAGAAGGACATGACCCAGAGTAAGAGATAAGGGGTTTGGATGAATCACTTGCCGTGTCCTTTAGTTCCGGGTCCTCTTCCATAGAATTTTCATCAATGTCATCATCAAAGTTGCTCAGTGTGTCAACATTCTTCTCATCATAGGAAAGCTCTGAGTCCATGGCATCCTGGAAGCCCTCTGGTAGTGGCGTGTTCGGAATTTGCCCACCCATATGCATACGAATGTGCTGCTGAAGAACAACCGCGTTTGTAAATTTCTTCTGACAAATGGGACACGAGTGCTGTACTCTAAGTGGTGGCTTTGCTCGATGAACTCCAAAATGTGTTTTTAGATTGCCTTTCGTAGTAAAGGCACGTCCACAAATTTTGCATTTAAATGGTCTTTCTCCTGTATGTGTTCTGTAATGCATCTTGAGAGCGCTCTGACAACTAAGCACACGGTGACAAATGACACATTGATTCGGATCTGTCATCTTCTTATCAATGTTCTCCACTAGCTGTTGTAGTTTTGAGGTTTCTGATGTTTGCATAGAGTCTAGCAGACCACCGAATGGAAACTTTGCCTTAAACTGGTCAGACACTGCTGGAAGCACAGGGTTTGGGAGGCTTGTTGCAACACTGCTGTCTGTAACCACCGTAGGAATTGAAGACGTGGCAGCTGCAGAAACTTGCCCACCTGCAGAAAGGTCCCCGAGCCGTGTGCTCGTGGGAGGCAGAGTGACAGGTTCTGCCTTGGTCAGAGATGAGCCACTCTGAATGGGCTGCGGGGATTCAGCAGATGCCGGAACGCCGGACTCAGAAGTGTTGAGGCTCGGGGATAGAGAAGTGCATTCACTGGAGGCAGGAGAAGGCCTCTGGGGTGACCTGTTCATAGGAGTGATACTTGGAGAGTCTCCGTAACTGTTCACGCCAGGAATAGTGGGGGGCAGCTGGAGCCCGATGGAAGTCGGGACGGTTGGTAAAACAGGTTTACTGTCTAACCACGTTGTGACCGGCTTTTCAGGGGGCAGCGACATCCCGTATGGGATTCCAGAGCAGGTGGGCACATTGTCGAGGTATTCTGGAACAGGATAAGGGTTCATCTGAATATGAGGGTATTTCTCTTTATGCCTCTGAAAATGAACTTTCAGGTTGCCCTTCGTGGAAAAGCGGTTTCCACATATGTTACACTTAAAAGGTCTTTCGCCTGTATGCGAGCGGAGGTGAATCTGTAAAGCGCTGTCACTTCCAAAGACCTTGGCACAAAATCGGCATTTATGTTTAAAAAAGGGATCCTCAGAGCTTGACTTGGGTTCAAACACTGACACATTTGGTGGCTTTCCTTTGCGGTGCTTCATAAGGGCGGATAAAGGATCGAGCGCGTTAGCAGTCGCGGCGATGCTAACCAGTGGGTTGGGGAAGATCACGCTATTTGATGAAGTCTGAGGTAGAAGTGGGTTTGGCAGGCTGGACACTGAGGTGAGGCTTCCATGTCCTATTGAAGGTGGAGTCGAAGCGTTCTGGGGCTGTGAAGCACTGTTAGGAGCATTTGACACAGAAACGGGAGTTATGGACGTAATCGCGTTTGAGGAGGAAGGTACACCTGATTCAGGCAGGGCAGAAGAGCCACTGCTGGATATATTGGGTGTACTTGTTCCAGATGTAGGTCTCGAGATGTGCTGAGAGCTGTCGAAGGCAGTGGGCGGACCACTAGTGGCCTGCCCCACAATGGCGGAAGGAATGACTGCAGTGAGCTGGACAGCGGCGCTGGTGGCAAACCCTTGCAGCTGGTTAGAGGCATGCCCGGGACCACCCTGCGCAGCCACGATCTGGCTGAGGGAAGGTCGCAGGGGCTGGCGGTTCATCATCGCCACCTGACTGCGGATCTGCTCAATCAGCTGGAGCTGGTGAATCTGCTGCTGCTGCAGGGCCATGAGCTGCTCCAGAATCATGGGGATGGCCACAGCCGTCACCCCGCTGCTGATGCTCGTGGAAGCAGTGGCCCGCGCGCTCTGCGAGAACTGCGCGACTGCCACTTTCGTGCTCAGCAGAGTCTCTAGCGTGACATTGGTGTTTGGCATGTTATAGCTTGTCATGGAAGATGGTTCAGGGATCTGAGGTAGAGGAGTAGCTGTGTTTGAGGTGCCTTGACTCTGGAAA
>JAYDZK010000113.1:58798673-58810529 GCA_034509185.1 Euphonia xanthogaster
TTGCAAAAAAAACCAAAAAGGTAGCTGTGGAAAATAAAAGGAAAGTGCAATCTCAAGATGTTCCGTCTGCTTTTAAAAAAGAGGTTTTTGCAGAACATTAACTATAAAATCGCTTTTGACAAAATTGCCTGTCAGATCTTTCAGTCTTTGCTCAGCTAAAACTCCCTACAGATTTCAGCGGGGAGTTTTGTCTGATAAAGGTGATAAATCTGTGCCCTAAATACTGTTTCCTAGCCTTTGAGAGCCTCTCAAACTTATTATTTTCCTGTACCTTCCAAAAATGTACCTTTCAAAGAATTTAAAGATGACACTATATCCACTACATACTCAAACATTCATGTATCCAGTGATATATGCCACTAAGTAACAGACATGCATTTTCTATTAAGAAATGATATTGCTGATATTAAGAAATTTTTTTGCTGAAAGCAAAATTTTCTAATTTCAAAATTCTACTGCATTTACTAGTTAAAATAAACACTTCTTTAAATACTACTTTTTTTTTTCTCCTTCTTTTTTATTTTTCCTTTTGGGAGGGGAGAATAAAATGCAATTCAAAACAGTCAAGAATTATTTAAGAGTTCTGCATGAAGTGCTGAACCTGTTACACTGTTTGGGTTAAGATCAATAATATATAGCTGTTGCTAGACAATACTAGACTAATCCTAACGGTAAATGCTTCTGTAAAAACTATCACTTTGTGTTACAAAAATATCACAGAAGATAACATGATTCACCACAGAAAAAGAGCATGCTGGCAGCAGGTAGCCTAAAGCATATGTTGACAATCCCAAAGCCTCCCAAAGTGAATTAAGTGAAAAAGCAGGCTTCCAAACCACACTTTCGGTGCGCGCTCCAGCTCTCGCAAAGTGAAAGCACGCGGAGTATAGTCCAGCAAAGCATCCAACACCCAACACGCCTGCCTCTCTCTTGAGTCTTTCTGAACTAAGACAACTCAAACAAATCCTTATTTACATTACAGATTTGCATTTTAAAAGTCGGGGAGACAGATTCTCCGGTCCTTGCTCAGAATCTATGGAGTGCCCTGGTTGGGAGTACCGACCGTGCAGAGAGAGACGTCGTTTCTCCAAAGGCTTTCACTGAGAACATTTTCCAGAGCTTATTTCCAAACATTGGCAGGCCGGGTAAAAGTTGTGTGTTGTTGTTGTTATGATTATGATTATGATTATTATTACAAGTACTACTTCAAATATTGCTACTAAGTGATTGCAAAGGAGGATTGATCCTTAAAGAAGCTGCTAACTGTGTAGCTCCCATTCCAGCTTTTATCTATATATCGGTATTCTTTTGTTTAAGGAGAGCTTTCTCTAAACAAACCTTGCACAAAAGGTTTCAGTAATTAGTGATGGATTCAGGCAATACAGCCATTCAAATATGGCTGTCCTCTGATCTAGAATGAGCTGATCAAACACCAGAAAGCTAATTATTTAGACACTGTATAGTGATCACTTAGCCCAAATGTGAACATCTACAACCAAAACAGGTATTATCTTATGCGTTGGAAGACAGTCTCATGATCTCCATGTATCAAAGCTAGTATGTATAACGTGGAAGCTTTCCAAAGCAACCTTAACTACTGGTGCCCACTACCAGGAGGTATCGATGTGGACCTGTTCAGCATTTCAAAATAATAAGCAGGCTAGTGTACTTGTTCTCACACTCAAAGAAACAGCACATTGCATTTGAAATATAATTTGTGAAAAAGTACATGAGGAATGCAGCAGTATAGTTATTTCTTGGATAATCAGTGCTCAGCTCTGCTCTCAACGAAATAAATGGTTAGTTTTGTGCTGTCTCAGGGGGACCAGGCTCCTGCCTGTATGAAGTGGGGACCTACAGCTCTGTTTTGCATTTCTCCTTCCCTCAACTCCCATACCTTAAAAATAGTGAGAATACTTTTCAAATGACTGATCGACGTTCATTCACCTCATTATCAATCTGCCTTGAAATAGTTAAGGACTCTTTTAGAAAAATATTTCAAATAATGCCAAGGAGCTGCTGGGGGTTTTCTTCCCTCTAGTTCAACTTCAAACTAGACATAGTACGAATCTCATCACAGTACTTTCCATTTTGGATAAATTATTCTGGCTTAAAAAAAGAAAATCAAACAAATCTCTCTCAAAGCTTCACTTCCTTGGACAGGAAGGCAAGCAGGTGACACAGACAGCATGAAAGTAAAATGCTGCTTTGCCACAGGTGATGGTACTCTCCTGCACAGCACACTGAGGCTACTAAGATGCTTCACAGAATGACAGCCTGTGGTCCCAATCCAGCAAGTCCTACTCAAAGGAGTAGCCTTTACTCACATCTGAAACAGTGCTGAATTTAATAGGATTGAAAGAGTACAAACTAGCCATGCAAACAAGCACTTCCAAGGGTAAAACAAGAAAGACTAAAAAGAACAACTGATAAATATTTTGCAATATATACCTGCACTGGACAAATGGACATCGCCTCCCTATTTCACAAATGCAATTTCTAACATCACTTTCAGCAGTACGTACTGATATGAAAGCAGTAAGGCACTGTATTTTTTGTTGCTTTTGAAGTGTGAGTTCTCACTGAATTCAACAGGGAGTAAAGCTTAAAAGCATTCTACATGAAAGGCTGGTTTTGATTCTTTGTTAAAACTCAGTCACTTTATGAATGACAGAAATCTATACCGAAATTTAATCACTAATCCAGAATATTAAAAATGATAAATGCTAAAATATTAAGCTACAAATTAACTTTGGTTCCTTAATCATAGAATATGTCTATTTTAGGAAAACATATTTTTTCTGCATTTATTTATGCCTTATAGCTTGTTTTCACTTTCTGATGTATTACAAAGTGATAGAATTTGTTAGGTGGTGAAAAATTTAATCTCTTTCCTTTAAATTTTCCTGAAGACAAACAATAATTTTTGTTATTACAGTGAGGACGTGATACAGTAAAAACTTTCAAGGACTTTGGTGGAATTAAACGAGCACTTGCTTAATCTTACAGATATGGGTTGAATTTTGCAGTTCTTACTTACACAAAAGGTGTTGAATGGGAGTTTTGTCAAGCAGTCAGGATCTCAGCCACTAATAACCTCTCAGTTATTTTCTTTTTCTCATTAGTAGTCTAACAGCTAACACACCAATCTGAAGCTGCTATGGGGTGCAAGATGAATTACAGCACATCGAGCTTCCTCTGTGAAAACAGGTGAAAAATCTCAGGCAGCATCTCTCAGATGGTACCCGAGGTGAGCTCCTGGGCAGGTACCAGCCCACGGAGCCACGGTGGCTCCAGCAGCGCTGGCAGTTTGCACCACCGAGCTCTGACCCTAAAATTAGCCCACAGAAATTCAAACAAAGGCATTTTGAGAAAGGCACTTTGGGGTGGTGATACCTGAAGCTATTTAGGTGCTCTGGTGACTCAGTGAGGGAGGTACAAGGAGCTGATGCCAGGAGGCTTTGCTCTGTGCCCCTAAGTGTACACACCAAACACTTTTTGGGCAGGAGCAAGGAGGATGGTGTTGGTCTGCTTCCTCAGTGCCCAAGGGGAAGGGAGATGGCTCAAAGGGTGCTGTGGCTCCTTTAGTCACCTTTGGGAAATGTGCGGAGCTGAGAAAAAAAAGTCACTTCTAATGTGTATCCAACAACTGCTGATTACACACACGGAGGATTTGTAAACCGGGCTTTAGTAGTTCTGAATTTTTGTTGACGGCATAGATCTTTCTCCTCTGTGTGAGAGGAGAGCTTCTTACATGATGAGAAGGGAAAATATAATGAATGGGTGCTTCAAAAATGTTGCTATCTACTTTTGTGAAACAGACTGAAATTAAGCATCCCATGCTAGTCAGGTTAAGTCTTAAAATTTATGCTGCTTATTAAATGCCCCCTTTCTTAGGACTAACTGCTTCCAGTCTGGAAAAAGTCCTTACCAAATACTCTGTTCAATTTTTGCTTCAGAATCTTTTAATTTTGTCCCATCTTAAATCAGTTCTAGTTCCACACAAGTAAATTAACTGAAAAGAGCCTTTTCAATTATATTAACTAAGGATTGTTACAATAAAATTATCTCTGATTATTCAGTGTTTTGTTTTTCTGTTACAGTGTGTCATGGAATCCTCAAATTATGTGTGATTTACTTGGGTAGTATCAAGTAAGAAAATCAACGTTTCGTTAGGCTTGCACATATTTTAAGTTGCTGATACCTTCCTGAAGCTTTCAAACAAATAGGAATCCAACAAATATGGGAGTGAAATATTTTCTGAAGCTTCTTTTTAGACTCTGCACAATAATACAAATGAAAGCATGAAAGAGTGTTGTATGAATTACTATTTTTTTCTACATTCAGAGCTCCATAATGGAGAGTTAATATTTTCTAAATGTAGTCATTTCTTTCAGGAAAATAAAAAAACACTGGGAAGCAGTGTAGAAACTGTGAAGAAGTTTCAGAAAAAAATGCATATGTTAGCATCAGCTGAAGCTAAAATGTCTGCTAACTATAAAGACAGATGTATAAAATGCTCTCACATGTGAATCCAATAATCTTTTCTAAGTTCAACTCACACCATTTTGTATATTTAAGCAAGCATTATTATAAACAAAACTCTGAGCCTAGTGCACTGATACAGGACAATTATTTACTATTCCTATCATCAGAATACTTATTTTTTCCCAAGCACAGATTCAATAAAGTAACAACATATACTAAAAAAAAATCCATAAATTTCTTTTAAAATTAAATTAATTTGGAAACAGTTGCCTTGTAGCAATATATTGCTTCTGGAGAAGAACAGTACTACTTTTCCTTAGCTCTGTCATCTCTTACAATTGACAGAGCTGTTAAAGAAAGTTTTCTTAAATTGTTAGAACACGTTTATTTTCTTGCAAATTAATTCTTTTTAACTCTTTATGATAGCTTTGAATCCCATAAAGAAAGATGAATTATCACATACTGAGCCCAAGCTGTGAAACAGGAGGAGACAAATAGAGACCCCTACTGTGTTTAACAATGTAGAAGAAATTCCAGACTCAAAAGAAAAATTTTCTGTCCTTTTTCTCAGCCCACAAAAGCTGTTAGTATGGCTATGAACAGTGGAGGGCACTCTTGCTATGCAAAACCCCGTGCTGACCTGGCACACTCGTTTAGATCTATTCAGTAGCCTGAATCTCAGAATTTGTTGAGTAACAGCCACCTGTGGCACAGGCACTAGCTGTACTCCGGTTAAAACATTTGCAGTTTCTAATCTGTGCAGCGAAGCACTTCACTATATCAAACACTGGGGCCTTTCTCAGTGGACGCAGATGTGGAACAGATGCAAGCTTCACAAATTGTTTGTAATATCTGTGCAAGATATCATATTAAATAAGACCTGTGCTGTGTTTTACAGAGTCATATAAACAGCTACTCGGTTGGCTGTTGTGGCATAGGTACAATAATTTTAGGTTGGGCAGAATTCGTGCACAAATAATGTGGGCGTCTGTGGGAGTTAAGTTTATTTGGAATGCATCAAGTTTTACTGGGAATCCTAAAAAAAAATAAAATCGAGGTAAATGCTTCTAACACAGCTGATATGAAAAAAAAAAATTGGAAAAGCAAAACATAGAGATCCTGCATCGCCTTCCTCGGAAAGTGCATAATTAACTACATCTTAAACTACACGACTCTTAACACTCTGCATGAATTAATGAAGCCAATCACTTTTTGAACTAGCACAGAAAGGAGGACAAATTTGGTTTTGGAGGCTTGCAAGACAAGGAGCTGGTGTGAGGACCAAATCCTGCATCTCCTAAGCATCTCAAAACTGAACTTACAAGTTCTGGACTCCTTTTAGTAAAATTACTCACAACCAGGAGTACTTGTAAGAGCAAACCTGGCGCAGTTCAATGCCAGTTGCGCAGCTCAGTCATTTTGGTCTTTCACCAGTCCATATACTGCAGTATTGTCCAGGATAGCAAAGCCATAAAGATCTAGACAAATCCTTTAGCTTTCATCATTTCCAGCTTTGGGGTCTTAAGTGCATCAAAAAATTCATAAATGAAAGCTATCGAATGGCACCAGGAGAAGGGGTCTCCTGAAACACTGAATGACGAGTCGGTTTTGATTATCTGGAACAAAAATACGGCAGCACCTGCAGGGTTAATTAAGCAGCTCAAGATGCTGGGCTTCACAAAAGAAAACCTTTTTCCTACTTTAAGGACTGTAAACACTTGTGCTGAACTAGATGGGCATTTGATAAGCTGTACGGCATGTAGCAAACTCCGAGGGATCTCTAGTTAACACTCAAATTCAGTGTTAACACTTAACAGAACAGTGGTAAGCCGTGCTGCCAAGGTCAACTGCACAGATCTACTAATTGTATTATGAGCTTGACATCTAGTGGCCACCCCTGGCAGGGCAAAGCAGGCAAAGGTTAAATCAGCAAGCCTTGTCAAAGCACTTCTAACTACCCACCCTCAGGGAGAGGAGACCTGCGGAAGCTTTCTGGCGCTCCGCGGTCCCACCTTCTGGCCGGCATTCCCCGGCGGAGCTCCCGCGGCCGCCCGCGGTGCGAGCCAGCGGCGCAGCGCCCACCTGCGCCGGGCCCGAGCCCAGGCTGTGCCTCCCTCCCTGGCTCCCAAGTTTGGAAATGTCTTCGGTGTTCCTTTTGCAGCCTGTGATAGCTTTCGGATTCCTGGGTGGGGGGAGTGGTGAAACTGGGGGTGCGCGGGGAGGAACGCAGCACACGCGCCGGAATTAGAAAGCGGCAATAAGCATTTCGAAAGGGCTTTTGGTAAAGATTTAGCTTACGCTGAAACAATAAATATTGTTCAAATGTGCTCACTTTTTGCACCCTGAATATAGCAAGGAAATAATAAAGCCCCCTCTCTTTAATCCTCTGTCACTTTACGTTTTAGCTTAAAATAAGCAGATTTTTCAAATGTGTTGCATTATGGTTTTCTATCACCCTTACAAACATCTATTTTTCTGGCTTTCATGGTTTTGAAGGGTATTTTCTTGATAAGAAGAAATGTTCTCTAGGTCTAACAGCACTATGACTGAGCCAGCTCCTAAAAGTACATTTTGGCCTAAATTCCCTTTTTTAAATTAATGGACAACCTTCACTACATTTAGTGGGAAATTTTAAGAGTGGAAAGGAAACAGGATTGACACTGGTATATAAAATTAAATATGAATGTATTGCTAGAACTAGCTTTACTAGTGCTTCCTCTGGAAAAAAAAAATACTCTCATTTTACAAATACAATACAATAAAATAAATTATATTTATATGCTTTATGGCAGAAATTGTGTCAGTACTTAACTATTTTAATGTCATGCCTGACCTGGTTTATTATCAGCAAAAGTGATTGACTCATGCCCTGGCTGCTGGATAGTCAACAGATATGCTTGTCTATGTTTGGCAGACAACAAATCAAATGAAGGAGAGATATCAGGAAAATCTTCCCAGGACTCAGATTATTTTTCAGATGGCATTAATACTCTTCATTAATTGGTTTATTTTTACACTTTTTCTAATGCCACATGTTTTTTGAATTGTAGCTTTTCCTCTGTCTTAGGCAAGGAAAAGTAATTTTCAACAGCTAAATGTATGCATATTAATAGCTTAATTACACAGAATATAAACAAACACCTTTCAAAATTTCCTCCCTCTCACTCTGAATAAAAGTGTCTTAATGTCTGCCTCAAGAGATGGTAAGACTTCAAGACCAGCATCACTAGATAGAATCTGACCCAGTTTTGTCTATTTCCATTGTTACATATACATCAGCAAATTGGCCAGTTGCTGTAGTTTCCTTATTATTCCAAATATTTTTCTATGGCAAACATAATTCAGTGCAGAGTATTTTTAAAATTGCACAAACACAGATATTACGTAGTTTGAATGTGAAGTCTCTACTGTAATGGCAAAAGTATTTCTATAAAAGTTTCAATTACCATTTCTAATCAAAGGGACAATTTATAGCCATACTAATTTGGCCGCCTTTATTTTTCAAAACAAAAAGCCTTCTTTTACACTTGCCTCAGAACAAACATTTGCAAAAATCACATAAGTTTTATGTTTTCTGACGGCTGCTTGTGGCTTCTCAAGTTTGAAATGCAACAGTGTCTAAGCAATAGAGAATACCTGAATTTCATACGGAAGGATGCCCCCCCAAAATTTGTTTTAAGCCTCCCTATATGCAGATGGAGTGAGCACACTTGCATGAAGTTGGCTGCTACATACTGAGCTGTGTCTTTGCTGTAGCTGAGCCTGGGTCTGTGCACATACTCCTGAAGAATACTAAGTGCAGTCACCAAACTGCCCAAAACTGCACAGCTCATTCCACTTTACCAAGATGAAGCAGATCAATTAGTTTACACTATACTGTATGTATTGAAGAGTGGGAGAAAAAGAGGTCCAATATTTTAAAAAGGTCTGAAAAAGGCACATTAGAAAACTCTTTTTACACAGTTCACTACAAGGTATCCCTTCCACCTCAGGCTAAACAATAATACATCTTTGCCAGAAACTTCACATGAAGAAGTCCAAAGCACCATTTGTCATCACTCTTACCAGAAGCTCACTTGCACACTCTAGGAATTACTTTTCAGTACAAAAAGAAAACAACAACAACAAATAAAACAAAAAACACAACAAAAATAAAAAAAAACCAGACCAAACAAAACCCCCACAAACAAACAAAATATTTTCTATTATCTCTACCTTAAAATACAAATACTATGTCTATGGCTTAATTTTAATATTAAGTGGAATTGAAGAATGTTTATTGTGTCTACAATTCTGATTCATTTGTATTCTGTTGAATTAGGCAAGCGTATTAGAAATGTAATTCCAGCTATTACAATGTGTTACATTTACTGAGAAACTGAGATTATTGTATTCTACAGGCAGTCATCTGAGTCCTGCTGCTGCTGTTTTTAAATTATTTCCAGCAGATCTTCTCATTTAGCAACCTCAAATTGTGGGGGTTTTAATATGTATTTTTGTTCACTCTTCTACACTGCAATTATTCAAGAAATACATCACCATCAGCTGCTTGTTAACATTTCTTTTCAAAATTATTTAAAAATATATTTTTAGCATTTCACTTTTGATTAACAATTTCAAATGATTTCGAGTGTAATCTGTAGTTGATGACAAACTAATTGTCTTCAGATTTCCAACAGTTTCTCACCACCATGATAATGCCCTGTTTGAAGGCAGTTTTCTTATGCTGTAGCCCAAGCTGGCTATAAAATTATTTGTTTAGATTCTAAAACTTTTGTGATAACATTAGCATGAAAGTTCTGCTGTGGCCAGTCAACTTAAAACCCGGCCTAATGTTTGTCTTCCATCCTGCACCCCAAACTTCCATGTTTCTCTCTGTTGCTATGAATGTCCCTTCACTGTGAGGATTACATTTATGGGACATTAATTTTTAAATGCTTCATTTTTTAATATCTATTTTGAGGTGATATTAAACATGATTTCATTAAATTAATACTAAGCTTCATTTGCTTAGTCTTGCATTAACTCCTTTGGAGACAAGGAGCAAAATGAGCGAAAAGGCTACACATATGAAATAATACTGCTTAAACAGTTTGCTTTCTTAAAATGACAAATATTCTTGCGCCGTGTGAACTATTTTTGGCCTGTTGCAAAATATACTCAGGAACTGTAGCAATATCTTGATCACAGCTGTGAACAGAAATGAAGAACACTGACTTGACAAGAAGTGTTTAAATTCACGAGATTTGGAACTCTCATTATATCTGGCCTATAAAATTGCTTTCAAGTATGGCAATCGTTAGGCTTCCTAATATAATGTGTAAATGATTTACATTACACTAATGTGCTCTAGATAGCCCTCTGCTCCTGCAGCTTGTCTCCACCTTGTTCACATTTCTTAAATGAAAGTGCAAACCCAACTTTAGCTTGTTAATTGTTAGCCATCAAGGGTTTTACTCCATTAATTAAAATATGTTTTAATAGAAGGAAACATAGTACATTTTGGTAACAGCCTTCTAAGGCTGAAAAGTATTTTTACATTGTTGCATTTTAGGGCTGCTGTGAAAGCCGATTTTGTGCTATTCAGGGACCACAATAATAACGCTTTAAAATTCCTCACTGGGATGCAATGTAGTCCTTTTGATGGAAAGACTGTCTTTCTCATTCGGCAGAAATAAATCCATTCATTTGATCATGTAGTCATTGAGGGCAATACAAAACAAACCAAGTGTGAGAAATTCTATGTGATGAAGTAAACAAAACAAAACCCCCCCAAAAAGGGAAAAAAAAAAAAACATTTCCATGACAAAAAGATTCTTTGTCCTTAATCTACCCACCATATGCAAGCGTTTCTTTTTAGCATATCTCTTGTTCTAATCTCGGGTGACATGGCTACATAGATAAGATTCACAAAACAAAACAAAAACCTAGTTTAACAATTTTTTTCAATTTATTAACTCACCAGGAGTGTCATAATGAAGTAGTGGGGTTTTATTTTCCTGTATTGAAATGGATTCAGAGCATGTAAAAGTTTATAATGCTAATGATTAATTCTTGGACCTAGAGCCCAAGCTAACAGAGATGGGCTCAACAAATCTCGCTCTCATAATAAAATACTTATTCTTATCTGCTTGTCTATATTAAATTATTTTACACGACCACAGTTTCCTAAGGAAAAAAAAATTTTTGAAAATGCACAGCTTTGCTCCTCCACTGTGCCAGAAGGAAGCATTTCTCTATGTGCCTCTTATTGTCAACCCAAGTGGGTTTTCCTGGAGCAGTGGCAGGAACCCCCTTAACAGCTTTGGACGGTGTGGGACTTGCTCCCTGCCTCCCCAAACAGCCTGGGAAGGAGTGGGAGGCTTAACAATTTCCCAGTCTGACAGATGTTTTAACCTTATGAAGTGGATTCACGCTGCCTTAAGCTTCAGGGCTGTAAAGTTCAGATACAATAGTCAAAATCCTCCTCAAGCTTCAACTTTGCTGCCTTTCTCTCCCCACAGATGCAACCTAAGAGTAATTATAGTTTTAAAGCAGGAGAAGGACTTTTTTGTTTTCTTTTTCTAAGAGGGAGAGAGAGGGGAGATAATATAGTGGAGCAAGGGGCCTACACAGAAAGCAGAAAACATTTGGGATCCCGCTTGGTTATGCAAGAAACTAAGAAATCAGTGAGCTCTATGTAAAGAGGAAAAGAAAAACTTTCAAGTGGAAGCTCTCAACTTAGTCCAGGAGAAGACAGCATGGACTGTGGTGTGCCCTTGCAGGCTGCAGTGCCAGCAACTACTAAGGAAATTAAAACAAATTAAAAAAAAAAAAGGGGGGGAAAAAGGAAGAAGAAAACCTTGCAGCCCTATTCCCTAAAAGAAAATGACAGCAAAGTGGAAATAAAGCAGGATTACAGTCCAAATCTCTCCAGCTTTGGACACTTGCTCACTAGCAGCCTGGCAGCCCAGATGCATAAAAGCAAGTGTGAGTGTGCCTGCGTGTGGGGAGGAAGCGAGGAATGGCGGATGGGCGAGAAAATAACCCTTTCCCACTGCTTACAGCCGGCGCGACAGGGGCTGGTGGCGGTGGTGGCACTCCGTGTCACCTACCACTGATAATAATTACAGTCGCAGCAGAGCCAGGAGGCGAAGGGGGGAAGGCAGCGCAGGGGGGAAGGCTAAAAGCTGCTGTTGAATCCTCTCGAAAATAATGAAACCAACTCCTCTGGCCCCGCGCATCCGAGCGGCCCTGCCCGCTCCTACCGTGGTCCCCCCCGGTCCCCCGGGGCGAACGGGGGGAGCGCCCGATGCAGCCCTCGCAGCCTGGGCGGCCGACCCGGGGCCACGGGGGCATCCCCAGGCAGCGGCCGCCGTGGGGCTGCCC
>JAYDZK010000113.1:58819392-58839392 GCA_034509185.1 Euphonia xanthogaster
CAACTTCTCCAGAGCGAGCAGATTGCTCCCTGTCTTCCCGTGCACTCTTCCGCAGCCCCGGCCCCGGCAGCCGCGAGGCTGCCGCTCCCCCACGGGGCTTTCCCCGGGAGAAAGTTCCCACCGGGAGTTCCCACCCACCACTGTGGCCCAGGGAGGGTCGCGGAGGTGGCAGCCGTGACAGCCGGCGGCTGCAACACTGGGAGCCGCGGCCAGGCTCCCGCCGTTCCCGGCTCCCTCCTGCCCGCGGACCGGGGACAGAGCCCCTCATCCATGAGAGCGACAGCGGCACCAATTACGCTCATCGTCGTCCCTAACACTCCACAGAGAAGGCTCCGTTTGCCACACGAGCGGCTCATAATTACGGATTTAAAAAACTTTCCTCCTTCCCACCAAGTCCTCAGTACCCCCTCTCTCTGCTCCTCCTCTTCACTGAAAAAATCTGCGGGCTCATTGAAAAAACCCCAACCAACAGCGCAGGGCAGGGAGGGATGGGAGAAACACGGAGAACTGCTGTGGCCTCTCCTCATTAGGGCATGCGGGCACAGAGCCCTCCTGACGAGTTCCCCAGCTCTCGCTGGTATATCAGAATTGTTCACTGACCCTTGCAGTAGATATTGTTGGAGAATGAAATCAGTCAATCAAAATGTAAAAAAAGACAGTCTTTTGTCCAGGTTATGGCATCTGGCCTGAGATGAATTATAAAATGGGCACCACGAGTACACACAGGTGGATGGAAGATTTTCTTAAGATTTCAATGCTTTTGGGGATAGCAAGAGGCAAGGTATCTCAGAGGATGCAATCTAATCCAAGGTGGTCTCTTCCTAAAACCAGATGATGACAGAAGGGCAAAAATGAAGAAGCGGAAATGGACAAATGCATCATGGTAGTGACTTGTGGGAGAGGAGCAGAAGGGTGCTTTCAGCCTTACACTACTGATACATAGAAATAGTTGATCAAATAGTGATGGACAATGGTTTGTTTGTTTGTTGTTTTTTTTTTTTTTTCAACAATGCATATCTTTGCTATGACCTAATGATATGTGTGCTATTGAACTTCACAAAATGCATTCATGCTTCCCTTGGCAGGTGTAGGTGTAAGAGTTGATGACTAACAAAAGTAATAGAGATTAGAATCAATTCCCCTTATCTGGTGACAAAAAATAACATCGTGTCAGCACTGTGTACATCCTAGCATCAAATGACACAATATAATTTGATTAGTTGAATAAATAATCAACTATATAGGTCACCTACTTGTAAATTAGATTACCCTGCTTGGGTACAGGCAGCACCTGATTAGGAAACAGCTTCTCTCTGTGTCACTCTAGCTTCCCTTTAGAAAGAACATCTGATATTTTCAAATGCAAGGGCTTTTGAAAATGCTTTTATAATTTGCAAAATCCTATATGTCTTTTCATGTTTGCATGTAACATTAATGCAGTTTGTGCTAGTGATACAACTTTTACTACCAAAGCTATCTGAGTTGTCCCTGTTTGTCTGAGAATTTGCAAGTTTTAAATGATAGCCCACGTGCTGTGATCTGAAATAAGGATAGCTGAAATACAATCTTTTTGAAAACTAGGCAGCATACATTTCCATAAATGATTTTGGCTAGTCCACTCAGACTGCACACCCATATGAATAACTGGAATGTGAGAAAGAATAAAGTCTTAGATAAGAGAGCATGGAAACATTTAAATTCTGAAGTCCGCTCTGAGGAAGATCATCAAATCTCAAGATAAGTACGTTGGCTTTTCAATGTAAACCATTATGTCACACTGCAGAAACAGGAGAAAGCTCTAAGTATGTGTGAAGGCTTTAAAGTGTTGGCATTTCTGCTGGGTTTGAATCTTTTTGTGATACTCTACTGGCCAGAGAGACCTCTGAAAAACTTTCTGGTGTTTTAGTTTTTCCACAACTTCTGAATTTTCACAAATTAAGTAAGCAGCATGCTGGGATCTGGTTTCTTTTCTGACCATATGTGTTAGTTCATATAGTGTAGCCTGGGTTAGAATCATTCAGAGATGCGTAGAAATCAGGAGGAGGAAAAAAGTGCAGCCTGTAATGAATACTTGGTAAAGAAGTGCTATTAAGGAGGAAAGGAAGAAAAAGGAGAGTTTGATAAAACAGATAGGAGACTGAGCCACTTGTGTAGTAAGAGAATGGTGGTAAGGGCAAAAAGGTGAAACAGAGATGATGGGAAGGGAGATTACATGAACAGAAGGAGAAGAGGCCAGTGTGTGACTGGATAAAAGAAGTGTTTTGGAAATGAGTTCACAGAAATTAGCAAATGAAAAATTACAACTTTTATTTTACATGAAGACTTATACAAGGTAGGATTCGTAAAAAAACCTTGAGACTCTTAGTAATAGGACAAGATTTTGAGGATTTTGATATATCAGACCTGTGGATTCGGTTTAAAACTGCTCTTCTTTCAAAGTAGAATGAAACAAAAGTTTGTTTGACAAGTTTCTAGACATAAAGAAGGAACAAAGCCAAATTTCTGATATGACAGTGTTGCTCTCTTTGGATGTACCATTAATAAAATGGAAGAAAAATATATAATTCTTCCCTGCGTTGCTTTCTAAGAACTCCAGCAGCCAATAGTGTCACATTATTGTATATCTGTTACATATAGATATGTATGATTTTATATATAAAAGACATACCTTTTAATTTAAAGTGCTCATATTATGATCATAAAATATTATACATTTTCAAGTATGCACATTTGACTCCTTTGCTCATGTCACCTGATAGCCCTTTCATTTAAAGTAAAACAAAATGGCAGTGGTATTAACCTGCTGGTTTTGTTTTGGTTTGTGTTTTTTTTGCCACTGAAAAGTATAAAATGGTGGGATGGTGATAGAGGGAGTGACTCAGATAAAATTTATAAATCATCACCTTTGGGTTGAAAAGATTTACCTAAGGGGTGCAATAATGCTCCCAACTCATGATTTTATGCCATTATAACATAATCTCTATCGTTGCTGGGTTCAAAATCAATTGATCAGTCAACCACCTTCCTGCCTCTGCCTGCTACCAGGAATGTTACCGCAGAATCTGTCCTTACCCCTCTCTGTGAGAATGAAGGAAGGGTTTTGCTTCCCTGTTTGGAATCTGTTTCCTGAATGAATGCATCGGCTTTTGTGTGTGTGCATGTGCACCTATTCATGTGTATAGAAACATAGAATCATTTAGTTTTAAAAGACCTTTACGGTCATTGAGCCAGGTATGTACATTGCATAGTCACATACAGGACTGTACAGACGTACCCACGTAGATCTGAAAACCTCTATTTTCTTCCTGAAAACAGAGCTTGATTTTTAAGTAACATCCAACCATGCATTCCTCTTTTCGAAATTATTATCTTAACAATCTGTGAAGCTGATTGCAGTATCTGTCCATGACAGTAGTTGTGCTGTGTTTTCCCTGTCAGATGCAAGAAATATTTCTGGTTGAAAGATGCACCTTTCCTCATAGTGGGAGATTTCTTGTATATATTTATTTTTTGTATGTTCTCAAAGAATAAAAATGCATCTATATCATATGTTACAAACACATTTTCCGAATGTAGAATCTGACTCGGATTACACTGAATTAAATTTATGAGAACAATGAATTCAATCCATTAGGTAAATTTCTCTTAATTTTACAAATACTTCATATATTAGGTTTACATTTAAACTAGAGAGGAACAGAGACATACCCAAAACAGAGGGCGGGTGAACCATAAGGTTGAGAGCAACTACTCATATCTCATGGTTAGAAAAATTTTCCATGATGGGCAGGGAATTTTAGAGTCAACATCAGTATGGTTTCTAATATTCCCCTAAAGAACCTGGTACAGGTCAATGCCACAGACTGATAACAAGTAAGCCAGACAACTTTCCTGTGCCAGCACTACAATTTGTATGTCTTTTTTGTTCTCTGGCAAGGGAGCATTACATCTGTACATTTCTAGTGCTTCCTCTTATCTGCTCCCCTGTCTCTGCTTCCATGAGAGAGCAATATCAGCTCTGCATAACCCAGCGCAAGTTGCTGTATTTGAAATAACCTTCACTTTATTTAGCTGTGGAGGAGCTCCTAAAGGGAGAGGGAAGGTGCACACGGGTAGGAGGAGGGACTGTTGTGATGACAATGCTGTCCTGCAGGTCTGTCCTTCTGTGTGTCAAATCCTTGCCTGCAACATGAGGATTATCACTTAAATGCACCACCACAAGTCTGGTTGCTGAGCTTCACCACACCCCTGACTGTGGAACGGGGCTAACACTCTCTTATGTCACAGGAACTGGACATTAGTTCATGCTCCAAAGGTGGACATCACATGGGGATGGACAGTGCCATATTGTGAAGCCAGGCACTCCTGTCAGGAAAGGAAGAGCTTGTCCTCTTAGTTTATCACCAAAGAGCTGATTTATGCCAAGGGTTTGCTTTTGAGGAAAAAACCCCTTCTTTTAAGCCTTGCTGCAAGACATTGACATGCAGGCAAGTCAGGTGGTCTTGTTGTGTTATTTTCATGTACTTGAAATCCATATAATTTATTTTAGGGGTCAAAAAATAGGATAGGCGAGGTGGTACCACGTACGTGTTCTTTATTGCCTGTTTCATTAGCTGAGTTGTTTGGATCCTGCTGTTTTTAGAGAAAGATTTTTGTGTTTGACACATGATGCTAATATCAGTCATTAGGTACAACTGCCTGTGATTGGTGCTCTATAAATACCTATGCACAAGTGGTTTGTGACTGTTGCTGTGTAAATACCTACCAGAGATAGCCCTGCACTGGCCAGGAAATGAATTGGATTTTCCCACAAGAAACACATAGAAGTGTTAATAGGTAGTGAGACAAAACTGTTCTAAGCTCCTTTGCAGAGGTAATGAAGATGGTTCCAGGGACAGGTGGCCTCACGGAGGGACCCTGCAGGTGCTGCTCCTAGTGTCAAAGACTCCTGCAGCTTTTTCTAGCTTCCAGGTAGTGTGACATCAATGGACATGCACAGTGTGTCTCCTCCACTGGCTTTTCCTACCTGAGGGGACCAGAGCAGGAAAGATGGTGTGCTGGAAAGCTTGGTGTCATGTGGCTGAAGTAACTACTCAAAGGGACTTCTGCCATGGCAGATCACTGAAGTGTGGAGTTTGCTTCATCACTCATTCTGCTATCACTGTTTGACAGTTTGTGCCATACTCCCTAGTGTCTTTCAAAAATATCTTCAAATCCATGTGTAAAGCCTTTACACACAGACTGAGTAGTTTGTGTTTGGATGTGATTACAGTCCAGGTTCACATTGTCTTTGTGGTAGGATTTTCCCTTTCTGCATCAAGAATATAAGGTAAAACCACTCATATTGTTGGTTCTTTCTGTAATTTGAGAGATACATTCTTCACCTTAACCCAGGAACCATGGATCATACCTCCAGGTGAATAAAGGTAACATGAAAAATGGTGAGAAAAATGTTTTCACTTTGTTGATACAGCTTTGCTGAGTGAAATTTCAGTCCAGGCCACGTGAAGACAGGAGCTCAACTTCAGACTTATTGGATAAAGCTCTGAGGGACTCCTACATAAACAAACAGGACCTTCAGTGCTGGTGTGTTTGTTCAGCCAGGAATCTGCTCTTGGGTTGGCTACTCGGGCTGTTGGGAGAGCTGCCTTGAATTCAGTTGCTGAAAGGAAAATTTAGTCCTTGGAGAGGTGTTGGAGGTTAGGAAGTCCAGGCATTTCAGATGTGTGAAGAACAGCAGCATCTTAAACACTGGTTAACAGCAGGTTGTAGAGAAAGCAATGACCATGACAAGGAAAAGCGTACCAATGCCCTTGGTATCTGCATTTGCATGGGGCCAAATACATTCCTGCTTACAGAAGTCGGTAGTCTGATAGCCCAAATTATGTGGACCTGCTGATTTCAATGGGAACTGCATCCTGATATAATATAGAATCAAATTTGGCTGTTACATTGGATTGGTGTAAGTTACAGTAATTTTGAACATCTGTTGAATCACAATTAAGTATGATTATGTACTTCACCCCCTACAGTCATTTCCTTACCTAATTGCATCCAACCACTTTGCGTGTCACTATTGAATTTGCCCAGGTATACTTCTGAGTGAGTACTCCTGTAGCTCTGCAAATGCGATGATGTTGAGACAAGAAAGTACTTTTTTAAATTAAGAGCAATTTACAATATGTTACGCTTTCAACATTCAATTAAATAATAAAGATATGAGAAAAAAAATCCTTTTTCAACTCCAGGGAGCCACTGATGGAATAATCTGCAAATAAGATTAAAAGATTTCAGTACAACTAAGATTGCCTTTCATGACCTTAAATGTCATCCACATCAGATTTAATTCCAAACACCGAATTTTTCATTTTCATTAGTCAGTCCAGGAGAGAGATGATAATGCTTTATCATGATGTACAAGACGGGTATTAGTGTGTGAATAGTAATTTATTTTCTAGAAATACATACTGCTTGGTTTATATTTCCATTTCAACAGTAAAACCTTTACTGTATAATGCATGTAGAGCTCCCACCTGCAATCATGATTATTCTGTGCTGTTGACATCACATTATTATGCAATCAATACTTTGGCATGACTTGCATATTTTTTAGTTCCCCTGGAAATTTGCTACTTTATAATTCTGCTTGAATAAAGAAATCTTTCCTACTTTCCTACTATCCAAGTGCATTTTTGATTAGTAATTACACATTTCCACATGAACAGCAAATCGGATGGAAGAACTGTCACTCTCCCCTCATATATCAGCAAGATGATTTGGCCTAAAGGAAATTTCAATAGTGTTTGAGAGATTCTGAGGGGGGAAGGAAGAGGAAGAATTATTTTTTTATTTGGCATTCAAACAACTGATTAGTATGAATTAATTTCACAGACAACCTAATCTTGAGCTGTGTACTGCTGAGCATATTATCTGAAACAATCTAGCAAAGTCTTCTAGGGTATTATCTGAGTTCAGGCTGAAGGACTGCTACCAGACTTTCCAGGTGGACCACCTGACAAAATTGTATTAGAAGTGAACCATAAGAAGGCTTAATCAGATTCTTTTAAAGAAAAGGTTCAGAAATCCATTAGACTCACTAGCAAAACTGATTGGCTTGAGTGGGGTGTGGGTTTGTATCCTTTCATGTTCTAAACAAACAGCCAAGCTTAGTCCAGCATTATATATTTCCTTCTTGTTTAGGGAAGTCGATAGCATCAAACCACCCAATTGAAGAAGCAGCTAGTTTCAGAATTCCCCTGCAAGATACCAGTTACCGAGTCCTCAATTTCTATTAGGAGGCTAGTAAGACAAGGATATGAAAGGCTGTCAGAAATCCCATCCTTGCCTTTGTGAGCCTAGGTCATTTGTCTTTCTAGTGGGATCTTTCCTCACAGACAACTCTCCATCAGAACCACACCTGTGATTTAATTGGGATGTATCAAACCAGAAGAATTTTCACAGAAGTTATTTTGCTTTGATAAATAGGTGTTTTCTGATAAGGCTTGGTCAGAGCATTCTTTACCAGTGTTGGTGACCTCAGTTCTTGTACCCCTGTTACAAAGAGCTGTAATAAGTAGTATTCTGATACTACAGCTTTCATCAACTCCAAGCATCTAGAAAGGTGCTTGCCTATGTTGGATAACAAATATGACATAGAGATGAAGTTTATGCATCAGCCAGATGCAAAAGGGTTCCAAAATGCAGTAACTGACATGAAATTATACAGCTAAGGCAATAATGAAGTCTGAGCTAGGAGTTGGGTTTTCTGTCTCCTGCAAATAGTCTCTAATGCTTGCACCTATGTTTATGTACTACAACTTTAGGGATGCTTTCTTTGATGGATCATAACACTCCTGTGATGCTCCTAAATTTCACAAACTAATATTCAAGCAAGAACCAATTAGAGGTAGACTGACCTGATTTGTTTAAAATCCGGATATGTAATTCTGAAGCAGTATTCAAGGACAGGTCCTTGGCTGATGCCAATCTATGAAAGATATGTGACTGAACTTCATTGAACTTCATGACAACTTTATGAAATACTTCAGCATTGTTCTTCCTGTGGCATTTTAGATGAGACTGAGGCCAGATGTTAAGATTGCTCTTTCCAGTGACAATTAGTGAGCAAAATCCACGGGGTATGTTTTCAGAGGTACCAAGGACATAGACATGTTCCTTATACTGTAAGGCAGACAACATTAGGAGTTGTGTCACCTGAAGTTCAGCCTGAGTTGCCACCAAAAGACCATCTATTGACACTAACCTGCTCCATTTGTTTCTACCCAAAAGGACCGTCCAGAACCAAAAGCCAAATAAGGATGTTTAGCACCATCTACTAATGATGCTGTTAAAATAGCAGATTAATTAAGTAACTTTGTGCCCTCTGTTGCTTTCACATGCAGCTCCAGAAGTTCTCAGTAAGGTATACATGCTTGTGTTTTGGAGCCCTCCTTTGTCTTGCTCTCTTTGGTATGTAGTACTCACTCCAGCAGCTGAAGTTATACTTGAAGTGTTGTCTGAATGTGGAAACCAGACATTTTCTGCAGAGGACACCCAGCTGTGACCATTTCAGAAGTTTTTTTCATCAGAACGTGTTGGTTTCTTTTTCTTTTTCTTCAGTATAGGTAAAGCAGAAATATGTGACTGGTTTTCAGTTACACACTGCTCAGGCTGTGATATATGAAATTTCAAAAAAGGTATCAGCAATTCACTTGTAAGAGCAAGAGATCACAGCTGTGACACATGTTAATACAGATGGTCACCATAAGACTTCATGGCAATGGGAAAAAGAAAAATTTGTTTTTTTATGGGACCCAGCTACAGTCATCATGAGTGAAACACAAATCCCATGTGGAGGATATGCATCAATTTCCTTAATGATGATAGTAGCAGTGCACCCCAGCATGGAAACAAAAGCAAATGAGCAAAGTTGCAAAGGATACAAAATTTTCCTTTCACAGGAAATGTCAGGATTTCAGGATTTATTTTGCTTCTGAAGCAGAATAAAATCAAATCACTTTAAGTGACATTTTCAAAACAATTTCATTTTAGACCCCAGCCTTTAATCTCAATTTAAAATATAACACAATGTGAAGGAGTAATTTTAAAATGAAAAATGGAGTCACTGTTCTGAAAAGGTTAATGCGGGGTATTTTAACCTTACCGAAGGAGTTGTAATTGTTTTCCAGATTTTGTTGAAGTTGACACTTTCTCAGAAGAGCTTTGTTTTCAATCAAACAGCAGTTTTCTACTGAAAAAACATTTGGTTGGAAAAGTTCCACTCAAGCTAGATGAAGCATGGGAGGTTTGTAGATAAGGAGAATATAATTAGCTACGATAGAAATTTTTTCAGAAGGCTGAGGCTGAGAGCTCTCATGCACTGGATAAATACCACTGCACTCCTGAAAAGAGGACAAGAAACTAGAGCTGTTATTTTGCTTCCCTTCCAAAAGGCTGTTGCTGCTGTACTACGTCAGTGTCCTCCCTGCCTAATCACACCGGTTCCACGCTGACATAGCGGGGATGTGAATAAACAACTACTTGTTGAGGACCTGTTTTGGGGAGAAAATTTGAGCATATGCTCTGTTTTTGCAGAGTGTTAGCAGTTACACAAAAGTCTCTGGGATGTCTCTCGCAGCAGGAGCTGTGAGACAGCGGCAGCAGCAGCACTGCTGAACTGCCCATGGTCTGCTCTCTCAGACATCTCCTTCTCAAGATGTGATCTCATAAGATACCATTGAGGCTGCTGGGATGCCAAAGGGTGGATTTATGCAGTAACAGGCTTTCTTTTTCTGCTGACTAAAAAAAGCCAAAATGGAAAACATGTCTCCTAGAAATACTGCACAAATGTAAATGAAAAAAATATTTTCCTTTGGTTTGTTATTCAGAATTTTCATTCACTTTTTAATAGGTGAAAGGAAGTGTTGATACTCAGGTCCACATCATATTTTGCTAAGGCAGGAATCACTGCCTTAAGGCAAACTTCTTAATCTTGTTGATTTTACGAGGGCACATACTTATTCCTGGAATGTAAGAAGGATCTTCCTTCACAATAAAGTAACACATGCCAAAAAGCATCAGAAAGAAGCTGGGGTAGAAGGCAAATAACTTTCTCTACTAGGAGAAACAGCATACTGGAGGGTAATTGTCCAAAAATGTTATTGCTCAATTTCTCACTCAAACTCATTTAGCTAATGAGGGTCAAATCCCATTTTCATATTGAAAGGGTAGGATGACTTTTTATTAAGACAAGTATGACTTTACTTGTTTTATCATTATTTCTACCAAAATAAAATCTGTAGGCTGAAGACGGCTGTATTGCAATTAGTATCACATTTTGCAAGGAAACATCCAATCATTGTAAAAAACTTGTGTTTCTCTATTAAAATAGCTGTCTGTGGAGGCTTGGTGTTCATTTTGATTTACTGCTGGCATAAAATAGGTGTCAAAAATTTATGTAGGTTCAAAACTCAGGCACAGTTAGTACAGAAAAAAATATTCACACAGGGCTATTAAACATGAAACTGTGGCCTAGGATACTTTGAGCCACAGGCTGTTGAAAGATGTGTCATATGTCAAAAAAGCGTAACCAAATGTTTACCTAGCTTTCTTCCCTAAGCATCCTTTTTCTCTGGTGATGACTAAATGACAAAGTTAAAGCTCCATCTCAATAGGCAAAATATTTTTTAGTGTGGCTGCAAAAGGCAGTCCTTGGAAATCTGAATATTCCCACCTTAGGCAGCCCCTGACCTGTTGCCATATCTTCATAATGTGTTTTTATGCTGCCTAGGTGCTCATGAAAGCAGCAACAGGTTGTCATTCTGCTCCTTGC
This sequence comes from Euphonia xanthogaster, assembly GCA_034509185.1. NCBI lineage: Eukaryota > Metazoa > Chordata > Aves > Passeriformes > Fringillidae > Euphonia > Euphonia xanthogaster. The sequence goes on from JAYDZK010000113.1 coordinate 58,830,224, forward strand.
CTGCAGTTGATTGAATACTTGCTGCAAGTATGGAGAAGTGCAAAAGAAAAAAACCAAAACGAGACCAAACTCAAAACAAACAAACCAACCCTCAAGTTCTTGAAAATTGCTTTTCCTAAAAAATTAAATTTCTCACAAATCAAACCTGCATAGGCAGGGGAGCAGACTGTCTGAGCTGGGGCAGCAGTGAATTATTACGACATGCTAATAGCCCTGAAAACAACTTATCACTTTCCTCAACTATAGCATGGGGAAAGTGTCATAGTGAAGCTGAATTAATCAGAGCTGATTTCTGGCAACCTCTCTCTGAGTAGCAGGACTCTGCATTTTATTCAATCAACTGAAACTGATGTACTCAAAGTGATGCTTCTCTGTGGCCTTTGTTTCCTTGGCTTCCCAGGATTAAAAATGACTCAAAATTAACTCCCTCAATTAAAAATGCCCTTAAATATTTACACTCTGTAAGGGGTGTTTCTAGCATTTCCAGACTGGCCTCACAGTCTCTCGGAACAAATGGAGCTGATCTATTTTCATTTTTCATGGATGAATGCACACAAGTGACACTTGTGGTCTGATCCCACATTCTCCTTGCTGCTCCTGTTTGCCTGACACAGCTTCTGGTACCCCACTGGTGCATTAGGTACATCACAAGGCATCGGTGGAGTCCCAATGCAAAAGAAATCCAATTAAATAGTCTTTCCTCCTTCCCTATGGAGAGTGATGACTGGAACCAATGGAAAATTAACTGCAGGTGGCTCAAAATCACTGATGCTTTATTGCCTGCTGATTTCTCATTGGAGAACCTCAGTCTCCTTTCATTTACACACATTTCCTCCTTTCCAGTGGAAGGGGCACTTAGGAGCAAATAACTTTTCTGTAAATTGGGCCATATGTCTAGTCCTCCAGGGGACCACAGATTCAGCCCTCATCTAGAAATTTCAGAATAAATCAGAATACGACAGGTCCTGCACTAGAAGTACTTTACTGTTTATGTGAGAGCTTTGTCCTACAAATGGACTGACTACTTGAATTTGAAATCCTTTTCTCATTTGGAAAGTCTCCGATCCAGTATCTGACAGGAGAAATGTCTCTCCTATCCCAGCATCAAAAGACTTTCTTACTAGATCATTTCCTGGAAAGCATGTCCAGCAGGGTGTCACAAGCAATCATTTTTCTGTCTAGTTGCATTTTTAACTTGGCTTTCTGTAGGTGTTACGCGAATATGAAGTCCTCCTGTGACAGCAAAAAGTGCAGATGTCATAATATACATAGCAATATATTCCCATACCACCAGAGCCATTTCCTCCTTTTTTGTTCCTTTTTATGACCCTGATGTCATTTGGAATAAACTGTAATTGGGTCATTTTGTCATCCGCTGAGCAGCCTCCATTAACAAACCTTTACAGCAGTAAGTGCTGGTAGCAGGATCTCTGTCACAGGCAGTTGCCACTTAGTGAAGTTTCACAAACATATCTTCATTATTTATGCATGCTGTGCTTTATTACCGACGCCAGGTGTGAGCCAGGAGCACTTCAGCACACACAGGCAGCTAAAGAGGTCAGATGTCAGCGCTGAAGTAATAAGGATAAAAAACTGAACAAGAGTGGTGTGTTCTCACGTCACTGTCAGTGGCCCTGTGCCTCGCCAGGCAATGCAGCCATGCCTCCGCTTTATAGCCATGCTTTGAGCCACCACGGTGTTACTGGGAGGTCACAAACATCCCTGTGTTTGTCCCCAAACACCTATGCATAGGCTTGCAATAAAGAAAATTCTGACAAAAGTGATGTTTCTAAGCTGTAGGAAATACTACATGTGGAATAATTGTATCTGTCCAGATTGATTCCACTGAAGCCAACCAAAGAAATGATGACAGATTAAGGTCAATGTACATAAAAGAATCATGACCATGAGTTTAACAGGTTTCATTCAATTTTTTTTAAAGTTGACAGCAAAACTATAAATATATTCCCACAGACTTTCACAGGGCAAAACCCAGCCTCAGGTTTTAAAACAGCCAACCAATTGTTTTAGACCAGCACATAGGAGCTTTGAATTAGCTGTTAGGTCTCTTCTATGTTATCATATTGTAGTTGTAATATATGAAAGAATTACAAAATTTAATTAGGGAATGGTTCTTAGGTCATAGCAAAATTGGCACACTAAACACACAATAATGTCTACTTTACTTTTAATTAAACAGCTTCCCCTTAAAGGTTTTTAATCACTAGTTTAGATAAGTGGGATTTGTAATGATTGTTAAGGAACTGTGAAGAGTGGCTGAAAACATGCACCTGCATGCAGCTAGAAGGGGGTATTATGGAAAATGTTATTGAGACTGTAGGAAAGCTTTTCTTTATGTTTACTATATTGTTAGAATGATGAATACTGTCATAACTCTCACTAAAGGTGGAAAATCCTTTTACAGTAGCTTGTTAAAAGCCATCTTGATGTTAAGCTTTAAAAGTGCCCTCCATCATTAGTGCAGTCCTTATTTGTGATTGCCAAGTAGGAGTGCAATGTAAAATATTCCAGCTCCACCAACTGACAAGAAGGTAACATTAAAGAAATATAAATGGAAAGAAAACATTTCATTGAAAATTATATATTAAATTTCAAAACTTTGGACTTTTGGAGGGGACTTTCCCCCCTCTTTTCTTTAAAAACACTGCTTATACACATAATCATATCTCTTCACATTTATTCTCTGGTTTATTGCTAGAGTAGGTTAACTGCAACTCTCAAATCACACATTTATCTGGTAATTTTAATTGTTTTTTCCACACACTTTATTTAGAGTGGTGTGATTTAAAATCCTTATTCAGTATCAACTTCAATTTCAGCAAGAAAACTTCAAGCACTCATGCTTTTCTCTCTGGCAGCAGACCTTTTCTCATCTAGGCAGTATTTTGTATAGTGTTTTTTCCATGGATGTATATATATCCTGTCATTTAAAGCAATATGAAATAATGTGAAAAGACCCCTTGACAGGAAATTAGGAATGACATGTTTGAGATAAAAGGGTGCAGCCACTGAAACTGTGTCTGATGAAGATTTAGAGCGATGACTGAAGCACGTGAATTGTTTATCCATTCTGCCACACTATTGCTGCAAGCCAAGAGAGGTGTAATAATTTATTTGGAAAACCACAGTTTAGTACAGTGAGAAAAAGTAATCTACCGTGGCTCTGACAGGCCAGGCAGATAGATATGAAAAAGAGAAACAGATCTATTTCTCGAGACGTAGGCAACAATTATGAATGAATAGACAGCTACCTTAATATACGAGTTGCCATCTCTCAGCTACTTCAGCAGATGGCTTATTGTGTGAACTCTGCTCCAAGTTACCCATTCAAAGGTTTGATGTTTATGAGTATAATGCATCAAGAGACTTTTTACAGACCAGTACATATATATATATATACACATATATATATGGAAACAATCTTGTTTGTGGCAAGCCTGTTCTTCCAAAGACGACAGCTGCTTTTGCTGTAAATTATATTAAGACCCCTAAGCTATTTAGCCACAACAATAACATCACACGGCTTTGATTGCTAAAATCTACCCCTGAATTTGCCATTCCTCTGCTGTCTCGTTTCTCCTCCTCAGTTCCTGTATTTTGCATCAAGTGGTCCAGCAGCTTTGGAGTAGCTGCTGCCTCCACAGCCCGGGTGCTGGTGCCATCCTGCAGCTGCCCGAGGGAGGCTGCAGCCAGCTCAGCCTGAGCGTGCTGCCACTGCCTCAGCACTCTGCTGGCTGGGCCTTCCCCATGTCCATTAAAAACCAGAAGTAGGCTGAAATGCCAATTAGATAATGTCGACATTTGGCAAACAGAGTTGTCTGCCAGTATGCAGGCAGTCTGGGCAGTGTCACAACGAATCCGTCAAGAGGCATAGAGTCTCCCCATGGGATTCAAAATCCAGCTGTCACTCAAAGCTACTGTATCTGGGATTTGGGTGTCAGGGTAGCTGGGGGAGGGGGTTGATTTCCCTATGGAAAGTGGGTGAAATGCTTTTCCTAGATTTCTGTGACATCCATTTTATATGCACCCTCTGAGACCTGAAGTTGCTATGTAAAGGAGAAGGTGTAATGCACCTACATGAGCAACTTCCTAGAAGTTTCCTTAGAGCAAGCATTTGTAAAAAAATAGTGAGCTTGGGTTTTCTAACTACACCAAAGTTTCAAAAAAAAAAAAAAAAAAGGCAACATATCCCAAATGCTGAGGCCCTATAATTTGCTCATGTGAGTTGTGAAGCTTGCTCCACCAAGATAGAAGGGAATAGAGTGAAGGGTCCTCCTGGAAAGGAGCATCAATTCTCTTCTCTTGATCTCTGAAAAACTAAATACTGAAATATCAAAGCACATGCTTACAAGCATGTGATTTCATAAAAAAATGCAAATTGATATGATGTCAAATTAGTTTGGCTGGTTAGAGCATGGTGCTAGTAATGTCAGGGTTGTGGGTTTGCTCCCTATATGGGCCATTTACCTAGAGCTGGATTTTTGCCCCCCGTAGGTCCCTTCCAACTCAGAATGTTCTGTGATTCTGTGAAAAGATATTTTCAAAAAAAAGCATCAAATGCTTTTTGCTATTTTTGCTTTCTCTTTTCATTAAGGTGTTTATACAAATTAGCAATCTGTATACAAATCTACAATTAGTAGATTCCTTAGAGAAGAGGGGGGAAGGTAATACATAGCAAATGCTTGAAGTTGTTGCTGCAAGCCTTGAGCAATTCTGTGCCTCTGCCTTAGAAAAGGAAAGGGCTAAAACCACACTGATGAATCTTAATCTTATTAGAGATCCATGCCTCAGATGATCTTGTAACACTGCAGACTGACTGCCATGAGTGACACTGGCTTGGGGATTAGGGTGTCAGAGGACCCAAGTGAGAAGTAACATCCGGAATATCATAAAGTTGATAGTGGCCATGGAAGACCCAGCATATTCAAATGTGATAGAGCATTTATCAGACATCCTGTGCAATCAGCCAAAGCCTGCTTGAAGATGAGCAGATCTATGTATTGATGCTCTTGAGAGCTGGGAGATGCATGGATGTCTTCTGCAAACACAAACATGTTTTGTGGCTCACTTTCTTGCTACTTGTGTCCCCACACTGAAGTTTTTCAGTCAGATTTGGTATAACTTTTCATACTGAATCTACACAGAAGCCAGTGAGGTTTCCCGTGTCTTCATCAGAAGGCAGTGCACTAAGTTTGTTGATAAAAAGCATCATTTCAGAATCAAGGTCAGATAACATTTCTCTGTCTTTAGAATTATGTAGGTAAAATTGCCATTTTAGACAGGTGGATGTTCAACCACCACTGTCCTGTCAGGAAAGATGTGACGTGATGAAGGAATATTTGTTAAACACGAAAAACTACAAAGGTTAAACACACGGTGCTTTAGCATGTGTCAAAACAGTGATTAAACTGCTGCAAGAATAATTTATTTTTATTTTTTTTTTCTTTTGAAATGCAGCATTCAGTGAGGACTAAGATTTTAATTTCCCTCAGCAAGTTGCGTAAACAAGGAAAGACTGTACTAGCAGCCTCCTGAACTATTAAGGGTTCTGCATACACAGCTACAGAGTCAGAAGCAGAGCTCTGGCTAATACTCAAGATAAGACAGAGTGGTCCCCGGGCCTGTGGTGGGAAAATACTCTTTTCACACTTAGGTCTGGTGAGCTCCATGAATTAGTGCAAAATGGAGTTTTGAAAATGCAGACTTAGAAAAATAAACAAACCTCTTTGTCTTCCCCAAAGTCTACTGCTCCATAATTTGAAAGTCTTTACATCTTAATCTTGCAGTGGCCAAGGAAAGTATTTTATTTGGATGAACATGAGCAGAAATCTATTCCTTGTATGTTGTTAGAGATCAGTACTTGAAAGGAGGAAGAGTTGGAAGAGAAGAAGCTTCAACACTGTTTGGGGAGGCAAACTTACTAGAGGGAGATGGGAGAGGTAGAGTAAATTTGAGCCTGTAACAGAATCACAGAATATGCTGAGTTGGAAGCAACCTACAGTGATCATCAAATACAACTCCTGGCCCTGCACAGGACCATCCCCAAGTGTCACACCATGTGCCTGAGACCATTGTCCATATGCTCCCTGAACTCTGTCAGGTTTGGTGCTGTGACCACTTCCCTAGGGAGCTGCTCCAGTGCCCAACCTCCCTCTGGTATTTTTCTAATACCCAGCCTAAACTGCCCCTGACACAACTTCAGGCTGTGACTGCAATGAGGTCTCCCCTCAGTCTCCTCCAGGCTGAACAGACCAAGTGCCCTCAGTTGCTCCCCCCATGCTTTCCCCTCAAGGGCCTTCACCATCTTCCTGGACCTCCTTTGGACACTCTCTAACAGTTTAATATCTTTTTTATATTGACAGCAGACTCACTGGCACTGTGTGGGAAGGGGGGGAAGGTCAGCATGAAGAGCTAGTGGTGATAACTGAGCTGTTTCACCAAGAGGCACAGGTTAGACAGGTTTGTTGGCCTGAAACCCCTTGCTCTGGAGCACACTTGCTTCTCAGAAGACTTGTAGCCACCTCATTGGCGCAGGCTCTTCTTTCCACAGCTTCTTGCTGGAAATGGGTAGAATAATGCATTATCCTGAACATGTATGAACCCTAGCAAATTGTAAAAGACTCACTTATCCTTGCCATGCTGATTCCCAACCCCAGATACTTTGCCATCTACATCTGTAAATGTTGTGGGATCCTTCAGTGTCTGACTCTCTCCCTGACGTGCTGCAGAGAGTACTCAGAACAAAAGAAATAACGCAAAGATTTTCTTCCCTATTTTTTTATACTAAAGTTACTGCATTTTTTTTCTCCTACACAGGACTGTGTATGTCTTAATGATATTGTAAAGAAAAGAATCACTTATATACTACTTATGTGATACAACATCTAATTTCAAAAGTAAGCTATTCTGAATGAATCCTACATGCAGGATTTCTGCCCCCATCCCCCCCTCCACCCCCCCCCCCCCCCCCCCACCTTTCCCAGGACATTTGTGTGCAGCATAAGGGACCATTTTGGGATGATAAGTGGAGCTATCTCAGAGGCCTGGTAAACAACATGGAAATCCCTAGGACTGTGTAAATGTAAACAATAACTTCAAACTCCTGCCTGGAGGATTTTTGGCCAGCTAGTCATCTCAATATTTTAGCACTACTATCACAGACTTGGGATGTGGAAGACTGCCATGCTTTTTGCACTTGCTTTAGTCAAAACTGACACAACCTGAAAGTGAAGGTTCTTTTACTTCTAATAATTGTATGATCACATGATAACTTTTCCACACTTATGCATAAAATCTGGAGTAACAGCCCCAGTGGATAAAGTTACTCCCACGTGGAAGCAGATCCCCAAATCACTCTTTGAACTTAGGGTGAAAAGCTGCAGATTTTTTTAATGCAGCAATGCATGTCTTCCCTTCAGCAGCTACTTAGCCAGCAATTAGTCTGTAGTGCACTAGTGCATAGTCCACGTGCAATATGGACTAACTACTCACTGTTATTACTAATTACTAGTCATTATTTGGGGAGGTGGGAGGGAATAAATGTAAACAGCAGCTAGCTTTTGTGGCTTCACTGTTTTTATTACATATTTGCTGGTTTACCTTATGCTCAAGTAAATGAAAACAGGCAAACAAACCAACACAACCTTTCCCCACCAAATTCACCAGACTTCAATTTCACATAAGCAATCTGAACTGTTTGCTTGAAAACTTGGCTAGTGCAAGAAGAGATGTCACCTCTTGCTCTGAGCTTGGAACTTCCTAGGTAAGAGCAAGTCCAGTTGAGAAAAACACTTTGTTAATAGATAGTCTTAAAGGAAGTAATTTTTCAAAAGATAATATTTTAAAAATCATCTTCATGTCTACGTACCTGCCACAGTTAAATGCAACACCTGACACTGAACCAATGAAAATAAATCTGAATGCATGTGAATACAGGGAATCTATCTTTTTTAATATTTAATTTGCACTTCTGATGGCACTTTCTGCATGATTAGTAGCACTATATCCTCTAACTATTGGGGTAAGCAGTTTCCCTTATTGAGTGCGCTAAACAACACTGGAGAAGGGAAAATTAATTCCTTAGAAATGGGGAAAAGGTGGTTGTAAAAAATTTGTCAGGACATTCTTGTTGAGATGTAAAAGCTTAAGTTTTAACTGTATAACTGTATTTTGAAATTTGTGGCATGGAAGTTTTAAGCCCTCCACTTTGCACTGCTTGCACAATGTTTTAGTGGCTGTCCACATGGTTCTTTGTACTTCCTGGTTCTTACTGAACATTTATTACCAACATCCAGAATTAGTTTTTCTTTCTAAAGTTCATCACCACAACTGAAAGGAAACAAAGAGTGTATAAAACTGAACACCATGGTTAAGTATTCTCCCGTAATACTTTAGATCTTGTGCTTTCATATTTTAAGGTTAATTGGTAAGCACATTAAAAAATTATTACACTAGTGAACAGCACCAGTAATTATTACATTCTATCAGTCACTCAAATGGAAGGATTAATCTATGCTTGGAAAATATCAATTTCCTATATCCCAGAAATAATATTTTTGTTTTGGTTAATGATCAGTAGTATCAGATGGGTCTTTTCCCTTATATTTTAAGGAGAAATCTTATGTCTTATGTTATATTTTAAGGAGAAATCTTATGTCTTTTCCCTTATATTTTAAGGAGAAATCTTATGTTATCTTATGCCCATCTATATGCAACCACCCTGTACTTAGAAATATCTGTATTTATGGACTGTCACACAAAGAAATCTGTTGAGAGGGTGAGTCCCTAGACCACAGGCTCTGTCCTTCTCGGGTTAAGTTCAGTGCATTGAAAGCACTTAATAAACAACAGTTAATCCAAGACAGCTGCTCACTATTCTGGAGTTTAGATATTTGTATCTATTACCTGTTCTTCTGTTTTCTAAATGAAAATTATTGGTTTGCAGAAGAATTCTCAGGAAGGGATAGTTTTTGTGCCCTATTTTGAAAAACATGGTCTTCCTTTAACTGGCCATTTTAATTGATAATTTTGCCTATGATTGTATGACAATACAATGTTTTCAGGAACACATTTACCAATGTCAAATGAAAAGCAAAACAAAATACACTTTACAGTACCTACCTGATGGCTTAATAAATCCTCTCTAGGC
>JAYDZK010000113.1:58851467-58897717 GCA_034509185.1 Euphonia xanthogaster
AAGTCAAAGGCCTTGATTGACTGTGGTGTTGCTTGAAATTTTTGAGGAAATATTTCCTGTTTTTTAACCCGCGTTTTGTAACCTGGACACTGGATAGAATCTATTTAGTGGGGTCTCCATGGCCTCTCTCACCCATTTCCTCGTTAGGAAAAGATCTTGTTCCTACACAGCCCTTGCTCAGGCTGGGGCATGACATGGTGATCCCACCAGGACTCTGAAGCCTCTCTTCTTCATTCCTGACAAAGAAACTGGACATAAAATGCCAGATTTTTGATGAGAAATAGACTATTAACAGACTTTTCATAATTATTTCTGCTCAGGAGCACAAATTTGTGTCATTACTTCAATCAAAGTCATTTGCTTTAGTCACATCCTAGCTGTAAATGCACAAGTTATGATCTTTATTGGGATTTAACTTCAGAGCATGTCCAGGGACTCTGGCCAAAACATCATTGAAAAGAGAACACCAGACAGGAACAGAATTGAATCTTTTTGAGGGAATATTATGGCCCAGAAATTCACTACTGCAAGAAATATCATTTGACCAATGCTACCAAAAGTGAAGTGTAAGGTAGCTCAAATGTAGACTGAATTTAGACTTGGTAAAAAAAGCCACAAAACCCTATTCTTTCCTACTGGAACAATTTCCAGTGTAGTGAAAGATTGTTCACAATTTAATATTGTAAATATCATAACAGTGAGATGCAGGAAATCAAACTGACTGACAGTAGGAAATTTTCTTTTCAGATTTTCATTTTCCATACTGAGAACCTTTCAGAAGTTAGAAAATACAGCAAAGCAAACTGTAGTTACAAAATGTAATAAACACCCCTATTCTAGTATTATCTCCTAATGACATAGCATTTAAAATGTAAAAACTCTCATGTTATCTTCTTTTTCACCTAACATTCAGACATGTTCGATTAATGAATTTCCATTACAATTCTGAATGTTTCCTAGGTTCAGTATGTTTGTCACAGTAAGCTTTTGCTATTTTTGATGACTTTGTGAGTAGTGACTGTGCAAAGGCATGGGGATGGCTGCTCGGATGGTTCTCTGTGCTGGAGGAGGCTGAATAGCCAGAGATCTGAACACCTTGTGGAGTATAGAGGACCCTCAGCAGGGAAGCTCAGTTCCTTGCAGGATATATTCTCTAATGCTAATAATGTAATTTGCTTGACTAAGAAATTGGTTATGAGACAGAATTCCCAGCCCATTGCTTGTTAGCTCCATTTGCTTGCTCTGGTTTCAAATGCAAACTTCAGTCAATGAGAGAGCCATAAAAATACTGTATGATGTTTGTGGCTGATCCCACAATGGCAAAGAGTAAAATCTCTTCCTTACTGAAAGGGCTTCCTCTACCCAAAATTTCCAAGAATATTCTTATAAGAGTGAAATTTAGTCAAATAAGTGTTTGAGGAAGACCCTGACTGAATCAGTAGGATAATGTAGACACAGTTAATAATTTATTCTTTCTCTTATGATGTGGTGGCATAGCCTGAACAACCATGAAAATCATCAGCACAAACCAGTCAATTTTAACTTAGCACCTTTATTTTCCTCTTAATAATGCTGGAATTTGAAGTGAAGGGAAGAAGAGTCGTTTTTCACATTAGTGGTGTGTGACACCAGTTTTGGCTTTCTCTTCTTTTTGATGAATTTGAAGCTCATGAATATGATTTAGTAGTCACTAAATAACACCTCAGTCCAAAGGAAAAAAACATTAAAAAAATATTTCTGCCAGTGACAGAAATCACATAAACCTAATATCCCAGTACATCCACTGGTTTTTTATTGGTACAGAGAGGAGGACCTCACAGAAACTGGGAATTATATTTGCACTTGTTTTGCCAGTTCTCAGGTAAGCAGCTTTAAAATCCTCTGTGATGTGAAAGTGTGAAGTGAGTACCCTAAACTTCAACTGTCCAACCTTTCACTAGGCAAGCTCCTTTCTCTGCTGAGTTTCTAACACATTTCTGTGCACAGAGCAGAAGCAGCCAGAGGCGTGGGCAGGTTCCACTGATGGAAGCTGCACTGGGCTGTGCTGCTCCTGGGTCAGGGAGCCAGCCATTCTTCTCACCTGGGGACTGCATGCCTGCAGCCATGAAACCATGACAGCAGCAGAACTTCATTTCCCTGCTTTAAATCAGGTGTGTGCGTGTGTGTGGGGGGGTGTTTGGTCAAGAAGATCAATTCTCGTGGCTGTGCTTCCACTGGAAAGAGACACTCGACTTGGTAGGTGCCTGTACGTTGCTGGAGTGATGGCAGAGGTACCCATGCAGGGAAAATACCTGAAGTATTAGAAATAGTAAAAGACATTCAGTAAGTATTACTGCTTTGTCAATGAGTCAACGGGCTGGAGTGCTTTTTGACCTTCATGGTAGGTAGAAATTCTTTCTCATGAAGGATTGTAAGATTATGCTATTTTATTATAGTTTCAGGAATGAAGTATCAGACTTTGAAGTTAAGTGAATGAATTTTATAATCATTATTGTTATTATTATTATTTTCATGTCAATTGGATTTTGAGATTTGCTATTTAAAGTTTTATTTTGACATATTTAAGAGGACAAAAAAAGCAAACCCAATAATTAGAGGATACGCCCCCATTCATTCTGACATAGCTGAAGCAGAATGGTTTTTTTATGACAGAATTTATGTTTTCCAAAGTAAAGTTTCTGCTAAATTGTCAATATTTGAAAGTCAGGGGAAAATATTAAGGTTTCTCATCCCAACTGATGTCTGAGGGATACTTGTGCCAAAAGTGTCACAGTCATGCAAAAAACCATGGTGAAATTTGGGTAAAGGGGGTGCCCTACACATATACACACAAGTCCAGGTACAGACAATATGCATGTGGTTTGCCCTGCATGTGCAAATATAAACTACAAGCCAAGAGCTGAAGATGGAATTCAGTATCCCATAGATCTCAAAACCAGGTCATTTATTTATTTACACTTTTATAGCCATTTAAAGTACCTAATTCCAGGCGATTTCGTACCTCAATTTTTATAGTAAATCAATGGAACAGCAACAATACCTCTTCTGAGAGGTTGCTGTGATGTGGCTATTGTCACCACTGTACACACAGCACCTGAATATGTACACAGACACAGCTCCTTGCCTGTGCATATTAAGTAATCATTGCTCTAACTGCATTAACAACATCCATTTCAACACAAAAACCTTGGATTTATTCATTGGTTTGAATACCCTAAGCACTTCAGTATTATGCCCATATTTTATTTTTTTCCCTGGTGGTTTTACCAGAAATAACAACACGCTTAATTACAGAGGAGTCTTAGCAGGTAAATGATATAGAAGATTTGGGAATTCTAAAAGCTTTCTCTATTGAAAAATAAAAGTAAGATCACATTACTTGAGAAACCAGCTTTTTACAAAGCTAAAGATTGAATAAAGGGTTCCATTTGATTTAAGCTATTACCAAACAGTAATGCAAAATTGTAACAGAAATAATTTAGACTTAGGTAAAGAGGCTTCAAAATCAATAATGTTGGAAGAAATGAAACATATGCTGATGCAATCAAACAGAATTGAATTTCATATAAATGTTAGCAAATTTGTATCAGATTATCACTGCAAAAACTTCATTTTCATTGATTTATAATGTATTATTATTGTTTCCACCAAACTGCCATAGACAGCCATTTAAGCAGCTGCCAAGCGCCTTAAGGGTAAATAAAGGGTGTCACTGACAGTGCTGGGTTATAGAAGTTTAAGAGACCAATAATTCACAAGTGTGGCAGGTGTGGCATTCTGTATATTCATTAGTCTTTTATTTTAATCCTGTTGTCTAAGTATTTTATAGTTTTTTATGGGAGAAGGGTCAGTTGCAGGTTTCAGAAGGCAACCACAGAGGTTAAAGTGAGTTTGTTCCAGCCTGTTCCCCAGAGGCCTGGGCAGTGCCCTTTTGTTAAGCAACCAAATGACAGAAAAATACACTGGAATGTCAGCAGACAATCTTGGGCTAAAGACACACATTGGCAGGTCTGATCATTCAAAAAGGAGCTGAGAAGTAGTCTTTAAATGTAACCCAGGCTATGGACCAGTATACATTTAATTAATGCACAGCACCTAACCCCTGGAAGTTTTTCATCTCCTACTGTCAGATGAATAAAACAAATATGGTTCACACATTTGGTAGAACAGACTGGATTGCACCCTCTTTTAAAATGTGATTAATGCTGTTGGTGTCAGTAGGGCTATTTACTTTCAAATCTGAGACTGGGAGAACATTTTTTTTGAGCAATGTATTATTTGCTTTGAGATGCAGCAAATGGTCATGGACTAAATTTATCCCAAACTCAGAACAAGGTTTTTAACCAAGGGAAGGGTCGGAAAGAGCTAATCTGTTTTTGAAGTCCAATGGTTTGATTTTCCATTTTTGGATTAATGTTTCACTGAAAAGAGTTGCAAAAAATTAATTAAACATGACTGAAAAAAAGTTAAAAGTGAATTTCTTCATACTGTGCAAACTTTTCAAAAAGAACAGCAACAACAAAAAAAAAGAGGTCAACCAATAAAAACTGTTAAAAGATTAAAAGTTATTTTGTGTTGATGCAAGACCATCCCCACACAACTTTTGGTTCAGTCAGCAAACTAAACGAGAAAAAAAAATCAGTTCCTTATGTAGGAGCATAATTAAGTATTGTGCTGGACTAGGCTATGCTTGCTCCCTAGAAACAGAGCATAATAATTCTACAGTCCATTCATTTTCTGTTGTTTACATCCCTTGGATGTAGGAGACATTGTTTTAATGTTTGTAAATATCATGATAATATTTAACTGTCTAAGGTATTTCTTTTCAAGACAGTCTTGAGACTCCCATATTGACAGATATTAAACAAAGTCCCCAAATCTCTGCTTTCTCTGTGATGTCTGATGAGTCAAAGTTTGGGTTGCTTTGTGGATGTGCCAGTAATTTTGTCAAAGAGGAAAAATGGTGCATTTTTATACTTTATTGGTGAGGAAGTGGGATGAAATCTTGGGAAGTAGCACCCATTATTTCACTACATTTACCGTGCTGCAATACATATATTTGCATCTGTGTATGGTATGTGCTGGAAAAAGAGATGCTCTTGGCAAGCTCCCATCTTAGTTCATGCCCAGAAGAGGTGCAGAAACCTGTTCAATAATTCAGGCAATGGTGACCTCAGAAGTATATGTGTCTGTTATCTGCTTTGGCTCATGTGATGTGATTTTTGGCTGCAGAGAAAGCTTATGGTGAAAATCATATCAAGCTGACCAAGCCAAAGTAAACACACACACGCACACATATACATTTTGAGGTAATTTTTGGCCATTGAGATCATTCAGCCCTTTCAATATTTAAAGGAGAAACAAGATTTGCCATGATCATAAACATTTTATTTACTTTTTCCTCTGTTGCAGCATGATTGCTTTAGGTAATAAATCCAGCCAACAAGGAGCTAAAGGACAATTATTGCACACTAACAGCATATGTTCATTGTCACACCAGCAGGGCTGTATACAAGGAAAAACCCGGCACACAGGCTGAAAGCTGACAAGGAGAGCAGCAGTGAATGAACCTGGTGGTCCCTGTTTGCTTTGATGTAGGGCATGTTCTCAGCCACAAAAGGCAAAGTCTCACCTGGTTGCTTCTGGCCTTACAGAACTGAAGGAGCAGCACAAGGCACCCTCTGAGGCTCACTGTCAGTGTTTCACAAACAGCGAAACACAGGCTGCCCTCTGTAAAGCACAGCTCCTTTTAGGAGAAGCCCAGAGTCCAAGGGTGCCCCCGTTGGTTGTATTCCAGTTCTCATGACTTCCAAATTTACTGCACCCTTTGCCAACCCAAACTCTTCCACAGCAAAACAAACACAGTCCTGCTTTTCCTGGTCCTGATCCAGCATGGTGGCTCTTCAGCACGTATATTTGCGCTGATGTTGATTCCCAACATTTCCAGTAGATCAAAGGTCCACTTTAATCTATTCCAGGTTTTGGAAGCAAAAGATATGAATTATTGAGAATATAAAGCTCCTAAAAATTGTAAAGAAACTATGAATCTGAAAACTGATTTAGGAGACAGAACATCAGATGGACATTGGGGAAACTTAGATATAGTGCTGCTTCAGACAACTCCTATATAATCTCAAGTGAATCATGTAAACTCAACGGTGTTTTAATTTTTAGTCTGTCAAGTGAGGGTAATATTTTTATTCATGACAGTGTTGAAATCTGTTAATGATATAGAGAGCCTAAGATAAATGATGCCAGATTCAGGAAAAGGATACTGTAAGATTCATGCTTTTGGAAAGTGAATGCATAAGAGGAATATCAGAAACAGGCTGGAAAAATGTATCCTGGAAATATACATATATGTATATACACACACACACACGTATACACATATATTTAATTTTTCAACAGAATATCCTTACTACATGAAACATTTAATGGGGCAAGGAAAGGCAAATCTGTGAAAGATCTCCAGAGTTCTCTTACTGAGAGTGATATTTCGGAAGTTTAAGGATGCACACCATTTTACATCATTTAAAAAATATGTCTATTAGTGTGGATTTCAGATAGGAAGTAGTGAACACAGATAGGAACAAAAGTGTACAGTAACACAGTTGGTGCTTGAGGACCTGATGTCCATGGTATATAAATTTTGGTTTTACCTCAAAGTAGCGTGCACAGGCTGAATGTCCAATTGCTGCTGGTTTATATTAAGTGCGCTCCCAGACCACATATTTCAGTTCATTGTCCTCAGAAAAGAAACCACAATGCAGACCAAAGTTCGCAAAGCATGGGCAACTGCCAGCAAAGTACCTTCCTGAGCTAAACTAAAACATTCATATTTTTCTTGTTCAAACTAGTCTCAATCTGGAGCTCTAAGTCTTTTAGTTTGGTGAGCAGAAATCACTCACTAAACTTCCATTCTGCTTTACACTATTTATTAATCCATTATGGTATCTTTGAATGCATATGATATTACTAGCTGACTCTCATGTGGATGTCATGCAAGAAGCCTTGCAATGGAGCAGCAGCATTGATTCCACTGTCACATTGTTCTCTTTGATTTTTGCAGGTTATCCAAAAGAGAGGGCATTGTAATAATCTATATTAATCTGGGGGTGATGATATGGACCTGCAGTTACAGTCACCTTTGGAGAGGTGTAGTTCACAGGTGTCAGAATGTAGGGTTTTGTGAGAAACATTACTGTGTTTTAGTTTAGTATCCAGCCTCAGAAAATTGATTGTATCCTGGTTTCATTGCAGATTTACAGTTACTGAAGACTAACAACAAGAAGAATGGCAGATAAGCCGGGTTTCTCTCCATTGGACGTCTCACAGATTTCAAAAGATAGCCTTCATCTTCCACATACACATATAAAATAACAAGGACTGAAAAGTGAGATCTGTAACTACACAAGACAAATCAAATATAAATTTTGCTTGATTATCTCGCTTTGGGGTCTAGGACAGGAGAATTTGATCCCTAGGGGTGAGTTCATGGTGCCTTAGAAAAGGCACCATGGGCTGTTTTAGATTTGCCAGGATTACCTTGAACAAATTGGAGTTTGAAAGAAAACATAGATCTTTGCTTTCTGCAAAGATTAATTTTTGAAATAACAAATATAAATATTAAGACCAAAACCATCCAAAAGAGTATCTGTGTGTAGAGTGCCATCATTTTCCTTTAGTAAAACCAAGTGAGAACACCTTGCTGTCCCCAAATCTCCCATAAGGAAGTTATCTTCCCCGAACCAAAGAGGAGAGAGGTGTGCTATAAGGGAAGATATCCCAAACAGCACATCTATATCTCTTTTGGTTAGAGGAACCAAAAATATTGGCGCCAGATTAGTAAAAAGGAGACCTGAAAGTTCCCAAATTTGGTTAATGTAACAATTTCAATTAAAACCGCACTTCCTAGCACTCTAGGTAAGGGGAGGTCCTGCTGGAAGTCTCCCAGCACTGTAGAGCTTATATGTCAACTGTGCTGCTGAGAGGATGACTGCAGAATGGCTGTCTTGGATTGTTTTGGTCTAAAAAGTTATTTTTCAATGGAGAACCTAACTCTGTAACCTTTATTCCTATAAATATCCTCACTCAAATATTTTTTTTATTTTCTTCACTAAGTTCATCAATTTCAGGGAGAAGGCTTGGATTATGAAACAAACTTTTTTCAATGAAGCTTCTACTGTGCTCTGCACCAGTTTTTATATGTTTCTGCAGTATATAACCTAATATCAGATGTATGTAAGAGATTTGCACAATAGGGGAAGAAGATAGAAAAACTCTGGTTTTTGTAAAATGGGATGTTGGAATATGTTGACATAAAGTGTAGAATTACCTGGACCCAGGGATTTAGCTGTCAAACTAAGAACAGGTTTAGGATTTGATTGTCCTCTCTCCTCATATGAGCAGGCCTCCCATGAATGTCAGTAGGAGTTATATGCACAAAAAGAAAAGATAATAGACATAAGTAGTGAGCAGGGTTGGAGAGTAGAAATAGACTCCTGTGGAGGTAGAAAATGCATCATTCCCTTTTCCTTGCTCTGTAGAGCCCTCATCATTTTGGTTTTGTGCATTTCCAGGAAAGCAAAATTTTGACTTGTAAAAACATATCTTGACTAGTTCTCATGAAATGCCAAATGAAATTAAGGATAGATGGATGCCACACTGACATGATAAAAATAAAGCAGTTAACAAGCTTCAGTGAACACAGGTGGGCAGTGAATCAAAGTGTCTTAACATATTAACCTATCCAGTGTAGCTCTTGTGCAGTTTTTCAAGGACATCTTGCTTTTTTCATTACTGATGGAGTGAGAATTACTTTTCAGCATTTTTTTTCTTGTTGCTGAAAACCTTTATTACGTGTTCAGCAGAGAATAGCTCTTGCAACTATGCAAGCTCCATGCTTTTATCTATCACTGATACTATTGATAAATAGGAACAGTGGAGATAATAACATTTAAATAAGACTGTGGGGTTTCTCATTAAATGTAATTCCCTTCTTAGCCAAACTTCTATTTTCCTGATGGACGTTCATTGACTTTGGTGTTACTCTTAAGTTGTCCTGAAATGGAGAATCAAACTTATTGGCCTTAACCCTCTGCAAGTAAATCAGTGTTCATGTAATGGTTATTCCTGTGTTAGTCCTTTCACCTTAGCACAATACAAACAACAATAGTTCCACAAATGGTCTCCTAATAGACAGACCCAACCCATTTTTTTTCTTATCTTCAAAGGATTTTGTGCTGCCGACCAGATCGAACTGCAGATGACAGTGTCTAGTTAAAGCCTAGCAGGCAATGCTCTGACAGCCTGGCTGCTACATTTCTTTTTATATATTAAAATCTATGCTTGAAAATAGCATAGATGTGACTTTGCAAAAGAGACTGGAGGATCTCAGGGGCTCTGGTTCATCAAAATTAACTAGTACCACCAGTGTGCTGAAGCTCATTCTGGAAATGAATGAGGCAAGTACAATTATTGACAGTGTGCCTAAGCTCACCCCCTGTACGTATGGTAGTAAATCCTGAGGCCTTAGTCTCCTCAAGATCCACATGAGGCAGGATTTTGGAGCATTCTGCAATTCCTGTGTTTTCTAGGTGCTCAGTTTTATTTTCCTTTAAACTGGGATAGCTGAGGAGAGGGTGTAATGCCCATTTTAGTTTTGTTTGAAGAATGTCATGGCCAGCACATGCACGTTAGTATTGATGCACTATAACATCCCTGCACTAAGCACAGACTTGGGCATAATTTTCATAGCAGCTTCCTAAGCTATTATGCCTAAGGTATTTGTTCCCCTTTGGAGCTTCATTACACCTCTTTTGTTATTTTTGCAGGGAAATTTTTTTCCTTTCCCCTTTTACCCTATTATTATTTTTTTTAATCCCGCATCTGAATCACAGTTTATTTTACAACATTTCATATAGTAACAGGAATTAAAATCTTATTAAAGTATTTATACAAATGCTGATGGAGTTCCTATTTTCAGAGACTGCTTTGTCTTTCGCCAAAGGACAGAGTCAACCTGGCACTATTAGGACCTGCAGGCTATTGTTTGGGATTTAGTCTAGCTCTACAGCTCCTAGTGCTTGACTGCTGGAGGGAGACAAGAGATAACAAAAGAAGGTTTTGAGATTCCTTGTGGGTACTGAGAAAAAGGAAGAGGTGGTGGCCAGTGAAAAACTAGTTTTAAGTGAACTGGAGCAGCGAACTTGGGCATTGGGGCATCAAGGTGCTACCAATGTCCCATTTCAAGGAATGCAACTCACTCAGAAATTGTGTCTATTTCTAGGTGAGAAGGTCTGTTCTGCAGACTTAACTGCATCTGTTTATTTTTGACAGTGGCATTCTTGAAACCACTGATCTGCTCATACAGTGTGGAGTTATTACCTTAGAGTGGCAGAAAGGGAGGAAGGAGCAGCACCAGCAAACGTGGTCTGCCCGGATGTTTGCTGCATTGCACCAAGTTTGAATCTATCCCCCCTCCAAACTACACTGTCTTCAGCTTTTCAACAGGAAGAAGAGAAGACATGTTAGGAGCACCCACCCTACCAGTCTAGTAAATGTTGATACAGGCACTGTTTCCAACTGTGTTTTCCTGCAGACCATGCTTTCTTTTTGGATACAGGCAGCTAAGCATTAGTTTTACTCCTTGCGCTGCAGCTGTTCAATTATGTACACATCACAGACTGTTTTGCAAAATCTTTATTTGGTTTAGTATGAAGACTCAAATTCTGCATTTGAGTTTTTTTGCTTTTTAAGGTATTGCTTTTTTCTGTATGCTTCTTCTGGCCATAAAGGAGGAAAAGAAGAGTTAAAAGGTACTGAAGGTGAGCCTGGGTGGTCACATGGTGCACATGACAGACTTAAAATCACAAATCACACTGTTATTCCTGAGAAGCTGGGCAGTCTGGCTGGATGAAACCAGATGGCCTGGATGGCCTGGCTTGGACAGTCGACTTGTGGTATGAGTGGCTCTTTTGGGTTCTGTTCTGCTGACATGTAGAGATCAGAGGACCTGATCTCATGCTGTCTGAAATCATTGTCTGTTTTGGAATAAGCTTCCTTGGGAGCAAGGGTAAGCCCAGAGCACATGGCTGAGGAGGCAGTGGGTGGGTGGGTATGATGCAGCCACTGTAGCTGAGATTTACACGTCCTATTTCAAGGACAAAACAATAGTCTTTCTAGCAGCCATCATTTAGAGCTGCTCTTACAAGCACTCAGCCGACACTTGGGCTGTCAGGTGTCACACAAGATCACACTGCATCCTTGTTCTTCTTGAAGACACAGTCTGCAGCCTCAGCAGATAACAAGTCTCTAAACAATGCACAAGTTATAATGTTTTTTTTTTTTGGTTAACATTCCTTTTTACACAATTGTAGTAGACTAAACACTGTCATACCCAGTATCATTTCTGGACAGGCTCAGAGCACACATTTCATAGAATTAGAGAATCATTGACTGTTTAGGGTTGAAATGGACCTTAAAGATCGTCTAGTTCCAACCCACTTGCCATGGGCAGTGACACCTTCCACTAGACCAGGTTATTCAGATCCCCATCCAGCCTGGGCTTGAAAATCTCTGGATGGCAGGAAGTGCCTTTTCCATTCCACAAGATTGCCCCTTTTGTTTTCCAGACTTCCTGAAAATGTTAACCACAAGTTGTCTCCTATTTTTTCTGTTACCATGTCATGATGTAGCCTTTGCTCCATCCCTCTCTGTGACTCTCCTTTCATAAGACAGTTCCTCATTATTCCTCATAAATACTGCTGGGTTAGTAGTACACACACCACAGGGTATTGCCTATGCACACGCTGTTTACTTTCAGTTCTCTCTTGACCTCCTGTCATCCTCTAACAGTCAAAAATACCAGTATCTTAAATATGTGCCTCACTAGTGGCAGGAATATCAATAAGGGGAGAGAAAAAGGAGCAAAGCCAGGGTTCTAAGCAAAAAGGAAAGAAATATAAACATAATCTGAATGCAGAGAATTTCTAAGTTAAAGGTGAAGAGTTACTGAGATGTCATGTATTTGTCACATTTGAAGATATTTATCAGATACTAAGCCAAATCGTTGGGTGTATAGGTAGTTTTGGGTTTGGTTGAAACTTCATGCTCATTTTGCAGGATACCTGATTGTAAGTGCCTGTACTTACATCCTGTGGCTGTCTATACAGGGAACTATGCAAATCTGAACATGGAAAGGTACATGTGTTTTGTGTTTCACTCATGCCTTGGCACAAACTCTGGAAGTGTCCAAAACACTCATCTGGACATCAGAACACAGGAAGATGTCTATCACTGTATCTCCTTCTTCTCCCTTCTTACATTTTCCTCCACGAAAAAGGGAAGACTGTGACGTTGTCAGAGATTTAGAAGAGGGCTGGAAGGACCTAACACAATGATGAAACACTGCAGAACACTGCTGTGATTTTGGGAATGTCTGTGTTAAAATCTGTATTCAGAGCTCAGGTGCTGGAAGAGGTGATCAACACCCAGTGACTATTCACTATTCTTGTGTTACCTCTTGGCATTGCTGGGTTTGCCTTGCTAAGCTTTATTCTTACAAAAGAAAGGGCTTTAACAAGCAGAGAATGTCTGCTCTGCCTCACCTGTACCACTTTCGGTGAACCGAAATTCTTGGCAATCCTTTCCTCCCTGCTGTAGCCCAGGCCAAGCAGATGTTCTGATTCAGCATAGCCCCACAGCATCTTCCACCATCCTGTTAGTATAAACTTTGAGTATTAACTTAGAGCGAAAAAAGGTTTATGTAAGGGATGTCCTTTGTCTTATGCGTAGACCCAGGTAGCATGATATAAAGCACTCCCTTTCTTCCTTAGTTGTGTAACTTAAATGTATTGCATTTCTTTTTTGAAATTTCTTCTTTCACACATTGGCTCCAGGTTCTTAAGGCTGAGCCCAAGCAGACACAAAATTCTCCTTGCTGACTGACCCTTTACAGCTATGTTTTCAGAAGACATTGAGGAATGTATCTCAATTTGCAGGCATTTAACTTAATTCACTGCAGAAGAACCTGATTTATTGGCCCGCCACTCTATCACTCTCTGGTAAAAATGAAGTTAGGTGACAGTGTCTCAGGCCAGACACCCAAACTGACAAAACTAAAAAAACTCCAACGCTGAACCACAGGGAACTCTTCTTGAATAGGGTTCAGTCCATGACTAAAAATAATTAAAGATATAGATTATTCCAATAATCCATCAAATGCTTTCACAGAATGTATTATAAGGTTTGATTACTTTGACAGAGGCAGTTTGAATATGCAGTAATGCTCATGATTTTTAAACACTTATATTTACAGCTACCAGGACCTTTTCTTTGAGCATCACCCTGGATGGATGGACTCACACCTTGTCCATTTGCATTCTGTGTTATTATCTCACTGGGGTAGAGCACACCTTTCTACTGAGCAGATCTCAGATTATATGTCCTTCCATCTGTCCCCTGCTTTTCTCTCTGGACAAACACTTCAAACAGCTTTTTTATAAGTGCTTCTTTGATGATCAACTGTAAATCCTTTCAGTGTGAATTCAGTTTGATTTTATTTGCCTAAACCAAGTAGGTGAAGTTTAATTGGTTTGAATTTTATAAGTAATTTTAGTCTGCATTAAGGCTGTTTCTGGGTATTCACATAGTTCTGTGTCCATAATTGTCAATGCAGGGTCTTTTATGAAACTCATACAGATTCACACACGGTCTTCATAGGGAAAAAAGGGAAATGCACTCCCCCCTCCCCCCCCCCCAAGAGTTTTGAGTTATAGCAGCAGCCAAATACATCCTGAAACTGGTTAACTTACATGCATCTTGCATCTTCCTTAAGGTTAAAAAGAGCCACTTCATTTTAAAATAATGTAATAAAAACACTGCTGTCAGGCTGAGACCTTGTCTGCCAAGCCTAACCCTCAGATGAAGTTTTACAGCCAAGTTATAAATCCCTAAAAACAGAGTTGGTATTGACAGAACCTGATCTAAGGAGTATTGCCCTGGTGGTGAGGGGAGCTCAAACTGTGGGTTTCAAAACAAAGGTGGTCTGATAGCAGAGCCTCTGTCACTTGCACAGATAGTTTGGCCACAGGCAAACATCATGCTAGCTTATTTATTTGTTTATGAGTGTGTATTAACCACCAGGGTTTGTATATTCTCAACCTCCCTTTGATCTTTTTTTCAAAAAACAAGAGTTCTGCCATCTGTAAACATTTCTGTGCTGACCATGCCTTTGGCTTAGTCAACATATGAAATCCATAAAGACTTATTTTTGATAAAAGAAATGGCTAAAGACAATTGACATTATCGTTTGAAGTTTGTGGCATTTCATGTTAATTTAGTAATGCAGAAATGGAACAGAGGACTGGATTTGTGTAAAAAACTTGTCCAAGGTTGTAACCCTTAACATATTTTGTGCATACTCTTTTTGTTCTGGTCTCCTATACAAGAAATTTAATATGATTTTGATTAGTTTCTGATGAGTTGAAATTCTGGTAAGTGAAACTCCAGTATTGGAGTTTTCTGTCACTGCTGTATTTGGGAAATGATTTAAGAAGACTTCTGTATTTGCTTTATTGGTCAAATAATAAAAGACATCTCTGAAAGACAAATATTTATATTGTTTGCCTAAAACTGTGTTGATCCATGTATAATATTTCTCAGAACATTCTGGTTCAAAATGTCTTCATTACTGAGTCAAGTCATTTAAGATATCTATATCCCTTTCTTGACTCTGACGTACTGCCACTAACTTATGACATGAATTTGGTTGAGTCACTTAGCCTTTCTGTAGTTCACATTATCTCACCAGATGTCAAATGAGAATTGAAATCCATGTTAGTTACAGAAATACTGTGAGACTTTACTGATTCAAATGGAAGAAGTTATAGAGGTAGTTTATGTTTTGGAAAAGGTATGGGAAAGTTTCTGAATGGGTAAAATAGTGTTCATATATCAAGGATACTGAGCTTCCTATAGTGGAGATTGATTTTTTGGTATAAGGATGGGTAACCTGTGCATATCTGTTCAATGAGCTGGGAGAAAATCTACTCACCAAAGTAATGTAACAAGCTGGGACACCATAAGCATCTTAGAGTGATAGATTTGGGCATCTTCTCTCCCTTCTGTTGGTGGATCCAAGGTGTTCACACAGAGAAGGGCATACCCTTGAGCCAATAACAATCCCTTTTGTCATTTTTGTCTCGCATAATGAGATGTAAGGACGCTAATGTGAAGGACAGATCCACTCTCTCTAACGAAGCAAGACTGAGGCCCTTTGGACGGGTGAGAAACATATGCATACATGAGACCGTTCCAAGAGCTGTATTCTGGAATGATCAAAGATTTGTTAAATGCAACTGTGCAGGACACGATGAGGAAACTGAGCACCTGCATTTATTTTATGAGTCTACATTTTGGAAATAACTCATGCAAGTATGAATAGGAAGATTGGGAAGAATCAGCATGGAGTCCAGACTCGCTGCAGATCAAGACTCCCAGAATTCCTTGATGGAGAACACCAAAAGCAGTGATAAATTCTAGTATGCTGGAATGGAGAAGTGCTGGCTGGCTGTAGTAAAATGGATACACCCAAGCACAGCCATCAGCGTGAGATTAGCCTCTGGCTCTGCCTGGCCCTGAGCACTGTCCCTGTTCTGGGGCTATCTGTCACTGAAAAGAATTTTCAAACCTCAAAGAGCATGATCAAATGTTCTAAGATTTAGCAAATGGGAAACCTTCCTCTTCAAGTAAAAATTTCAGTGTATGAGGGACTTCAAGTGCCAAAACTCTCACTTCCTCTATCCTCTCCATGACTACAATGAACATGAACATGTTTACATCCATTCTGTCCATCTGGTAGTTCCTAGGGCTTCTGACTGAACCTGGGTCAGTGGTAATACCACCGTAACATCCTACTGTGTTTGGAATATACACCCATCTGTGTTTATAATTTTTAGAGCTGAAGCACATGCTGCACCATCTCAAAGAATAACAGGGGAAACAAAACAAACATCAAGATGGCATCCATAATGTGCTCTTCCTGTTGCCTCCCACAGCTTTCATCTAATTTTTCAGTGAAAACTTTTCTGACTGTTTACAGAAATTCAATCAACTATTTGAGTAGTAACTTCAAGATTGTTAGCACAAGCAGAAATTCTACTAACAGGACAGTGGAGCGAGTCCTGAGAACTCAACTGAAAATTTACTTGTTAAATTCCTTTCAGAATGTGCCATAGTACATGATGTTTCTGCAGCTTCCTAGCTAGTAAATACCATATTTACTTTGCTTTAAGGTCCGGAGCTTCACTCACATTTTTTGTCTTCATGTTCCTTCGAAAGCTGTGAACTTACAACTTAAAGAGGGGATCTATGCATTTTAGTCCTTTTGGTGAAACTGTATTCAAATTTAGGTAAAAAAACTTAGTCTCTGAAATCCATAAATCTAATATTCTGCTTTTTGAAAGTGTTCTGCTTACTATGGAAATTATAAATATTATGAAAATATTCTGCTCTGTGGAAACCTAGAACGTGGACCTGCGCAGATGAACTGTTTACAGACAGTTCTCAAAAACTGACAAGAAAAGTTTGGAAGGGATAAGAGCTGGAAATCCTAAGCCTGGGTCTTTGCTTGTTGTAGCATTAATGCTCTCTCTGCCTTTTTTTAACACCTTATGGATAATATTTAATAAGCCATCATATGTTCAATATTTGATGCTTGGTATGTAGTATGCCATTATTGTGGAATCTAGCAAGCAGTCCTAAGTCAATCCATGTCTTGGCAAGTGTAGTGGGTTGATGCTGGCTGGATGCTAGGCACCCACTAAAGCTGCTCTCTCACTCCCCTCCACAAGTGGACAGGGGAGAGAAAATATAATGAAGAATTAGTGGGTTGAGGTAAGGACAGAGAGAGATTGCCATTATGGGCAACACAGACTCATGCTGGGGATAATATTTAAATTATTTACTAAAAAATCAGAGCAAGGTAATGAGAAGTAAAATAGGTCTTAAAAAATCCCACCTTCCCAAGCTCAACCTCCTCCCTCCCTGTGGCACTGGGAGATGGGAAATGTGGATTATGGTCAGTTCAGCACACGTTGTTCATGGTGCTGCTCAGGGAGAAGAGTCTTTCCCTTGCTCCAGTGTGGGATCTCTCCCACAGGAGACAAGACTTCACAAACTTCTCCAACATATGTCCATCCCATGGGCACAGTTCTTCATGAACTGCTGCAATGTGGGTCACTGTTCCACAGTGGGTGCAGCCATTCAGGCACGACTTGCTCCAGTGTGTGTCCCCACAGGGTCACAAATCCTATCAGGAAACCTGCTCCAGCGAGGCCTCCAATGTGAGCTCTTCCACAGGTTCACCTGCTCCAGCATGGGTTTCCCATGGGCTCACAGCCTTCTTTTGGGCATTCACCTACTCTGGCATGAGTCTCTCCTCCATGAACTGCAGGTTGATCTCTTTATCCCCAAAGTCCTCCATGGCCAGCAGGGACACAGCTGCATCCCCAGGCCCTCACCACGGGCTGCAGGGGAATCTCATCTCCAGCACCTGTAACACCTCCTTCCTCTCCTCCCGCACTGACTGGGGGTCTGCATAGCTGTTCCTTCCAACTTTGCTCTTCTCTGGCTGCAATGACACCTGTGCAATAACTTTTTATGCTAAAATATGTCATCACAGAGGCTTTACAAGCATTTCTGATTGGCCCAGCCTTGACCAGCAGTGGGTCTGTCCTGGAGCTGGCTGGCATTGGCTCTGCTGGACATGGGGGAAGCTTCTGGCAGTTTCTCACAGAAGCCATCCCTGTAGCTCTTCCACCACCAAAACCTAGCACCTAGCACTCAGGGGTTTGCTGTCCCATCCAAAGTCAGGCTGACAACAAATCACTTTAATCCTTTTGGTGTGCAGTGTTGAAACATTTCTAGAAAGGCCTGAGCAGTGGCATCCCTTGGCATGGACACATGAGATAAACAGAAGTGGCACATTCAAGCTCATCCATATTACAGGTAAATCCATCTTTTTGTCTGTTTTAGGTGGCAACAAAAAGGAATTTTTATACATGGTTGCATACTACTTTGTGTCTGGACTTGGATTTGGGATCATGTTTAGTGATGGTGGGTGTACAGAAAAGTGTTTGAACACCAGCCTAATTCTCAAAATGAAGAGTGTATTTTCATCTTAATGCAAAATAGTAGAGCAATAAATAATAAAATCAGCATCTGTCTTTGGCAATTTGTTACTTTTTTGATCTTCCATATGAGAAGCGTCTTGTTTTGTGGTTTTCTTTCTTTTTTTTCTTTTTTCTTTTTTTTTTTTTGTTTTTGTTTTTGTTTCAGTTGTGTTTTAATAATCAGTTAGTGGACACAGAAGCTGTAGACATGAGGCTTCCTTGGACATGGAAGCTCTCTTGGTTGCCTGCAGTGGTGGCACTTTTCAGGGGGCGTTTGAATGGGGGAAAATGTTAAAGATGGAATAAGGAGAAGAGTGTGTTTGTTCTTGTCCCCTCCCTCTGTTCCCCATGCTCAAACAGTGTGACTGAAAATACATTTGTCTTGTTTACCAAATACGTGAGAAAAGACTGTCATTGAAATGAATGGTTTGCTGGGTTATACAAATGTAGAAACAAAGACATACACCCAGATAAATGAATAAAGGCTGGTGTGGAGATTGCAAACTGCCTTAAAGAAGCTGCCTCAGATAGGTCTCACAATGTTAACTTTCACGTGGAACTGCTTAAATCAGAAATCTTGTATTTGTTCCCCAAGAACTATGGAAGAGAGTATATCTGTATGGAAAATTAAAACTCAGATCTCAGGGGCCATCTTTCAAGATCAATGAAGATTCCCATAGTTTTGTGTGAAGGCAGTCAGATGCAAGATATTTTTTTTCTTTTAATACTTTACTGCAGGTTTAATTGCAGCAATATTTCAATGCCAAAGAGAGTAATTTGCAGCTTGAATACAGCATTAGAGCTGCAATACCCGACATTTTAAAACCTCTGTATAAAAATGAGCATTTGGTACTAGTACCACAAGAATTCTCATTTCCTGTTCAACTTTCAAAGAAATTGAAGTTAAATGTCTATATTAACGTTTATAAAATTTTAGGAGTGATTCCCTTATTACATAATTAGCTTAAGCACTCTGCATATCTGCCGATTAGAGACATTACTCAGAGCCTGCCCTCGAACAGCTGCATTCCTAGACAGAAAAAGATACTAATGTGGCCCTGGGGGGGAGCTCTCCATTTTGACAGAATAAAACATTCTTGGAGTACAGTTATTACAATTCATAATTGTTCACTTAAGGGGGAAAAAAAGGCAGGGAAAAAAAAGTATCTTGTTAATAAAACAAAGATTTCCAATAGCTTTTAGTCCATATTTCAAAATTCTCTGCAGCTGAGTACGCAGGTATCTGGAGGGGAGGAATTTCTCCATGTCATGTATGCCAAGGAAGCAAAAGCGGGAATTCTGACTACATATGGCTCCCTAAATCTGATCAAATAGTGACAATAAGGGTAATGACAACCAGGATAAGTATTAGAGACTAACACTGTGATTCAGCTGATTAAGCATGAGCCCAAACTGCACAAATTTGGAAGCAAGAAAGCACGTGAGTCCATTTGGCTGCATCTGTGACACAATTACCAGGTGATGGGATTTCATCAAAAGAAGCACAGAAAAAGGGAAATACGGCAGAAATTCAGCTTCTCTGAAATTACCACAGCAATTAATGACTCCCTGGGAAACGTGATCAGGAACTGCTACACTATTTAAGAAATCTTTTAATTGCTACAAATTGTGTGACAGAAAGAACTACTGTGATGTGCAGACTGCTTAGGTAAAGTGGGTTAAAGCACAAACAGGGAAGTCTAACAAAGCATAGTTGTGTGGTCCCTAAAAGGAGCTCAATTAGGGTTGTAAGGAAAATATCCTGCTGTGAGATCTCTTGAAGGTCTGGAAAAGTGGTGGCCTGTTCTGAAGCTGCTGGTACTTCTGAATTATTTCTGACTCTTGCAGGAAAAGACACCACCTTCTTACAAGTTAAAGAACACACATTTAATTGAAAGAAACTTAAAATTTTATTCCAGAGGGAACAATGTCTTTTATGCAGCTTCAGACACTTAAAAAAAAAGCAAGATAATTGTAGCTCTCACTACACTTTCAAACGGTTCTGAAGATCTGTGTCCCATCTGGGCGACCTTTAACAAAGCAATTATTGCTCCAGTTTGTGAGCACAGTTCTATTTCCTGCCTACAATTCAGCGTGATAGAAACTATGAAGAAAACTTAATTAATCTTACTGACTTGAACCTCCTTTCCTGAGTCAAAATGTAAAAGACCCTTCTGAAACCATCATGCTTTCACACCCTCCAAAGAGGTGTCAAGTGCTTAGAATAGTGCCACAGTGTCAGAGGGTCCAAGAAGTGCAGTTCACCACAAGGCAGGGCTGCCTCTCCTCTTGAGGCATTGGAGAGAGCAGCTGTAGTGCTAAGTGAGGCAAATCACGTGCTGTAGGTGCCTCACTGCTGCAGCTCTTTCCACTATGAGCAGAGATGGACTAACAGAGCTTTGGAGACCTAACAGTCTGAATCGCTCATTCCTCTTTTGACTCTGAGTATTACAAGAAGTCAGTGGCTCAATCAGACCTTCTGAAACTAGCCTGGTCTGCAATCTTCAAAACTAGTATCAGTTTTAAACCCCTTTACCACTCCAGCTGCAAAATCTGAGGTTTCATTGTATATCTGCCTTTAAAAACTATTTTGTTTGTATTCATATAGTGGTGAGAAGACCATTACATAATTCATGTAACATCCATTAGTGTTATATGAATATATATGTTATATATATATGAATCCATAGGTTAAGAAAGAAGAAACTAAATTTTTTTAAATTTCAAGCCTGCTCTGACACTGTAGCTTTCAAGTCTAACCTGCGACTCAATGAGTTAGCATGCAACTGAAGAAAGAAGTCAGTGAGATTACTAAAATCCGCAGAAAAATTAGGATGAAGCCAGAAATGACTGTACAGGAGTGAAAATTGAAGATTGGAAAGAAATAAAACACAGAAGAAGGAACTTGAGCAGAATATACAATATCAGCCTTTACACTGGAAAACCCAAATGTGATCTAATTACATTGATGGATGCACATAAGATTTACATTAGATTGCTCCAAAAATATCAACAGTTATATCCTTTCCATTTATACATTCTGAGTGCTGCTGGGACCTATCTTTCTATATATTGCCTATGTACATAGAAAAATTACAGATGCTTTTGCAAAACAGATTTGCCCAAATGTACTGGGTTTGTGTGATTGCTAAGCCTCCCAGAACCAAAGTTCTTACAGATGTGTCTATTAATTATGAGTTCTGGTTACCTGAGTGGATCTCCCTAAAAGTTAAGTTATTCTGCAGGAACAGAGGAGGCTTGAACAAAGAATATTTTGCACACTACCTAGTCAACTTGATCTCAGCATGTTCCATTTTCCTTCTTTATAACAATTAGATTGAGAGACCTTTCAACATTCATAGGCTATTTTTTTCTATCACATCCATGAATCTTTAATTATTTTCTAGGAAGGAAGTTAGAAATCTTAAGATATACTTTCTAATCGTAACTGGGTTATTTTCTTACTCTAGACATAGATCAAGATTTTTATTTTTCTCTTTTAAATCTGATGTAGATTTTCTGTAGAAAACATGATCAATGGTTAGGGAATAACCAACAGCAAAACACAATGGGCTCTACAGACTTAGTGAGGGCTTTCAGGAATTGTTTTCACATACAGGAAAGGACCTGCAGTCTCCAGAGGCTCACTGTAGCACCAAGCACTTTGTGATGATGCTTGATGGCACTGGATGGAGAGGGATTGGATTTGCAGCAGCATGGGCATGGGTCTCTGTTTACGGGACTGGTACGTCTAAGAGGAACTGAATTGCCTAATCACTTACAGAAACCAAACTGGCTGCCTACACAGGCCGTTTCTTAGAGTGGTGACTGCTCAGTGTCTGTTGCCAGGGTCGGAATTTATTAGACACTTAGTAAAAATTTATCATGTGGATGGTGGCAAACATCATATTATGGTATTAACACAGTGCATTCATAGTTTTTGCTGTAATATTAATAAATTTATGCTGAGATACAGAAGGGATGTAAGCAAACTCTAGCCAGGGTTGTATTTTTTTGGAAACAAAAGATTAACAAGCCAAGATAGCAAGTTCTGATTGTTGCAAAATGAATTATCAGATATTAGGGATGAGTATAAGTTATGAAGGCTGAATTTACACATTATATGGTCAGCTGAATAATATACATAATTCACAGCAATCAAGAAAGTGGGACTGGTGAGATAAGATTTTGGGTAAGGTTCTCAAAGCCTTCAGGAAGCTTCGTCCTTGCTGCTAATTAACTGGAATTTTCAACTTCTGGCAAAAATTCTAGCAGACAGCCTGCAGGACATGATCTGTAAGATTATTAGCCCAGACCAAGTAAGCTTTGTAAATGAATGACTACAGCCAGAGAATTACAATGAAAATACTGAATATTATCTAAAAAGCTCGTGGCATGCAGGAACCCTGGCAGCCTACGCAACCAATAATGAAAATACCTTTGACAAAATAAACTTGAGGTTTCTTATATGCCCACTAGGAGAGAATTCAGATATTTATAATCTCTCATATATAAGCCTTATGATTATAAGCCATTATAATCATAAGGCTTGTATAAAAGTTCATAAAAGCCTTATGAACTTTTATATAAGGCTCTCAAAAGAAATTAAATTCTAAAAAACTACCTCTTCTAGGAAACTTTTTCAGTGGAGGATGATGCAAGTCTGCTTATGTCTCATGTTTCTTTCATTAGTTTTCTAGTATTCTTGGAAGCAGAAGAAGTTAGCTTACGACTGGGCAACCAGTCTAACTGTTGACTGTATCAATACAATACAATATTCATTCAGGTAGTTTACAGTAATTACTATGAGTATCAGTAGCAAAATTATTCAATTATTTCAAATGAAATTTTTCAGTGTGTTTAATAGCATTTCACTGAATCATGTTTACCATAAATTTCTGTTACTTATTTCTAAAACCACGTTATTTTCTCTTACATCTACCATGCCTCCACAAGCTTAACCCCACTAGTGTATACTCTTGGTAAAATAAATGTGGTGTCTATACAAAAGAAAACTTAACCTGCTTTGGCTAGTGAAATATCTACTACCAAGGAGTATTTTCTTGAATAGTACCTTCAGGAGAACTGAAATCAAGTAAACTGTATATATAGATAAATGGTTTCTACAAATTATTTTGCCATTGCTTTCATTGAAGCAAGTTCAGTATGTGAAATATCTTCTGTGCTCTGGTCTGCATGGCCACTGATAAGAGTATATTAAAATTTATTGAATGCAATAATTGTGCCTGGAAATTTTTCAAAATCTAACCAATTATTAAAAAACACAGCTGAAAGATAGTGAAATGCTAATAAATAAGAGGTAACACCTGATATACACTAAAAAATAGAGAAGTCTTTTGCCTAGAGAAGTTGTGGATATCCCATCCCTGGAAGTGTTCAAATGCCAGGTTGGATGGGGCTTTGAGCAACCTGGTCTAGAGGGAGGTGCCCCTTCCTGTGGCAGGGGCGTTGGAAACAGGTGACATTTAAAGTCCACTTCAAACCAAAAAAAATAATTCTGTGACTCTATGATTATCCATTCCTTATTTCATAATTCAAGCATCTTATATGAATAATTTAGCCTTCTGGCAAAGAAAGTTACTTAAAATGTGTCTCTAAAAGTCAGTCAAAATATCACTCACAACTTGATTCCAATGGCGGGTATTGGTAAAAGCCAATATCTGTCTGTTTTATTCCACAAGGTGTTTCCATTATTGGGATAAGGTAAATGATGCTGCCAGATGATCTTGGAGTATGTCACAGGTACTGACCTGAAAGTAATTTCTCCTTCTGTGTAACTCCCCAGTGCCTCTAACACAACCACAACCAGAAGCCACAGGTACTGCAAAATTCAACCTGAAATTACACCAAGGAAATTAGTATCGAGGTGCTTCTTAATTGATTTACTATCACTATAACTTGAGATAAATGCATATGACCTGCTTATGAAATACCTAGGAAGGACAGGAAGACAGAATAAAACTGTACTGTGCATCCTGCAGTTATTCCTCCAGGCTGATCACAGAGGCTCAGGAAGGAAAAATGTTACTCCTATCTGAGAACATACAGGAGACTATGCATAAAATCTTGTCCCTGTAAAAGCAAATGCCATTACAGTATCACTCCAAGACAAGATCAATCCACAGCTTTGCAGAGCAAGAATGAAACTGAGTATGGAGAGAAGTGGCAATAGTGAAAAAGATTTCACTGTTGAAGCAGATTTAAACTAGAAATTTAAGCAGATTCAGTTTAGAAATTGCATGCAAACTTTTATCTGTCACTATATTTAGTCACTAAAGGAGTTTGAGGTTTTCTCCTCACTTTAATACCTTAAATTAAAACTGAGTGTGAGCCCCGTTTTCTAACTTCAGATGTCTTCTGCATGGACCTCTGCTGCTGGGTTAGACATTCAAACTTCCTTCAGATTTAACGGGAAAACATAAATATACGCAAACAGCACTTGATTAATGCAATCTGCTTTGGGAACATTTAATGATATGGAAAAGATGACAGAAAGATACTATTTCCTTTTTTATAAATAATTTTCAGGACTAATAATTTATAGATAATTTTCAGGACTAGCTCACAGGTGAACATGTCACATGAATCTCGCTGGGCATGTCTTTAGTAACATGCAGGAGAGCTAAAAGATATGGAGCTGCAAAGATAGGTAACATAAATGGAAAAGGAGTGAAATCTGAAGGTCAGTATTATGTAGAAAGCTAAAGAAGGCTTTAGATAGGTCATTCTGGCTTTGAAATGTTAATTCTTGGAAATAAAGATAATCAAGACTGAAGTTTTGCTAAAAGTTGAAGACACTGTAGTGATAAGTAATTTTAAGCTTAGTTATCTAGTAGCCTTTCAAAAGGCAGTAGAGGATGCAATGAATGATACTGCAAAACTTAAAATCTTCTGATATACCTGAAAGTAGTAGATTAAATGGGATAAGGAGCACGAATGGATCTTCTCAAAGGAACAGTCACAAAACTGGAAAGAGCAGAAACTCCCAAAAAGCACAGTATGCACACCAAAGCTATCACTGAAGTCTGGGTGCTAACAGGTGCAAAGGAAAGAAAGTAAATCAGTTTGGTGGAAAAGCATTTTTGTAATGTAATATAAATAAATAAATAAATAAATAAATAAATAAATAAATATATGTATATTGTGCAATGTAGCTCTTAGGAAGACAGCTTTTCCCCAAATGACACTGACTTCTCTAACCACATGTATGTTTATACATTATTAGTCATGGAATTTGAATGCAGGAATGAGCACTGCAGAATTAGCCATTTCCTATCCTATCTAGTCAGATCTGGTAAGCTCTGCCTAGTGTTAGCTGGGTAGCTTTGCAGCTCTAACATCACTGCTTTGTGCTGACATATCATACTTCCCATTTTTAAAAATCCTTTTTATCTATTATTCTTTCCTCTTGCAAGGCAGATACATATTCATTATGTAAGAATAAATATGGTCTGTATATTTTGATTCCCTGATCAAATACAAAGTTTTCCCCTGAATGAGTGCGTACTGCTTATAACTCTTCTATATTGCAGTGTTTCACAACACTGCTGACAAGCCACATCATTTCCAAGGTTCTTGAAAGCAGTTAAAATAATGTTCATACTAGCAATAATTAGCAAACAGACTATATGAATAATCACAGTCATTCCCACAAAGATTTCTTGTTTTCACAGACTAATCCATTACCTGCTTCAATGAACCGTCTTGTCGTTAATTTGCAAGGCTTTCACCCCTAGGTGATGGAAATACCTGCCCTCTTCCCAGTCTCCCATTAAGTATGGTTTTCAGTAATATGTATAATTCATGAGAAAAATTTGTTTGTCAAGCATTCCAGACAGGTCACTTAAATCCTAGATCAATTGATAATGTTCACACCAACATGGCCTGGAATTAAAATAACCTTTACACTGGCTTCAGTATTTCCTTTAAACTAACGAGTTGGGCTTCAACTTTTAAAGATGCATGGGAATCATTATTATTTTAAATAAAGATTAGCAGCAGAGCTTTTGTAGAAAAAACAGATTGCTGCTCTGAATGCAGTTCTTACAAGGCTAGCAACAAATGTCATGCACTGTCACAAATGCATTCTGCCTTTTCTTGCAGCAGCAGCAAGTGGGAAACTGAATGCGGAAGACAATTCAGGTAGATTTTATCTTCTGACACATCAGGGTAGAATCTATCTGGAACAGTGAAGTTGTCATTCTTTGTTTTTTTTGGTCGTTTAGATCAAAATTTCCATCCCCATTGCATCTCCCACCTGTCCCAACAAAAAATCTCCTGTCCCATGGGAATCTTATGAGCAAAATCTACACAGAAATACAAGTACCCTTGATAAGCAGATAAAATCAACCACATATATAATCTCTTCTGTAGCTAAAGGCCCTGCTTTCTGTTTCCATGGTTCTTTTTCTCTTATGCATCCTTATGTCAGCTCTGAGCAGAAATGCAACATTTCTGTTCAGCATTAGAGTCTTCACAAAGGGGAAGGCAGAGGATAGCATGGCAAAAAGTTTGGGGTTTTGTATATGATCTCCTGGACCTACTGATGTCAATGGAGATCTTCTGAGGGATGTCTGTGGAAGCAAGGCTCAGTGAGGCTAGGGCCTGGTCTGACATTCAATACACTTAGAGTTTGATAAGCCTTGTGGTTCCCTCCCAGCTCAGGAAATTCTGTGGTTCACTGTATTTTTATACACATAAAAAAATCTGAATTTTTGGAAATTATGTATTTTATCATCTCACTTCCCAGTTACACATGCATACTGTATTTATATGATTTATTCTTTAATTTATATTTGAAACCAGCAATCAGAACTCTGGATCCACTCAATGTAAACAAGTCTGAGTACTACAGTGCCCACATATAATTAAAAATAGATATATGTAAATGTGACATTTGAGTGAACAGGTGTAAATATATCAGTCTGCTACAAGCTAGCATTTCCTGCTCATAAACATTATTCCCTTATTGCTCTGTGCTCACTGTGCTTAATCCCACAGGAATGATGATGTTTGTTGCTACATTTTGTAATGTATAGAATTTTATACTAATGTATGCAAAGAGTTGTGACGTTTTCATAAGTGCTTCTGACTAAAGGAATGTTTAAAAAGAAAACAAAGATTTGCAGCGCTTAAAATAAGAACATTTTTTTGCATTGCATACTGGAAATCTAAAAGTTGACCTTTTGTCTTAGGTCACCAGCAATTCTCATTGAGCCATGCCTCCATAAATTGTAGAACTCTCACTCAGACCAGCAGAAGTTGGCCTAGATCCTTTCCATATCCCATTGTTGGGCTGTTCATGCTTAGGTCCATCGGTGGAAGCCAGGACAGAAGCATATACCTACCTCCCTGGGGAGGTCTGAGACACTGCCACGGACAGAACTCCTTAAAACAAGTGTCAGAAGTGGGTAGGGTTCACTTCTGCAGGTGCTGCACTTCAGCCTCCAATGCCTTTTTGTTTGCCTGTTTATTTTGATTTTTTAAAATTCAATCTCTGTTCTCTTTCTTCAGTTGACAAAGTCGCCTGACTCACATTAGCAACTCTTCCATTGGTTGCACAGGCAGATGAGAAACCTAGCACCAACTTAATGCTGAATTTATTGTTGTATGTTTTAGAGGTTGAGAAGAAGCTTGAGCCAGCTCAGCCAGAAAATTATCCAAAGGGCAAAAAATTAAGCATTTCTTGGTTTGAATGATCAAATATTCTGGGGTAGCAAGAGTATGATACGCTCAAATATAGGGGTACAGCTTGCAAAGAGCACATTCGTGTTTGTGCTGAACACACAAACCCTGCATTTGCACACAGTGATCCTGCTGGGATCACTGCATGTGACAGACAAGGGAGGTACCAAGGCAGATACTTTATGTTCTTCATCAGGTGTAAACCCTACCTCCATTTTAATGGAGTGGTGGCTGCTTCTACCAGCTGGCCCTAATTTACTTATATTTTAAAGCTCATGCTGTACTGTTTGTTGATCATATCAAATGCATTTTCTTGTTTGTGTCTTGGCTTTTCGAATTCTCTCACTAAACTTCTCGCTAAATGATCATTTGAAATGATCATTTCATTGCACGAGTTCAGATCACGCAACAGTTTAATGAGGGGAAATGTGTGGATGTAGATACTCAATTTGTTTCCTGATATCTAAACAAATCTAAGTTTTCCGTTTGAAAAGAAAGACCAGTCCCCTTATTACCAGGAGAAGCATGTTCTGCAGGGCCAGAGCTATCTTTCTCTTCTATTTGCCCAGTGGCCAGGCAAATTCTTTTTATTGTGTTTTAGTTGTGCCTAGAGGTTAGGTCATGGACCAGGGCCTCTCTGAGCCAGACTAGACAGAGGCTTGACAAACAAATGGCTTTTACCCCCAAAGCCTGCTGATTTGTATAACCCTCCAGTTGCATAAATAAGAGCTTGGTTATCAAGGTGTCCTTGTTCCACAGAGTTGTTGCTTATGTCAAATGTTATATTTAATTGTCCCCATGCCTAGATGAGCATGTGCAGCACAAACTATGCAACACTGCTCAGACTGGTCCTTGCTCCTGCACCCAGTGTGTTAGGAAGCTGGGAAAAGAAGATGCCAATTTCTGTGTTGGCAAGTAGTTCAGCTCAGAGGGGGTAAATGGAGGAAACAGCTGATGGTGAGCACCTGGCACCCATGCCATGTGGGTTTTGGGGAGGTTTCTTTCAGAATAACTCTGATGTGCCCCAGAGGTGGAAGTGCAGCTTCAGGTACAGTTTCACCCCAGAAGAGTCCAGTTTATGTCTCTGAGATTGTTTCACACTTAGAGACAGGTACATTGATTCTGGAGCAAGATTTGCTCCAGAAGTGCAGACTTGATATTAATTTAAAGACTAATTAGGCAGTTGTGGAGGCTTTGTCCAGCTCAAGACACAAGCAAGACTTG
This sequence comes from Euphonia xanthogaster, assembly GCA_034509185.1. Lineage (NCBI taxonomy): Eukaryota > Metazoa > Chordata > Aves > Passeriformes > Fringillidae > Euphonia > Euphonia xanthogaster. The sequence continues at coordinate 58,880,573 of JAYDZK010000113.1, forward strand.
CCCAGAGATTGCAGAGGGTCTTTTTCACCTTCTTTAACTGCCTTCTGAGGGAAAAAATAGGGAGAAAATGATCAATTTTAAATGACAAAGGAAAGTGCTCATTTCCTTGACTGTCTGAAATGCTGAAGGTGTGAAATAACATTTAATTTTATTACGAGAATGCATGTGTGTTTCCTCTAGAAAGGATCTTCCTTCTGCAAAACTTGCTGAAAGAGGAAGCCTGACCCAGTTTAGGCCAACCTGCATTTCGACAACAGGTATACCATATTTTACAAAGAGATATCTTCCACCTTTCTCATCTGAAATGCACATGAAATAGTTTTGTGTCTGCTGTTAACACTGGCCAAAGAACATTTACAACCTTCAGAGTTAACTCTGACAATAGGATGCTCAAGTTAATTCCTAAGTGGGTTAAACTGATTAACTGCACTTTTTTTCCCCCAGGAAACTGTTTCATCTGGCACTATGACATCATTGAAGATTAGATACAATGTCATATAAATTTGTAGGAAGTCCAGCTTCAAAATTTTAATATTTCTTCAGCTTATTTTTTTTTTTTAGTATAAAAGGTAGCACACATGTAAATAATTTAAAGTTATCTCTGACTAAGGAAAAATAGTTCTCTACATATGGACCCTAAATGCAGTGTATGTTTCAAAATGTTTTCTCTTTCAGCAACCAGCAAAAGAAATAGGTTTCAGGTTGTATCAGTGTCAGATGGGGGCAAAACACATTTCCAAACAGGAGGAAAAGCCTTTTTTTCAGAGGAGCATCCTACTCTGCACATGAACATATAAAGTCTAAGGAAAAATGAGCAACGCAAGAAGTCCAATCCTATTCACAATACTTCACACCAAATATTCCTGCAATATTTCAAGGTCCTTGCCATGCAGTGGTCAAAGCTGGGGCGTCCTTCCTTGTCACTGATATTTTTAGATGAGACCAAATGTAGACTAACTCAGGAGAGTGGACTCTCAGCATATACAAGGTTTAGACTTATCCCTATAATTGTATGAGGAATCAGTGGATTAGGTTTCAGCTACAGCCACTTTATTTGTAGAGAAGTAGGTTAAAAACCAGCAGGTGGCAAGATGACAGCTGTGGAAAGATGAGCCATGAAAATATCCACAAAAAAAAAATTAATTTGATTCCCTTTTTTTCTCCCATTTTTCAACCCTTTGAACTCCAGGTATTTCAACAGGCCATCAGAGACCCTTAATGGCACAGATACCTTGTATCCTAGGAAGCAGTGGGGCATAGTGTCTGCATTTACTATTTATTTGAAATATTGTGCTTTATGCCCTGCAGGTCCTCAGAGGGCCATCAGGAATCTGCATCGTGTGGTTAACAGCCACCTGGAGATAGAAACAACACATACATACATTGTGAATGGTTTTACTTTTCCACCCTAGTTTCTTGTGAGAGGAACTAAATTCTAGTTTTTTGTCAGATGTGTGCCTGAGAACTTTTGTTTAAAATGTAAAATGTCACTATCTTTGGCACACGGCCTGCTTCTTAAGCAGAAATAAAAAGGTTAAAGGGGTCCAGATATTCCACTCAGCGCACAGTTTATAATGTCTCAATCTTCCTGGCTCTGCCAAAGTTTAGGTCTTTCCACCATTATGGTTTTCCTGTCTAAAAGCATGAAGAAATCTTAGACTGATGTTTGGTTTAAGCTTAGGAATTATCCAGTCTCTTGGGTCATAAGCAATCCCAAAGAAATGTCAATAACAATAAATAACCCAATGTTGTATCACAGAGAAACAACTGGCAAGAAATAAAATAGAAGCAAGAACATAATGATCCTAACTTGCTTACTCTTTTCTACCATGTCATGCCAGTTGGATCTCTCTTCTGTTTTTCTTCACCTGTGCACATTTTTGGAGGCAGGACCTGTTACAATATGTCTGTGGTACAGTAAGCCTGTTATATATAAACTTAATGTTTTTATCTCCTTTGCTCTGGAGTGCATTGAGATCTTTGCATGTTGTGTGAGTTAAACACATTAGTATTGCACTTCCTCATCTTTGTTACACATATTTAAAGGACCAGTCCTGTTTATGCTTAATAAAATTGTCCAGCTTTGTTAATCATACTTTTTTTTGTCCTTGTGGGGTCATGGTCAAGGGTAAACATTTGGCTTAAGCATTGTGAGGAATAAAAGGGTAGCTAGTTGGAACATAACTAAGTAAAATTCCTTTATGAACTTATTTTCATTCAGTATATCATATCCTGACACAGAAAGTTGCACATTAACCAGACTTGTGACTACATGCTACTTTAATTGTTTTGATTTGGTGCTCTGCGTAGCCAGAGGCTTTTTCTATGTATTAATAAACATTACATTAATTTTCCATTGTTCCTGGGCTTAAGATATCACAGGTCAAACTGGTGCCTCATGAATCCCACTGGAAAACAAGACCAAACAAAAATGCCATATTGTGTCAGGAAGTGATGTCAGTTGCTGGAGTTTTGCTTCCAAACTTCTGTGTTTTACTTGACTTGTGAAGCTGTTTTCCTGTGCAAACCCATAGGCTTAATACTTGTGGGAATGACTGAGAACAAACATCTTGCAGTTTTACTGACTATCAATGCATCATTCTTTGACACACTATTAGCAATCTGTTGACCTACGTAAAAATTGGAGTTTCAGGGAAAAAGAAAGTGTCCCATGTCTGCTTATCGATAAAATGCTCACGCTGCATAGATACATGAGTATATTGGATCGAGCTGCTCTTAGTTAACACATTCAAGATCCTACTTATTGTCAATATCTGACCCAAAACCAATGATTCATGTTCCAAAGAAAATGCTGCTTTTATATTTTTCCACCAACCCAGTCTCTCACCACAGACCCAAGTTATTCCCCCAACTACTGCTCTACATCTGGGTGACATGAGAGATAATTGCAGAACGCTTACAGTCCTGATAAACTATGGTTTCCCTTGCTCTGCAGCCCTTTGAAGTTGCAGACAGTTTCATGATAATTGATAATCTAATCTCTTCCCAGCCTTATTTTTTTTTTTTTTAAAGGCTGCTCTGAAACAGCAAGAAGGGGAAATATTACAGCATAAGAATTGATTGCTGCATGCAGAGGTCACTGTGCGGGGATTGCACTTTTGTCACAAGGTTCTTGCAAAAGGTGAAGTTTTGGCAAGATCCTAATAATAACTGTGGAGTGCTAGTTAAATTCAAGGGGGCAGGGGGAGGAAAATTATTTTTTATTCTTAGTACCTCAAGGCTATACATGGCAATTACTATTGCAGAGGCAATAAAGAAGTTGTTAATTACAGGTTTTATACCCTTGTAGCCCAAAGTAAGAATGAAAGGACTAAAGGTTACAAGGGGTACAGAAGAGCGAAAAGGACAGAAGAGTTGTTGGAGCTTTTGTGCTTTTTAGTGAAACAAGTTTTATAAGTTTTAGTGGGTTAGGACATGACAGAGGGGAAATTTCAATCTGATCAGGATAAAACTTTGAAATCTTAGCATTTGCTTTATTGCCCTTCATATTTTTGCTGGGATTCCATATTTACCTAAAACCTTCACACTGACTGCTGTCATCCACTGGATCAAAGTCATTGCATCAGAACAATGTAAAAATATCAGATTTTTGCAGCTCTAAATACGTTTCAGAGACATTTTAATGTCTGAAATTCTGGACAGTGGTTTTTTCAGGGACCCTCTATGGAAATACAGGGGAATTGGTAAGTGGAACAGTTATACTTTACAAGCACACTACAAAAACATGGTAAATATCTGTGCATTTAACAGAGGCAAGCTGTTTGAAAACGAGAAAAGTTTCTGTTCCATTCCATTTGATGAACTTATCCTTTGTGATAAGTGAAATTCATGAGAATTTGTAGTACTGTAAAATATGTTAACTAGGGGCATGTAATTTTCTGAATGCTGACAGGGATAAATATATGCGCCTGCACACACACAAAACTCACACATACTTAATGAGAGCAAAATTAAAGTCTTCTGAAACAAGTCTGATTGATTAAAACTCAACAGACCCACACAAATATGAACACTAATACACATGGCTCATAAAGTGCTTTCACGCCACATCTTTAAAAGGGCAATGCAAAAACTAATTTCTCACCAGACCAGTTAACTGTGCCAGACAAGAAATGGGATAACTGGTGAGTAAAAGGCATAACTGGTGAGTAAAAGGCATAACTGGCTCACACAACATTTCCTCTCTTCTTTCCCATTTTTTTTCCCTTGACTGTACACCACTGCAAATCAGAGCTCTTTAACTTTGAGCCAGACTGTATTTCCAGATTACTGGAAATGGCAATATAGTTTGACCTTATCCCTCCTCACCCTACTGGCCTTTAAAGTGTAGAACAGGGCTGTGGTAGAGCCATCTACTTTGGTTTTGCACCTTCTGAGAATTCATCAATTGCATTACACTTGGCATGGTTGTTTGTAAAATTGGATCCAGGCAGTGATTTATTTGCAAAAAATCAATAACGTTGAATTTGACAAGGAATAGGTCTTATAAGCCAGGTGGAATTTGATACAACTGGGAAATACTGTGATAGCCCAGCATTCTCCCTTTTAATTCCTCTTTCTGCTCTCTCTTTTCTCTGATCCTTTAGATGCGTGTCAGTGCCTTACTTGTAGGTATTTAGATAATACAGACATTATTGCTGCTCTTTCTACTCCACCATCACCCCTTCTGGTCACAGTAATTGCTGTCACTAACTCTGAGGAGGTACTGATTTCCAGCAGGTGAAGTTTCTTCACTCATTCTTCACCCTTCTATTACCTGTATCAGTTGTGCTGCTTCTTAAGGTTTCTACAGACTTCCTCAGAACACCAGGCATATGAGTTTCTGGAGACTCTTCACAAGAAAATGGAAAGAAGAATTTGATCTCTCCATGTATAATGGTTCTCATCATACAATTTGGTGAGAACCATAATTCTGTGGGGGCCACTGGATGCCTGCAAATTTTCTGTTTGAGCATTGTGAATGCACAGATCATTTGTTTGGATCATGTTCCATGAATTTAAAGTCTCCTGGCTGCCTCTTACCCACTACACATGTGCATCATGATTAGTCTGCAACAGCACTGCAGATCTGAGATGGTCTGGAACTCTCAGACTTACTGCAAAAGCCCTCTGTAGCTCACCTATCAGACCTTGGTCCAAGAAGTCCTCAGCATCTATATGGATTCCTATCATTATTATTTTTCCTCTTCTCTCTGTTATGATATCACCTTTGTTTTCTTCTTCCTCTTCCTACTCTCTCCACTTCCATATGATTTCATTTTCTCATCTTCGCTCAGCTTTATACATTTGGCAATCATTCTCCTCCCAGAGTGATGTGAGGAGACTCCTCAGTGTGGTAGGCCTCCCTTACCTTATTCAGAAGAGAAATCGAAATAGCTCAAGAAATCCACTAGGCTAGCCGTGTAAAATCAGGTTGTTTGGACTTTGAAAGCAACATCCTTCTCTTGTATTACCTTGAACATACTTTTTTTCTCCCATTACTTCTCTTTCTAAGTTACCCATGTCTCTCTGTCTGGATTCTTGACTGTACACCTTTCTACCCCTTCCCCCATTCCTTCCTTTTTTCCCATTGTGTAAGAGATCATAGATGTAATTTGAATTATCTGAGGACAGCAAGGGCAATTAAATGTATGCTGACTGACTCTGGTCAGCCAGTCTGAAGAAAACACATGGCTTCTCTGGCTTTTATCTCAGAGATAGGAATTGCTATGGAAAATTATTAGCTACTACTGTGGCCTGTGTCAGAGTCAGGTAAGGAAGCACATAGTAGCTTTATATAGATAAAAGCTTTCAGTGTGCTTAATTTTCTAGGAATTTTATAAAGCAGTGATTTTTATAAAGCTGTGTAGCACACAGCTTTCCCCATGACAGAACTTTTGTGTCTACATATTTATAATATGACACCTTTTAGAAGATGATGTGTGGGGAGGTGTGGTGTGGGAAGAAACTGCTGCACTATGGTTAAAGCACCAAACCTACACTTAATAAAGGGCAGAAGGAGGGTACATTTATTCCCTCGACTTTGAAAGAATTTCTTTGTATGCTTGTGGTACTAAAGGTTTTCTTCTTAATTTAATATGTTGCTTGATCCTGGTTTCTTGGCCTGATTTAATGTCCTTTATTTTCAGAATTAAAGCTTTCTATCCTGGTTTCTTTGATTTCCCTATCAATATTTTCATGTGTTTGTAATATCTATTCTATTGGATTTGTTTCTTCTATGTCATCTGCTCTGTCTGTGATAGACCTTTCTCTGGTGTAAATTCAGGTCAATATCTGAGTCGTGAGGAAAAGTACTTTTCTATTTTTCTCCGATTCTGGAGAGCTTTTGTACAGTTTTCTTCAGCGTGCACTTTCTTAATATCTTCACCAGGTGTGTGTATGACTCTGCCTAGTGGCCTATGTCTCCAGTATCACTTTCCCATATTACTTTTGAGAGGCTAGCTTTGTGTCTTACCTGTGTAGTTGCACTGGAGGCAATTTGGGCACAGAAAGACTTTACATGCTAAGATGAAAGTGATACGTGGCCGTGGAGGTTTTTGTTGTTATGAATGAGGATGGTTTGTTCCTAGGAAATCCCATTTATGTTCTTCCAATATTACAGTGGGGACATATATATTAGGATGATCAAAAAAAAAAAAAAAAGAAAAAAGAAAAAAAAGAGCCTTATTTTGTAAGAAGAAAGATAAGATCTACAAAAAAGTTTAAATTAAGAATAATCAAGAATTTTCCAATCAAGAGCTGGTTCATAGCTCATAAAAAAAAAGTGGTTTTTTTAACAAATGAAAAACACTTTGAGACTTCATGTGTTTTTTTTTCTGTGAACATCATGGGCCATCTAGTCACAATAAAGTCATGGTAATCCTCCCTGCATTATTCAACAGAGAGCTATAGCTGGGAAGAAAACTGCATGTCACTCATGTCTTTTTATTCTGTTTCATGTAGCAACGGGATAAGGTTCTGCCCCTTTTGCAAGCATTCACATTCTGATCTCTAACAAGAGACTTGAATATCTGTGGATTGTGTGAAATACACAGAGAAAGCGATGCTTTCAGAGTTACTTCCCTACAGCAGAGGAAGCAGCCAATGCCCTGTGGGGGATAAACTCTGGTTTGCTGTCCTAAACTATTACTCTTATACTAAATTCCTTTTAGTTTATCCTGCATCTTAAATAGGTAGGTAGAATTGATGTCATTTAATAGCCAAGATATTCATAGGAATGACCTACATGTAGAGGACACAGACTGTAAACAAAATTGCATTTTGTTCATTAGCTACAGTACAAATCAATTCTGGGTAACAGAGACATCCTAATAAGACATTTTTTTCGTACCTCTATGACCAAGGTGAACCTTAAAATAGTTGTGTAATATGCACATATAATAATAAATTATTAACCATACAGAGGTAAACTGGATCCATTCAGCAACATTCAGCTACTACTTATAAAAACAATGTTCTGAGAATTAGGAATAGGTCACACTTTTAAAATTGTGTTTCTACACTGTAGTGTAGAGGACATAGATATACTTTCTTCTCTGAGGTTATTCCTAGATACACTGTGTGTAACCTGCAGGAAGGTTAGTCCCTTGTATTATGTAGGCGTGGAAACATGAATTTCCAAGAGGATTACACCAGAGGTTTCTGTAATTCATTTTCCTCTCTGACAATGACTGGCATGTATTCACAAGTGCGTGTTAAATGTGATAAATTTTTAAGCTAGGTTCCAAGTCAATCAATTAGCTGCATGAAAACTACTAATCTTGGACTATGCTCTGGATATATTTCTACCAGCTCTGTGAGCACTAACAATGTGTTAAGTTATGGGGTTGTGGTGATTGCTACAAAAAATACGCAGTCTATAGTCTGAGACAGGTCAGACAAAAATGCATCTAGACATTAGCCATGTAGAATCCCTCAGACAGATCAATGAGACTATCTAATACTGATGTAAGTTAAAGGAGGCAGCCTAGCAGAAAAGGTAAAATTTCAGGGCTGATATAAAGGAAAAAGGCTTCAGGAAACTGACAGAGAAAAGGGACAATACACATCTGGGCAAGAGAATCAAAATCTGATGGATCAATACATGTGCTGGTAAGGGGCATTTTCAGAGGAAAATGGTACATTTTACAATAGAATTTGAACTGTGTATGCAAGAGGTTTTGAAATAAAAGGCTCACATAAACATAAAAAAAATTTGCAATGCACGAAGTGTTTCCTTTCCAAAAAGAAAAATAAAATAAGAAAACAAAATCAAACCCAAACCCTGGAAATACTGGATATCCCCAGAATCCAATGTACTAGCTGTTACGGTGTACAAATAAATTGCAGCCAATCAAAAGCAATAATGAAGAGTGAGTGCTTGGTATGTTGACCTGTTTTTCACTAGCAGCATTTATTCTTCAGAGTTGTAACAACAGTGGTGGAGAGGTAGCCTCAGATGGCTGCAGAAACTTTTACTTCTTGGTCATAGTTTGAGTGCAGCCTGGGTTTTCCAAGGCACACAAGAATAAGCAGATGCTGCTGGCCTTGCATAATGCAGCTGAGCAGTTTTCATTCTCTGCCCCTGTGTGAACAATCCCACCCCAGTTGGAGCCCGCTGCTGAAACCCTCCTTTTGCTGCATCTGCTGTACCTGCAGCCTGGCTGTCTTCAGCCCACTTCACAGTAACTCACACCACTGATAATTTTTAATTGCAAGTGAAATCTACCAAAGACATTAAAGAATTTGCCAGCAGTTGCTTGTAATCACAGCTTAGTGAAAGAGACATTGCAGTCCCTGAGAGGAAGGATGAACCAAACCAACAGCGGGTACACTACGGAACAGCCCAAAAAAAAAGCATTGCTTGTGGGATGTCAACTCATCTTTATCTGTCAGCAGTGAAAACACAAGAAAGCTTGCCCTTTTGAAAAGTAAACAGAAAATTATGCCTCTAACACAAACCCAAGCCGTTAAAAAGGCAGCTTTTATTCCTTCTCATAATGTTCAGGAACATAAGGCAGTAGCACTGATGTGGCTCCACAGCTGTTGCCAAGGGAAAGTAGGAATGTAGCCTGCCACATCTGGGGTGACATCTTTGAAGAGGCACTTAATCTGCAGTGCTGAGGTATGCTAAGCCTCTTTGCTTTTCTTTGCCAGTTCTCAAGCTAATACTACTCCTGGAGAGCAATGCTGATTTCAAGTCAATGGGTGAGATGAAAGAACAATTAAGGACAGTGATGCTTTATGCATTGTGAAAACATAAAGACAGGACAATAGCATAATTCCTTGATCACTCCGGCAGAAGATTTACTTTGCCACACTTTAAAGTTGTAGGTTCCCAGTTTCTAAAACAAAAATGACAGGAATTTTTAATCACTGAGTGTGTGTTTTGTGAATTGAAGGGGGGCATTGTAAGACTGGAAAATAAAAGGTATCTACTGCTATTACACTGATGTGTTTCTATTGGATCAAAGCATTTTCTTCTCTGTAGCTCTTCAGAAACAATTTGCCAGTATTGCTAGGCAGGCGTTACACAAAGAAAGACATCAGGTGAAGAAAAAAGCCCAAGAGAAGCTCTAATAAGTAAAAATGCCTTTATGTCACCATTCCCATTTTCTATTAATTGAAAAACTCAGAATCCAGACCTTTTAGGCTGCTGCTTAAAAAAAAAAAAAAAAAGAAGGAAAAAATACAAGAAGGGAGATAAGAGAGAAAGAAAACACAGAAATTCTGATCTCAAATATCTAGTCTCAACTTTTGTCTCGTTTGTGAGGTGATAACATTTGTTCCAAATACAGAATAAGAGGTTGAGTCTTACAATAAGGTTGCCAGACATTTGAATCTTCATATTGCTGTGCTACATTAAAGTATGGCCTGTTTCATTCTGTTAAATGATGAAGTATGAAATTAGGATATTACTAGTTGGTGCAAAGCTCTGCACTTAAGTTAAATGTTCTTTTAGTATTTAAAATAATATTTTTTATTTCATCTTGAATGGTGAAATTAATTTAACTTCTATTTTTGAAGATATGCCTTGTTTGTACATTCACGTAAACATATATCTACTTGCACACAGACACTTACACAATGTTTAAATTTCTTTTACCAGTATAAAAATTTGACCTTCTTGAGTGTGTGAGCCTTTAGTACTAAAAGAAAGCATTGTTTGCAAGTACTGTTTGGAGAACTATCACTTTGGGCCAGAACTCTAGGGGATGTTCAGTGATGGACCAAAATTCATGTCTCAGCCTCCAATTTTTACTTGACAAACACAGGAAAGCAACAAAAAGCCTGCTACTGTTCACAGCACTCAGAAATTACTCTGTTTAAAGCAGACGTTTCAGACTAGAATTTCCTGAACTTTCTGAGATGTACCTGATTTGGAAAGGAAAATAACCTCAGAAAATCAGAGCAGTGAATCATTTTTTTCATTTTTGAAAAAGTGCCACTGAAAATGTGTAGCACAGGTCAGGGCCTATGATGATACCTCCGGGGAGTTTTTTAACTTGCTGCCATCCAGTCAGTTTCACTGGAAAAAGTAATTTGGGTAGCAGTCTCCTGTTTCCCTTCTCTCTCTGATGGGCTGTGTGACTGTGGACAGGTCATTCAGGGTTTGATCCAAAACCCATTAATGTCAAGAGAAAGACTCCTGTTGACTTCAGTGATCTTTAGATTGGAATCTGTGTTTCTGCTTCTTGCCTGGATGCTACTAACTTCCATTGTGTGTGTTTGAAAGCTAGAGTCTTTCTGTGCATCAGTATTTTCGTATCTAAAAGGTCTGTGGTGGGACAGCCTATTTAGTACATAACCTCATTCAGAGACGTATGAATATTAAATAATAAAATATGATCTAAAGTATTTGTAAGGTTAATAATAAAATATGATGTAAAATATTTGTCAGGTTGAGCAAGGGAAAGCAAATAAGAAACTAATTTATAATAATATCTGAAAATTTTTAAGCATCTTCCTAGGTTTAATGGACAAAATCAGCCAATTTTTCTGTGGTTATGGTAGAATTTGTGTGTTTAAACTGTTGCTCTGTGGCTGAAGGGTGGTGCAGGAGAATAAGGAGAATAGCAAATTGGAGCATGGCACAGAAACCTTGTCAGTATGTCAAGTTGTTGGGATGTGCAACAGGTTGGTTGGACTGGGGCTCGGTACCCATTTCTGAATAGACCTTTCAGGTTTTTAGTTTGTTTTGGGCTTGGTTTTGGTACAGTTTTCTATTTCTAAATCAGTATGGAATTTACTGACAGCAATTTATCTCCTGTTTCATGATCTTTAGGAATTTTTTACTTTTTGTTTTTTTTTTTTTTTTTTGTGCTTTAGCATTCCCCACTATTCCAAATCCATTCCCTAAGACTGTAGTGCCTGGTTCCTTATGATGCCCCTTTAAGACAGTGGCCCTGATGGGAACCACATGCCTAAAAGGTACTAAGTCTTGACTATTGTCTGCAAATTTTCTCACTGTAACATATGGCCAGCTCCAGTGCCATGTGAGGCTGGTAGGAATTTTCTAATCATGTTCATGACATCATTTTTATACTGTTAACTCCCTTATGTTGCCAACATATACAGAAAAAGGAGAATTCTGCTTGCAGTGTTTTCTCATGAACCAGCAAGAAGGAATCAAGTCAACTGTGTCACCTCAGATGCTCACCTCAGCTAGCCAGGGTGTGGCAACTGCACTATTCAGCCTGGTGTCATCATCAAAATTACTGAAGGTGCACTCAGTTCCTTCATCTATAACATTAATGAAGATATTAAATCACACTGGTCCCTATATGGACCCCTGAGAGACATCACTTGTGGCTGATTTTCATTGGGACTCTGAGCCAGTGACCACTACGCTCTGGCTGTGACCACCCAGCTGCTTTTCATCACTCTCTGATGACTCTCTGAGTCACAAACATCTTGGGAAGATGGATTTTATTCCTTTTCTTCTTCTTCCCTCCCTTTGGAGACCTTCTTTTTGTCCCTATGTGGGAAAGGTAAAAACAATTCCATTTTTCATATTGTCAATAAACAGTAGAGCATTGCGTTTGTTGTTCTGTTTTGGCATTTAAAGTGGACAGTTGAAAGAAGTAAAAAGACCTTAAAATGTTATGTATTAGATATGTAAAATAAGGTGGTGGGTGGGTGAAGGAAACAGCAGAGCAGGGATATACAAGTACTGGGAAAACATGCTTTAGAAAATGAAATAGCTTTTGGCTCTGAAAGAGCCACATCTGGATGCTGGTCCCAGGTTTCCTGCGGTAGCTGGCTACGTGTGTGGAACACTGCCACTTGAAAAATTTATTTACAGGTGCCGTGTCTGTATGGACAAATTATTTTCTATAATTACCCATATTCTTCTAAAGAAAAGAACCCCAGGAGTGCCTCAGATGATCACGCAGCAGACCCATTGAGCCACAGCGCGTCATCTCCCTCCTCAGAAGCAGACATTGAAGTGAGGTGAGCTGAAGCTGCCCCAGCCACAGCAGGTAGCTCAGCACACTCACTTGGCTGTAGTATAGATGCCTGAATGGATACCAGCTCCCTTCCCCCTGCAAAACACTATACCATCCCACTGCTCTGCATGTGCCAGCTGTACCCTTTTATGCCTCTTATAGACAGACACACAAAATGTTTAGTGCATTGTGCGCTAAACATTGGTTTTTCTTCCACACTATGCACATTCTCATTTACACACACACAAATAGATACTCAAAAAGTTTGCAACTGGAATCCCAAGTGGACAAGGTGTTGGGCTATAAGCAAACTGCAGAATTACACAAGAGAAAACAGAATAAAACCCAAATAGCTGCCTTCAGAAAGATGTGGATTGCATTCAACCCACTGGTCAGAGTACTCCTCACTCCCTGTGTACGTGTCTCAAGGGATTTGGAGCTCCTCTTCATTTTACATTGCTATGGCTGAGATTAAAAAAATCAGAGCATCACCCTTTGTTTTTAGGTGCTCTTAGCCAGTGCCTGTGGGTTCCTTCACATGTACACACTTGCACCTGTGCACACCACCATCTCTGTGATTTTCAAACTTATGAGCCTTGTGTAATTGGTGTAACCAACAAATACAGTGAAGTGAAAAGCAGTAATGCTGACTAAGCTAAGCCAGTACTTCATGCTTTTCTACAAAGTACACCCAGCCTGGAAATACTTTTGAGGTGTAAAGTGTAGAAACTAATCTCGCTCCAAATAGCCACAGGATTTGTAAAGAGCTTCTTAATAACGTTTGTAACTCCTGTGCTGTCATCACAAGACAATTATGCAGGTCCAGCATTTCTAAGTGCATAGATCTTTGGTACAGCACCCACTACACAACTTCCCTTTCAGTCTTCTAATTTTTCTTTCTTCTCCTCCAGCAGGTGACAGACATACCATATGCTTCCCTGGTATACCTCATAGGGCAAGATATTTTTCCTGATCTGTATAAATATTTTGAATTTTGCCTTGCCTAAGTCTCTAAAATGCCAGTATATGAGACTGGAATCTTGAGTCAAGGCCTATGAGATCCAGAAGTAATGCTTCAAGACAGGAAAATGGAAACCTACCGATGCAGACATGTGAAGTCACCCTCTAATTATTCTAATTCCCATGTCTAAATATATTATTTCATGGTATCAGGTTGAACTAGAGCATTTGGAAATTACCTGACATTCAAGTTCGTGAGTTCCCATCAATTCAAACCCCTTTGACCTGTGTGGAGAAAACATCTTCAACAGTCAGAATGCATAATAAAAAGAGACTTCTCTGCTCTTCAGTTTGCAGTGTGCTATGGAAATACCTTAACAAACATTAAATGAACTTGTTCAAAGGCCGAGAGCAGGTGAAGTAGACAGATCTGTACAAACTAAGGCAGTTTTGCAGGTCTTCTTAGGCAGAAAAGTTTAGTGATCCAAGACAGTTCATTTAAAGATTTCTGGGCTATCTCTTGCTCAACTGCAGGAGGCTGGGGAGAGTTTATTTCACACAGCTTAGATGACTAAAGTGTACTGTTTAAGCTAAATTTTTACAATACTCTAATGGATACAAATAAATACTCTGAAGAGATCACTTACCCAATCTCTTTTAAATGTCTATATTTGGATGAGATAAACCTCCCCCTTTTCTCTCCACTGAATATAGAGGGCTTAGATTTCTAGCTTTGAGATAGATATCTGCATGCTAAAGTCTAACGCAGAGGAGAGAGATCCCCATCTCTATCTTTTTAGATGAGTAGAAAAAAATAATCTGTTTCTTTCAGTTCTGTGCTAATTCTGAATTCTAAATGGAGCAATATAACCTTGAATTCATATGCATCAGAAACGAATACAGCTGTTTGGTTGCTGGTCTGATGGTTGGACCACATGAACCTCTGGGGTTATGTGGTCTTGTTAATATACAAGGCATTGGGATGCACATGCTTCTGGGTGTACTGCAGAGGGAACATGTAGAAATCCTGCACTGCATCACCACACTAGCCTATACATGACCAAAGCCACCACGTGTCAGAAAACAGTATTCAGTCATTAAAGACCTCAGTGTTTGAGATATTTATACAGCTAGTGACAGAACCACGTGAAGACAAACTACTGACCGCCCCACACACTTCCCCCCTCCCACCCTTTTAGACTGAATCTCCTAATTTGCTCACTGAAGAAACATTCACCACAAAACGGTGTTCAGACATATGAACAGTGATTGAGCTCTGAGCTCAAAACTGCTACTAGTGTTGGACCCTATCTTGCCCTGTACCAGTGTGTAGGTCTGAGAAGCCATTCCACTTTGGGCAATTATTTGGTAACCTTAGCAAAACTGCATACAAAAGAAGTTGGCAATTTCTAAATGAAGTATTGCAATTCAAAACTGCAGAACTGTGTGTAAAAATTCTGTGTCCTAAGATTAAAAGTCTTTAACACTTTGTTAGTGTAAACCTTGATGTTTCTTCTGAAGCCTTGAAAAGAGCACTAATTAATAAAATAAAAATTGTCACCCTCCCATGATAAGGCCAAATCAGATATGCAGAAGAAGATATAGATATACAGAAGAAGACTACTAATGTTAGCAAGCAGAAAAGAAGGCTACTGTCTTCCCAAATCCTGGCTCAAATTTCAGTCTGTAATTAATAAGGCACTGTGAGTTTGCACTGTGAGTAAGGCACTTTTAATAAAAAGTGAACTCTGAATTGCAGGTTAACAAATCTTAAAGACAGACAAAGGTCTAAACCAGGTATAATTCAGGAGGAAGGAGTTGCCCAACACACTAAAAGCAAAGAAAGATATTTTAACGTAAATCAATACCCAGAAACTAGTGAGGAGAGACAAAAAGTTCAGATATGTTGTACACTGTGCTGATTTCTCTCTCTATGGTTCCTATAACTGTGGTGTCTCACTCTGTTTGAACCCCTTTGTAATCTTACAGCTTGTGAATCTTTCAAGTTCTATTAAATCCTACATCTTTGCTCAGCATTTTAATTTATAGTACTTGCACTAGGTGGCATAGAAGGGAGAAGTCTGTCCTCATGTCTGTTAAAAAAGAAGATGTACTTCAGTGTTTAAACTGTATCATTAGCATATCCATCGTTTTGTGTGATGGCAACTGGGGGCTTTTCAGCAATGGAACCAGTACCAGTGCAGAAGGAGAGGTGAGTCAGTGTGCAAGAAGTGAAACATGCACACCTGGCCCACGTTACACAAAAATTAGAAAAATACTTCAAAAAATGTTCCTAGTAAAACACTCTATGTTTTGTACTGTGGCCCACTGTGCATTGGCAAGACAGGCTTTTCAAAAAAAGTGCAAGGAATTTTAAGGGCTTTAATTCCCTCTCTAATATCAGCCAATGAAAATAGAAAGTTTGCAATCATAGAAATTAGGGAGGGTTGAGATTTATTTGACTGCTGCACTATGTTTTTCTCCTTATACCCAGAACAGTTCAATACAGAGGGTGTTCCTCTTGGTCTCATTTTGATTTTAGTTATTTATATTGGGGGCTATTTCTCTGTCAGAGTTTCTTCAGCACACGCTTCCGTTGAAGCTGTGTAAACAAGTCTCAGAGAAGCTGGTGAATTTTGCAAGTTTAATTTTCTGATGGATCTGTCAGCTATCACTATTTTGAGCCAAGACACCTGTCAAAAACTGTTTTGGTCACCAGCTGCCCACCTCCAGACATGATCTCCTGTGCTCTGCTCTGCTTCTCCCTTCCTTGTGGTCCTTCTAAGGAATGATCCTCCATTATCTCAGAAAGGAAAGTGTTGCATTGGGTATTTTACACGTCCACCAACACCCATGGTCTGAAACAGGGCTCTGCATGAAACCTGCAGTAGGGTCATAACCTGATCTCTGTAAATCTCATCCTGATCTCTTACATAAGGAGAAGGTAACTTCAAACATGAAGTTCAATTTCTATTTCAGAGTTTATGTTACAAAAATTTAATTGCAGGGCTGGATAGACATGTTGTGGTTTGATGTTGGACAAATCCCAGGCATCACTAAAGTCGCTCACTCTCTCTTACCCCTGCCACAGCTAGGCAGATGAGAGAAAGTGTAATGAAGGCTTCATGAGCAGAGATAAGGACCTGGAAAAAACACTCCAAGGGAAAAAAGGCTCAATTTAGAAATAAAAAGTGAGTTTATTACTAACAAAATCAGAGAAGGATGATGAGAAGTAAAATAAGCTCTTATAAAACACCTTTTCTTTTCTCAACCCCTACCTCTTTGCCACCGACAGCTCAGGGAGACAGGGCATGGGGGTTTTGGTCCATTTGTCATCTGAGATTTTCTTCCACTGCTCAGGGAGAGGAGTCCTTCCCCTGTGAGACCATGGGGTCCCTCCCAAGGGACACAGCTCTCTGTGAACTTCTCCAGCATGCTTCCACTCTCAGAAGCAGCAGCCCTGCCCAAAATGCTATGGAGTGGATCACTCTTCCAGGGGTGCAGTCCTCCAAGGACAAGCTGCTCCAGCCTGCAAGCAGGGCCCCCCTCTCTCCACTGGGTCTCCCACTGGATCACAGCCTCTTCCAGTAATCCACCTGCTTTGGCTTGGGCACCTCCCCAGTGGTCTGCAGGTGGATCCCTGTATCCCCCATGGATCCCCATGGGCTGCAGGGGCACAGCTGCTTCACCATGGTCATCACCATGGCCTGCAGAGGAATCTCAGCTCCGGTGCCTG
>JAYDZK010000113.1:58897772-58965910 GCA_034509185.1 Euphonia xanthogaster
CATGTTCTCACCTCCTTCTCTTCTCTGACTAGAAAAAACTGTGCCCCCACTTTGCTTTGATTTTCTTCTTAAATATGCTATCATAGATGTGTTACCATCATCTGTAATTGGCCAGGCTTGGCCAGAGGCACATCCATCTTCAGGGCCATCAGGAATTGGCTCTGCTGGACATGGTGGAAGATTCTAGCAGCTTCTCCCAGAAGCCACCTCTGTGGCCCCCCACTACCAAAAAACAGGCCATGAAAAACCAACACAACATGCTATCTGCCAAGGTGTTTCAGGTTTCTAGTGTCTTTTGCTGAGTTATTATTGTCAAAGACCTTCTGCTTTTTTTAGCTGAACCATCTTTGGTGGGGCAGATTTATCTTCATAGAACCTCATTTATTCTCCTCCTATGGGAAAGAGTTTAGCTGTAATTCCTTGTTTGTCTTCTGTGTTGGCTCAAGAGTGACTGTTTTCTTTGTCAGCTTTGGGTAAGTGAGTCACTTGCATTTTTCAGAAGAGAGATTGTTGACATGCGGAGAAAATAGGTGGATATAAACTTTGCACTTACTGGCATCTGCAGTAGACATCAGAGAATATGTAGGGCTTGAGAGAAAGCCGTTTGAAATGCTACAAAGTTTAATGCATGAGTTCAAAATTTGTTCCTAATTTCTGCTGGAGGACATCTACACCAATGCAGGCAGCACAGGCAACAAACAGGAGGAGCTAGAATCCATTGTCAGCAGGAAATCTGTGACAAAATTGCCATCACGGGAACATGGTGGGATGACTTGCACAACTGAAGTTCTGCAATGGAGCGCTGTAAACTCTTCAGAAGGGATTGGGAAGGAAGGAGAGGCAGTGGAATGTCATTTGTTTAGATTGTCTAGAGCCTAATGATGATGACAACAGGGTTAAGTATTTGTGGGTCAGAATTAGGGGTAAGGCCAATAGAGCAGATATGCTCATGGGAGTCTCTTATGGACCACCCAACTAAGGTGAATAGGCAGACAAAACATTCTATATTATTCTTGGGGTGGACTCCAGCTTACCAGATATGTTGCGGTGTGATTTCATGGTTTACCCCAGAACCCCAGGTTCCTCCCCTGAAGATTCCCTCCCAGGTGTGTCAATCAACCCTCCTTTCCCCACCCTGACCCCTGCTGAGCACTGTCTGTCAATCCTGGAATTCCAGAAGGGCGTCGAGTGATTGGGCAGATTCAAAAGATGCCCTCTACCCCCAAGGGGGCACTGGGCCATGCAGGTGTCCTTTGTCCCTTGAGACCTCCTCTCCCATACCTGGTTGGTGGGCTTCCTATCCCTTCCCTCTTCCCTTCCCCTGGGTAAAAGGGTGAGCAACCACATGGTCAGGGAGTTCTGTTGGAGGAGTTGCTGGATTCAGAGGCCTATGGGCCAGAATAAAGCTCTGGATTGAAACCCTCCGTCAGAACCGGTTCCCTTCCTTCACTACTGCCTTAAAGCTTCCCTGTCAAAGGAAAACCTGAGGAGCAGACCTTCCATGGGAGGAAGCTTTATCCCGCCACCACTGGAGCCCTGGCATGCCTGGACTTGTGTCCACGGACCCAGCTGCAGCCTACAGCTAGCCAAAAGTGTCTCTGGGGTGAAACACCACAGTTGCCACTATTTGGTTCAGCCGCAGGGGCCAGACAAGCCAAGGCACATCCTGCCCACAATACTGGTAATACCAATACAGATGTGTGCTGGAAATACAGCATAGCAGAGTAAGCAGTCTAGGAGACTGCTGAAGTGTGTGGAAGAGAACTTCATGGCACAGCTGATGAGGGAGTTGACTAGAGAATGTACCTCACTGGACCTGGTGTTTGTGACCAAAAGGACTGATGTGAGATGTGATGGTTGGAGGCTGTCTTGGGCACAGCTATCCTGAGATGATGGCACTTTTGATTCCTGGAAAAGGAGGGGGTTCAGCAGAACTGTCAACTTGGACTTCCATCACGCAGACTTCCGTTTATTTAGGAGCCTGTTGACAGAGTCCTTTGGTAGGCAGTCCTGAAGGGCAAAGCATTCCAGGAAGGTTGGACATTACTCAGGAAGGAAATCTTAAAGGTGCAGGAGCAGGCTGCCTGGTTTTCTGGAAGATGAGCCAGCAGGAAAGAAGACAACCATGGCTGAACAGAGAGCTTTGTCTGGAACTCAGGAAAAAAAAGGAGAGTTTATTAACTTTGAAGAAGGAGGACCAGGCAACTCTGGAGAATTACAAGGATGTTGTGTGATCATGCAGGGAGAAAATTAAAAGGGCCAAAGCCCAGCCAGAACATAATCTGGCTACTACCATATAAAACACCAAAAATGTTTTTATAAATACATCAGCAATAAAAGGAGGGCTAAGGAGGATCTCCAGCCTTTATGGATGTAGGGGGAAACCTAGTGACCTGAGGGAAAGGTTGAAGTAGGTAGTGCCTTCTTTGCCCCAGTCTTTAATAGTAAATCCAGTTATTCTCCAGGGACCCAGCCCCCTGAGCCAGAAGACAGGGATGGGGAGCAGAATAAAGTCCCTATAATTCAGGAGGAGAGGGTCAGTGACCTGCTACATCACTTAGACATACAAAAGTCTGTGGGGACAGATGTGATCCACCCAAGGTTCTGAGGGAGCTTGTGGAAGTGGTCACTGAACTACTTTCCATATTTATCAGCAGTCCTGGCTATCTGGGGAGGTCCCATTGGCTGGACATTGTGACATTCATCTACAAGAAGAGCAGGAAGGAGGATCCAGGTAACTACAGGCCAGTCAATCCGGCCTCTATACTGAGAAACATCATGGAGCAGTACATCTTGAATGCCATCACACAGCATGTAAAGGACACCCAAAGGATCAAGCCCAGCCAGCATGGGTTTGTGAAGGACACATCCTGCTTGATCAGCCTGGTTTCACTCTACAATAAGGTGACCCACTCAGTGGATGAGGCAAAGGCTGTTGATGTTGTCTACCTGTACTTTAGTAAAGCCTTTGAGACTGTTGTCCACAGCGTTCTCCTGGAGAAGCTGGCAGCCTGTGGCTTAGACAGGAATACTCTTTGCTGGGTTAAGAGCTGGCTTCATGGCCAGGTCCAGACAGTTGTGGTGAATGGAGGTGGCCTGGTGGCCTGTCACAGGTGGTGTTCCTCATGCTGGGGCCCATCCTGCTTAACATCTTTATCAATGATGTGGACGAGAGGATTGAATGATTCCTCATTCAGTTTGCAGAGGACACTAAATTTAGTGTCCTCATTGGGTGAGAGTATTCAGCTGCTGGAGGGCAAGAAGGCTCTGCAGGGGGATCTGGACAGGCTGGATTGCTAGCCTGAGGTTCAATAAGGAAAAGTGCCAGGTCCTGCATTTGGGTCACAGCAATTCCATGCAGTGCTACAGGCTTAGCAAAGAGTGTCTGGAAATGTGCCTGGTGGGAAAGTACCTGGGGAAGATGCTTTCTAAACCTCATAGACAAGGTTTAGCAGTGCACCTGGCAGACTTTTGTTAATGCTTGGGTTTGATGACCTTAAAGGTCTTTTCCAACCTAGACCATTCTATGATTCTGTGAAATGTAAGGTCTTTGTAAGCTTATTTCACAACAATATTTACAAAGTATTTGGACATATATGAAATATCAGCAAATAATAAATAAAATGCCCTTTAAAACATATTGTTGATGTTTTTCTTATTTCTTTCAAGAGCAAGGCATATCAAATTGTCCTATAATTAAGATTTTCAAATATGGTTCTGGCTTGCTGCCTGCTCTGAAGGAGACAGTGTGTTTATGGTTGGAATATTGTAGCATGCTCATCTGATGTCCTCAGCATCACCTACGCTCAGCATCCCAAACTCACCTCGTCTTCTGTGTGAACACAGTGCACAAGCCAGGCTTTCTGCTGCCCTAAAGCAAATCTCTGTAGGATCCTCAGCCAGCTGCTGCCTGCGGGTTCAGTGTTCCTGCAGGGTCCCAGCTGCTGGCCAGGGCAGCCTGTTTGCCCTGGGAGCTGCATGAGCCCTCGCTGCGCTGGAGGGCTGTGCTGAGGCTCAGATTACGCTGCACGACACAGCAAGGAGGGACGTCTGTCAGATAAACGGGATGTGAGCAGCCACACACGCTGCACCGTCGTGTTATTCGTGAATGAACAACCTCATCAATGTTCCCTTTACTTCTAAACACTGTTACAATATTGCAACGCACCAAGCTCTGCTGTAACGTACCAGGAGCTAAAGCTTTTTGGTCTCTGCCCACGAACCTGTGCTGTGCGAAGTGCTGCTTTCTGAATGGAGGGCAAAACAATCATTTGAGTGTTCAGGCTTCTCTGCTTTGCCCTTTACAGTCACTAAACTAGTTCCTTGCTTGCTTCAGTATCTACAGACCATCAAAGTGGCCAAAACTCCCTCTAACCATTCTCCCCCTTTTGTACTGTGCTGACTAGGGCTTCATATTTTGAAAGTTTGAACTGGTGAGTGTTCAGGATGTGAGAGATTCAGAAGTTCACTATGTATGGACAGGGGAGAAAGACAAGTTTGAAAAAGTATAAAAAGCAGGGCCACTAAAATTCTTTCTTCCACATTCTTTTTCTCCTCCTCCCTTCACGCACTCACACAGATTCTGCCTCCTTAAGCACTTTTGCACTGACCTTTTTTTTTCTTTCCCCTTTTTATTTCTCTCTGTATATACTGAGGGGAAAAGAAAGGTACACAGCCATTTTTACGAGAATGTTGACTGAGGGTGGTCACCATCTGTGCAAACTGTCTGAAATTGTGACTTCCTCTTTGCCTTCTCTTCCATCTGAGAGAAAACCTCACTTTTAGATAATCCAGAGAATATTAGTGCCCACAACCCTCACCACCATGCTTCCCCTGACTGCCCCCCTTCACATGATTGGTGTTTTCCAGTCAAAACATGCCTCTCTCTTGCCTGAAAGGGCTTCTTTAATAAAGTAGACATCCTGTTTAAGATTTGAGGATTTGACTAGTTAGCACCAGGAACTCTGATGTGATGATTGGGGGACTGAAACAGAGAGGCCTAGCATGGTTGTTTATTAGAACAGCAAATAATTAAATTTACTACTTTTTTACAAGATAAAGAATTCTTCCACAATTATATGTTAGACCCTCAGAAATCTTGAGGATGAAATCTAGGTCCACAGAATTTTTCAGTTTAGTAAAGCTACATATTAAATTTGTCTTACTAAAACTGATCAAACCTCTAATGTTTGTCTCTTATACAGAGGCTTTTCCAGCTACAATGTGTCTGGTTGAAGACAGCACTGTCCTAAGTGCTGTTCACTAACTGGAGATTACATTGCACTCTTGTGGGTGCTCCCTAATATATTTTTAAAAAATTAGTCCAGCTCACTTTACCTGAAGAAGGTATATGCCAGCAAAAATGAGCTGAGGGCAGTCTGTACCAGAGAGGGATGATTCAGGTGCTGAAGGGTGGGAAAAGAAATTATAATAATAATAATAATAATAATAATAATAATAATAATAATAATAATAATAATAATATGCACAGCAGCCTTGAAATGGACTTCTCTCTCTATTCTATAGACTACAGACAGACATCTTCTAGATCTATCTGTGCTTACTGAAACAGTCACAGCCCTTCCCAGCAACTTGCTTCTGTCCATGTGGGATGTGGCAGCCCTTCATGCAGCCTCCCTGACCCAGTCCTGCTGGAGGAGCCTGATGAACTCCAAGGGAGTGCTCTGCCAGGTTTACTGTCTGGAATAAGGCAAAATCTGGCAAACTGGATGAAAAAGAAGCAGGAAAGACAGCCTGTTCAGCTTGTATTGATTACTGACAGAAATGAAACCACAGTCAACTGGTTTAGCTGTGTTTAGATTAGGAGGTTGCAAGAATTATCTGCAGTATTTGCTGTTTGCTAATGCAGGCAAATCCCCACAATGCATGCTGAGTTCAGAGTCTTCTGTCACTGGAAACAATCCTGATCCTAAATCTGCTTTAAAATGGTACTTAAAATTATTTTCAGCCTTCTTTTCTTTATTATTGTCACTATTTTTACATTTTTTTATCACAACAGCACAAGCAATGGCCTTCATATTTCTATGGTAAAATTCTATGTGCAATTTTACAAATTCTTTCAATGCTACATAGCAGCTTGGCTTCTCAAAATGCTGTGGGAGTAGAGTATTGTGGTCCTGGCTCTGATGTGACTTAAGAGAATAGCCTAAGGCATCAGAGTTGTAACTTCTCATCAGACAAAAATTCTCTGAAGGAGAAAGTTGCAGAGACAAGGAGGCTGGTTGTATATGTGAGCATGAGGTTTCCTCTGGGATCTTTTTCATGTATTCTTTCTAAACCAGTCAGATGTGCATAAAGCTACCACAGCCCTTGCAAAATTGGAAATGAACATAGGAAGTGATATTTTTGAAGCATGATGTTTCATGATGTTTTTAGTCAAGGTATCTTTTCCTCAAAGATAAAACTATACTAAAAAAAGATACATTTCTTTGTGCTTTTCTTCATTTTGCATTCTTGGAATGTGGTGATAATTGCAGTGGATATTTTAGCAAAGCAGTTCAAGCTCCATTGCTGGAAAGGTCTAGCTAAAGATGATTTTAAATGTAAATATTTTTAGAAAAAAGATATTGCAAGCCTTGAACCTTCCAACATCTCTCTCTTCTGTTATTGGTGAGGCTACTGTGCTGATACATGAAGGAGGAATGACTACAGACAGAGAATATGAAACCTGGTAGACCTTTCTCATCAGCACCAGGATGTTGGGCTCTCCCTGATTGTGTGTCCTTCTCTACCTGGGTCAGCTAGACAGTCAGGCAAGCAAACAGACTTCCAAGCTGAGCAATCTCATTTTGCTACATTAATTGTGAAGCAGAGGGGCAGTAGAACTGAGAGGCAAATGCATGATAAAGGGAAACGGTGAAAATGTTTTTTAAAAAATACAATAAGCCTGACAAGTTTGAACCATGTAATTGAGCACTGTCATGTCATCTCCTGTAATTTCATTGCCCAACAGTGTTATTTGGACTAGCAGCGTGTTTTTCGAACCAACTTTAATTCCCATCACTTCCTCAATTTTTCTCCAGGAAGAGCCACTACTGTGAATGCTCTCACCTACCTTGGGAAGTGCAGATGTGTTCTCATTAGAGTAAATCAGCATCACTTAGCAGCATAAGTGAAGCCTGTAAAAAACAATGGTCTTGTTTTGCTTACCCTGATGTAAATCAGGATCAAGCTGCCTGGCAGAAACAGATTTATACTGATGGAAAATTGAGGTAAGATCAGAATCAGGCCAACTGACTTCAGGTATTGAGGGCTATTGTGTAGAAGGCTATTGATGATGAATTTTACATTTAATCTGCATTAATCTTTAACTGCTTGCCTGCTAGACAAGCAGAACAAATAGCCATTAGTCTTTTTATCTCAGCAAAATATGACACTGGCTTGAACTTAGGTGTGCTGAAGCATTTTGCATACGCAAAGTCAAAGCATCCTATCCAGCTCTGAAGCTAGTTAAACTACTACTCCCCTATGTTCCAAGAGGGACAGAGGCAGAGGTTCAAGAACGTGCTGACTGTTTGCGCTGCATGAAGGAATTTGGTAAAATTGCAGTAGACACAGCTGTATTTTTGAATAATAAAAAAATACTGAAAAATGGTAGTGCTTCTGTCACTCGGATACTTTCCTGATGCTGCTTGGTATCTCAAAGTTCCACCCTGAAACCACATTGTTATCTTCTACAGAAACAAACAAACAATTTAGCCTGACCTATAGTTTAATGTGTAAAAAGGGGGAAAAAAAAGAGAGATGGTCAATGACTAGTGCCCCACCATAGTAATAAAATGTCTAGACAGCAATTAACATCCATTTCCCTTAAGAATGCATCTGTGTCATCAGCAAATCTTTACTACTTTGAAAGGGACCAATCTAAATATGCTTAATCATTAATCAATTTCCAAAATCTGAACAGGATTTACTCTTTTTGCTTTGTCTCCAAAACTACAGACACTTTATGAGAAAAACCCCTTGAAACTCAGGCGGGGGATCTTTTGGCCACAGTCCAGTGGGTGAGCCTGCTCAGAAGACCACTGGTGCTGTGTCTTGTTTGGGAACATTTCACTCTTTCTGCATACGTTAGCACTTTCTGTTTCCTCGATTCTTTTCTATTTCCTCTTTGTCTGTGTGTATTCATGGCCAGCAGCAGCAGCTGAAAGCACCGAGAAGGATTCTGCGCACAGATCCCTCTTGTAAGAGCTGGCAACTGTGTGTGTCTTGTGAGCTGCCTTTGAGAAATACCTCTCTCTCCTCTTTGAGCAGCACTTCTCTTGCCCCAGAACTATTCTTCCAGCCAGTGGTGAAGTCTCTCCCAGGTCACCGATTGCTGTGCTCGCATGGGATCACACTAAAGTTCCTGTCAAGTACGGGCAGCAGGAAATTACTCTTTAGCTTCCTACAATTAAATAATAAAAAAAAAAATCACTGGGCTTCTAGCACACACAACTAGCAAAAGGGTTTTAAGGCCTTCTGGAAAGTAATATCACACATGGCATAAATAAGGAGGGAATCTGATTGGCAGAACCATGATCACTACAGTAAACACAAACTACTTTAAGTCCACCAATGCCAGCTGAGGATTTAGCCTGATTTACAGTATCATAACTGAGTTCAGCCTCAGGCTCTGGTATGTTCCCTGAACACATCAAAGAACTTCACAAAGAGGAAAATGGCACAAGCTGATATCTTTTGGAAAGTCCTCTGTTTTTTCACTTTGAGTACTGGAAACTTCTCCTTTTAGCTTATACCCTGCTTCAGAATTCATTGTTCTTGCCAAATGAGTAAGAAATGTGAGGATTACTGGTCTGGAGAGATGGCATTTCTGGAACAGTGCTGTTTGGCGAGGCAAAACATTTTCTGCTGCATCGAGGGAATAACACAGACAACATTAAGCTTTGTTCAGGTTTCATGAACTTTATTAATAAAGAAAACTATTTTGACAGATTCTCACACACATTATACAAGCTCCACATAAAGAAATGTCACAAGTCTGTAGGAAAGAATAGATTCTCTTAGCATCTACACTTTTAGGGTAGCTGGATTGCACATGACGATGCCAAAAAGATCCCGAAAAGAGGAATGTCAGCCTCTGGGATGAACACTGGCAACCACTACAGCTTCCAAGGTACTAAGGGGTCTCTTCAAGCAGATACGGTTCCAAGCGTGCATTTAGGAAAGGAAAGTAGCTCATGATCCTTCCCTTTCCAAAAACAGTCATTCTGATGAAGATGTCACAGTGTGAAATTGGAGAAATAAACCATTCCAGCAGGTCTTCTCACCTGGTGCCCCATGTAGGAGCTGTACTTGAAGAGCAGGAGAAAGGGAGGGCAGAGGATGCAGAAATGGGACCTTCCCTTTTTGAAGGGCTGTGTAGTTACACCCGGCAGGTGCAACAGATGTGTACCAAAGATGCCTTCCTCTCTACACCCCTGGTTTTCCTTCTTGCAGTAACCAGGGCACTTGAGGGGAAAAGGGTAGCTTAGGAAAGATCCAGAGATTGTGCAGTGACTTTTGGAGCTTGCTTTGATTTGGGATTGAGAAGTTGTAAGTTATGTACAAATGGAGCTAAAAGTTTGGAAGCACTGTCAAGCTAGAAAATGTAGTCCTCATGGTATGGTTAAGGTATTTATGGCATTCCACCTTGAACTGATCTGCAATTTGCTTTTAGAAGACCCAGACAAATGGTACTGAAAAACCTTATGCTCCCTGGAGTACAATATTTCATAATCAAGTTTGCAATAAATGTGTGCAGGTGTAAAAGAAAAAAAAATTCAGAACATGCATTTGGACAGAGGAAAAAAGATCCATCAGTTCTTCTGAATGTTTATTCACTCTCTTTGCATCCTATGGTTAATTGTTAATCTTTTATGTTTTCCCTTTCTTTTGGCATGGAAAGGATGCCACCTTCTTAAAGACCTTTGAAAAATTAGCATAATTTTCCTCTATCTTAGTCCTTTATTCTCTCCCTTTCAATATCTGCTCCTCCTAGCATTCACAATATATCAATCTCTGATCCTTGGCACTAGTACAATTCATTTTCCACAAGATGTTATTGAGATTGTAAATAAATGCCACAGCATCATGGGGCAGACAAGACGGAGCCTGTCAGATCTGGAAGTCGGCAGCAAAGTTATAATTACAGCAGAGTGGTGTGAGGTGAGTTCTTTGCATCCATAGATTTAATTGTCACCAACTGCAGGGGAAGTAAAACATGGGGAAAAGAAGATGGAGAGTGATGGGGGTAAAGAGTGTTACCAAATATGTCCCAGGTTGTTTTTGCAGTTCCCATTACTTAACTCTTATGCCTTCAGCAGAACAGCTAGGTGCCCTAAGCTCAAATATTAGAGTTTCCAAAAGGATCACCTCCTCTACTGAAAGTATTTTACTTGAAAAGATTCTGAAAATTATACTTATGAGCTGAGCTGGTGTAAAAATAAATAGCAGTTTTCAGATGTAATTTCAAAGATGATTAGGCTGCTCCAGCAGTCAGCTTAGGTCCATGGCACTCCCATAAGTGTTAACAAATAACAACATTCTGAGGTCAAGGGTAAACCAACTCTGTTTAGGCTGAGAACTCAAAACAGCCTGATGAATTTGATAAATACTTTGCTACACCAAAATTCATGTGTCCTGTGATGTATGTTTTCTCTGTCCATTTCCAAAGTACTTGTTTTTGGCAAATACCTTATGCCTCTGCTTCAGCGAGAATAATAGGGAAATATCACTTGCTAAGGGTCCAGGCATCAGAATCTGGCCTGATAGGCTCTGAATATCAGTGTTCTGAATAAAAGTGTCTGCATGCACACAAATGCCTGAACAGAGCTCAGCCAGCTTTGGTTATCTGAGGTTTTTGCTGTGAGATCTCATTATCTTGGTGCTGAAATTGAGAATGACCTGCAGAACTTCTCTTCAGCTGTATGAATGAGTTAAAAGTCTGAGAATTTGGGTGTGAGTATGCTGTAAACTTCCCTAAAATTCTGCTTAGATTTGGATTCAGGTATAAAAACTAATATGTGAGCCTAAGATAGACCATCAGTTGGGGCTCAAACTCGTCCAGTGTTTATGTTTTATACCAAACCCTCAAATAACATTTCATTGCTAATGAATACATTTGTGACTAGGCATAAGGGAGGGTTATAAAATGTCTAACAGATGCCTGGTACTCAAGACAAGATAGCAGAAGATGGATGTAATATGTTTTGTGTTCATTTGGTTTTTATTTTTGAAGGATTTGCTGTGATGGATGGTATACCTAAGGAAAAAAATATTGAATGAGCCATCGCAGGAATCTATTGCTGGTTAGGTACCAGTCTGAAAATAGGATCAAGAGACCTTATGGCTAAATAGTTTATGTTCCCGAGGTCTTACATTAAAGACATTCAAATTTCATTACCCAGTGTCAAAAGAAACCTTCAAAAATGGGTACGGTATAACTAAATGCTGCCACTGAACATTTCTTATACTTTAAATAAATAAATAATGGAGAATATTAGAAGTGTAATAAAAAAATTCTTACAGAGGAGTAGCAAACCCCAGATTACTGGCGTAACAAACACCAGAGAACACTTTGTCAAGTTCAGTTGTCAAGTTCAGAAAACTATATTACCTACTTGTGAACTTCATCATTTGTTCTTTTAGTTTTACACATAGAACATAGAAGATATGTGGTATTTTAACATTATAAACCTAAAGCAAGGTTGAACTTTTCTGCCAAACATAAGAGAATGCCTGTTCAGATAAAATTTGCAGTCTCTGAAATAAAGCTTTTTGCCTAAGATATTTTGAAAATGCTTTGTTTGCAAGGAAATATTAAGAAGAGAATAAAAAATATCTAAGACAAATATGAAAGAGAATTTTCAGCTTGTTTTTTGATTACAGTAGATTTCTCCTTAATGGAACATAATGTGTTTAGGATTTGCCTTTCTATCTTGACAAAATTTGCAATACTTTCACTGGAAAAACAATCAACTTCTCTGGCTGTAATTTAATTTTTCTGCAGGTACAGCATAATGTTCTCAGCTTGAGGGCAGGAAGAGAACACATTGTAATATAGCTATTCTTTTAAAGAAATACATCTATACAGGTAATTAAAAAAAAAATTGCTAAATGATACCTGGGATACTGATCAGGCTAGAAATCTCAGATTGTTTTCCAGGAACTACAGGTAAGCATGACTTATAGTAACTTAGTACTGAGGAAGTCAAAGGCTGATGTGGAAGGGCTGTGGAACAGAGGGCTGCAGGTCATTGTGTGCTTTTTCAACTGGACTCCCTTTTCTTTACACCACATTAGAAAGTATCTTGTATCATGTAACCACAGAAGCTGTAAAGTATGTGGATAACAAATAGGACTTAAAATTTGTTACAAATCTAATTAAATTCTATCTTTTAGAGAAATGGGGAAAGATTTTATACTAATTCAGAGAGAACAGTAACCTAGACATAGAATTGCAGTATGTTACTTATAATATTTGAGGGGAATTTTTTTCACTATTCATTACAGTCTTTAAAACTGTTTCATAAGAGGAGTGTTGGAAGACAGAAGAGGTAGGCAATAGATATCAGTAGTGTTTAATGAAGCTTGCAGACATCTTTAATGCTTTCCACCCAACCACCTTAATTTAAGATGTGTTAGGAGACATTTAGAGACTGACCTCATCCTCTTTTATTTTCCTGCTAGTGACAAAAGAAAAATAGGCTCATGTCTTATGGAAGGTTTTGTTGAATAGGTTTATAACTTACGTGGAAGGCATATGCCCAAGTTGAAAATGTTTCACAGCTCACACTTGGAGGGTGAAAGTCAGCCATTTCTCTTGGAGTTCTGAGAAATCCCTTTTTTATGGTCCATGGCAAATTCATGACTTCTTTTGGGAGTTGAGCACACCAGTCATGCAAATCCTGTACTTATCAAGGACTTTCTCATGTATGCTGTGTAGAAGCTGAGTCACTAACTGTAGAGGGAGATACTTATAGCAAGAGAGATTCTGCAATTGCTGCATCCCCTTTCTTAGAAACAAAGAAAGAAACCTCATTTACTTAACAATTTTTTAAAACATAAAATCTTCTGTTTGAATTTTCTAGTGTACACCATTAATCTGCCAAAGCTGTTAAACAAACAGCTTTCCTGTCTAAATATTGAACTCCATGGAAAAAAAAATCTATTTTAGTCATGTATCCTTATATCCTTGGATAGTACTCCTGTCAGACAGCTGATTACCTGTGAATAGCATAGAAAAAAGCACAAAATAATAATAGGAATGTCTTGAAATAGAGAGGAAGGTCAAATCTGGCTGGATGGAAGTAGCCAAGAGTCAGTATGTAACATTAGGGAAAAAGTTAAGTCACAGTATTCAGCAACACTTAACAGAGAGGACAATAGGAAAGAGAGAATCGCTCCCATCACACAGTACAGACCCTGGTGGCAAATCCTGGAAGATTTAAGGAACATTTGTAGAGGAATATGTTCACATGATGGCTCTACATACATATCTTCCTGTTTGGGGATCTCCAGCTTAACACTGTGCTAATGGGTTTATCTTTGCCAAGAAGGCAGCTGTCGTAGACAGCAAACACAGAGCATTTCCTTGGTGCCTCTGCGTGCCATTTTTGGAGTTTTCCACAGATGGAATAAGGATTGATGCCAATCTTTCATCACAACACTGAGAGCTGGGGTAAATTCTGTACATGGAACAAACAAAACATAGTCACTCCAACTGAAAGTGAAATGTGCACTCAGTTGGAAGATGTACAGCATGATCTGGTTGAAAAGTGTAAGTCTCAGATCTGACCCGTTGCTAATAAATGAACCTACATGACCTCACCTATCTGCTGCCCCAAAAGCCACTAGCATATTTCCATGAGCCACTAGCAGTTTTGCAGGTCATGACTGATATGCAAGCATCTTAGGGAAGATTCAAATGAGAGTATCTAGACCTATCGTTTTGTGAGAGATGCCAGCACAATGGTTTTGGGTGGCTCTTTGACATGCCATATTCACATGAAACACAGACACATCCCACCCACTTTACATGTATGACTCACTCCCCTGAGTTGAGTATCTGAAATCCTTACTGTTCCTGACTATGTCATATTGGTGATATCCACTCTACAATCAAGGCAGAATTAAGCAAAAAAGCCATCACATTTTCAGTCTCTCTGTAAATAAGTCACAGTACTGTGATGTTGTAGCATTATCTACTTAGCTAAAGGTGATGTTTTTTCTGAGTACCAGCACCCTGACCAGTTTGTTAGTTCTGAAATTCTTTGCCTTCTTTCAATCTGATAATGTCCCATGTTTGGAAGGTCTCACAGTTCACTGAACCAGCTCAACCTCAATCTAAATCTAAATAAACATGAGGCTCTCTTGTCTCTTACACAACACCGGGAATGCACAAAATTCACAATAAAAATCTGTGGGATTTATTTAAGTAACTGTGCTCCAGAGCAGTAGAAAACAGAACAAATTATTGAGGAAGCTTAAACAATAAACTTGCAAAACACATAAACAAAAATGTATCAAACAATCATTAGGCATTTCCTGAAGGGTCCTGTCTACCTTGGCCACCCATGAGCTTTTTGCCTATTATTCAATACAGCTGGCCTTGAAAAAAAGGGATCTGGCTTTTGCTTATATTTATTAAATCTGCAGGAAGGGCCCATCAATCACAACAATGGGTTTTAAG
Source organism: Euphonia xanthogaster (assembly GCA_034509185.1). Classification (NCBI taxonomy): domain Eukaryota; kingdom Metazoa; phylum Chordata; class Aves; order Passeriformes; family Fringillidae; genus Euphonia; species Euphonia xanthogaster. The sequence continues at coordinate 58,912,465 of JAYDZK010000113.1, forward strand.
TGTTTGCTGGGTGAGAGAAGAGTCCCATAAGCAGTCTTTGAAGTGTCTTTTGCTGAAGGTAAACATCTGAAGAACATAAATAGCTGCTCTTCTTTCCAATGAGTGACCTTGTCAAAGTGGGTAGAATGGAGAGATGGGGGAGGGGTGCTATCATGAAAAGGAAAAGCAATAAAGGATTCCTTATGACAGCAATTTGCACATTTACTGCTCTTTGATATGTTAACTAGATTTTGCAAAATGGAATTCTTTGTCTTTTAGAGGTCCTTGGGCAGTGATAGCTCACAGTCAGAACAATGTTTTGCAATGGGCCTAATGCATCTTCTAATTAATAAGGTAACTTGGGCAACCTCTGTAAATCAGTGACATTATCATTATAACAGGACACAAGTGAATAGTTGTTTATAAGGAAGGAAAGATGCTCATAACAGCAGTATCATTATTTGCTGAGCTCATTGACTAAAGTGAATTGTATTGAATACAATGGGATCAATAGGTTATGGGCTCTGTTCACTAAACTTTTACAAGCCATTTATGAACCTTTGATTCTAGAAAACAGCTCTTCTTCATTCAGAAAACTGAGAATGTATCACTGACAGTGCTCCGTTTTCATACATGGCACAGGCTAAGTGACATAAATTCTCCAGCTGCATTGTAAAAAGTGGGCAGGTCAGGTAAGGTCTCTCAAAGTAGCCATAAAATATTTTTGAGGAATAAAATATATAGGCATGGATGCATATGGATACTATGAGGAAAAAGTAGCTAATAAGCTAGCCTGAAGAAATAAAAAATAGTGATTTTTTTTTTTAGAAAAATATTACAGTAGGCAATGAATGGCATGGCAACCCCATAAAGAGATAAAACATATGGGATCCTAAGATGCAGGCAGCAAACTCGAGGTTCTTTCTTAGAAGTAAACTCATTTGTTATATTGCTTGGATTATGAACAAAGAGAGCTGCACTTCAGCAGTAAGTGAAGTGATTCACATAGAATAAGCTGAACGATTTGGGGACGCTGTGTGTATTTATAAAGTAATGTAGTAACTACACAATATAGAGCTGTATGAATACTTAAGTTCTTCAAATTAGAATGTTGTTGCTTGTTTTAGTGGGTGTGCCTCCTAATTCTGAAGCAGGATAATAAGTTTTTTCTGCACTTAATAGCAGCACAAGCAATAGGCAAAATCAGAGGCAGTTTTTAATGAGTGGTTTTTGAACCACTCACCAACAAACCTTGCCAAGATCAAACTTTCTTATTCAATCTCTGTGCTGATTTTGGCTGGGGCAGAGATAATTTTCTTCACAATGGCTAGTTTGAGTCTTTGGATTTGTGCTGAAAACAATGCTGATAATATAGAGATGCCTTTGTCATTGCGGATACAGAGTCACAGCCTTTTTAGCTTTTTCACTACTTTTTGTACTGTCAAGTTTGTGAGGGAACTAGAGGCTAGAGAACTAGAGATGGGAGGGGAAACAGTTTGGACAGACAACTCCAACTGATCAAAGTTATATTCCAGACCATATGGCATCAAGATTAGTATATAAAGTGGGAAGAAGAAGGAGGAAGGGGGGGACATTTGGGGGGGATGGAGTTTGTCTTCCCGCGTCACCATAATGCGTGATGGAGCCTTGCTGTCCTGGGGATGGCTGAACACCTGCCTGCCCATGGGAAGGAGTGCAGGAATTCCTTATTTCTTTTTGCTTGTATGTGTGTGTTTGATTTTAGTTATTTAACTGTTTTTATCTCAACCCAGAGGTTTCTCTCTTTTACTCTTCTGATTCTCTTTTCCATCTCACTGGTGGAGGAGTGAATAAGGGTCTGCGTGGTACTTAGTTTCTGCCTGGGATTAAGCCATGACAATCTCTTTTCAAACATCTCTTTTCCACACATTGATGTAATATAATATTTATCTTTGTTGCTTTAAAAGCCTTTTCCTTCTTCTGTTACTCTTGAAGTATTTGCCCCACGTTCTTTAGTTCATGTAGATCAACATCATGGAGTGAGATTTAAGGTTATGTGAGAAGTTGGGAGAGAGAAATCACAAGAGAATAGAAATAAATATTTCAGAACATTATCCCTGCTGTAAGCCTGCACCGGTTGGCTTCTGGATTTGACTGGGAGCTGGAATTATTCCATAATATATTGCCTCTGGCTATGCAATCCCACATACCCCAAAGGGTATAGTAGAGAGAAAGAGTAAAAGAACCAGACAGAAGCAATACAGGCCCGCCCTATCTAGCATTGGAAATGATTTACTCGTACACTAGGTCCTGGGAGGGACACAGCCTTGCCTCGAAGTGGAGGACCAAGTAATACACTATTCCAGCACAGCTTCTCCTTGAGACTACTGAATTTGCAGGTAAATGCTGAGACTGAGTATGGCCAGGTGAGAGCAAAGGCTTGTCTTTACCCTCATCACTCCTGCATCAGCTCCTTGTGCTGAAATAAGGAGCAATCCTTGTTCTGATGGAAAGGAGACACTTCAGCTGTAGATGATATTACAAGGAGGGGAAATATTTCCACCTCCAAGAGCTGTGAATGTAAGTGATAGTCTGAGCATTCACAAATTCATTCACTGAGAGACTGTGGCTGGTCTTATCATCCCATTTAGCTACACCAGTCATGATTCTGAGATACAGCCAGAGAAGTTCTTGGTTTGTCTGAATATCTCCTCTCAATTTCTTAAGGATTTATCCTAGATTTCTTACTTGAAATTTGGTTGGGGACTTTTTTCTCTTCCATGTTCTGAATATCTATCCATCATGAAATGGGCTCTAGGGACTTGTCTATTATCTCTTAGTATTATTTCTTTCCATGATCTCCATGTGAAATGTGTTGTGTGGTTTGTTTTTTTTTATTTTCTTTCTTTACCTTAGCTCTTCTTGTAGTAAGCATTCTTGCTAGCAAAGGCAATGTCTCAGAAATATGTTCCTTGTTCTGGGAGAAAGATTAATTTATCACTAAAATAGAGATGTACATAAGCCAGTAGCCCAGTATCTGTGGCTGGCTGAGAAGAGATGATGAGTCTGAGTACCCTTTCCCGGGAGGTTTCATCTGCCTCTGAATGTTGTGCCTCTGGCCTAATCCATACCATTAAAGGCAAGAACACGTAAAACTCCTCATTGTCCATGGCCAAACAATATAACCACCAGGTCACTGTCTGTTTTCTAGTTAGAGAGGTATAATTCCACTGAAGTCAGATTTACACCAGTATCAGTGAGAGCAAAATTAGGCTTCCCCTATAGTTGCTGTTAACCTTTATCAGTATCAGCCTGCAGTACTGAGCTGGTAGCATTAGCAAACACAAGACTGGTCTTCAATAGCCATTCTCTCATTTACTTTTTGCTGATTTATCGCTTCACTAATGACACAATGGATTTTCCCATTAGTTTATTATTATTATTTATTATTGGTATTAGTGTTATCCTGAAAGAAAATGAAAACAAAGAACTGACCTCATCTCAGCATAGCATATTATTTTCAGGAGTTCAGAAACACTGCACAGAATGGACAGTTTCCATTTCACCAATGTTCAATCACTGGCATTTGTCTTTTGTATCCCAGAGCAATTGCATAACTCTAATATTGACCTTAACCAGAGCCCTTTGTTTCTCACCCTAACAGCCAAAAGCATTAAAAATGCGTGTTTACTTAATTTGTCCTGGCATGCAGTGTAATTACAAGCAGTTTGTTTTCTCTGTTGTAAAATATGGGTTAGAGAAGAAATAAAGTAATGTGGAAAATTAACATTGTGATGTACTGTATAGTGGAATAACACTAAAAACGCTTAGCTGTGTTAGTACTGGAGGTGCTATTTGTGTTGTGTGCAAGAGCAATAAAGAATTAAATGCCTCCTTCTAAACTATATTTGCATGATTTTCAACTGCAGTAAAATTAATCTGAGCTGCCTCCAAGTACGAAAGAAAAAAAAAAATCAAAGAGCAAATAGAACTAAGCAGCACTCATGCAGCCTTTAAAGTTGTACTTTTATATTTTGTGAATTTCGACATGCTGCTTAGTGATGTCTGGAATTCTTATAGAGCTGGATGAGGCAAATATATTTAAAGGTTCCTATGCCATGTCTAGCACTCACCAAAGCTGTGCCTTTGGTTGACAGGACCTCTCTGATCTATCAGCAGGTCTCTGTTAATTCTTTCTGTGAAAGACTCACTTCGTCCTCTCTCCCCCCTTTATAAATCTATCCTCTTTTTTCTGAAATACTGAGACCTGTCCTGTAAAAGTATATATATCACTTTAAGTCATTAAAGTTAGGAGAGTATTACCTGTTTGTACCAGAGTAGGCAAGAGTAAAAAACCACCTCTTTCTCATTCTTTTCCTATTCTTTTTTTTAAAAAAAACCTTTTTCTTTGTCTCCCCTTTCATATTTTCTGAGGAAATATTTACCTAATAAAGCAATATGAGTTACATTTCCCAAAATTTCTGTATACTTCAGATGTAAAAAGAAAGAAACAACTCAACAAAAACCCCACAAAACCAAGCAAGCAAGCAAGCAAACAAACAAAACCCCAAAACCAACCAAACGAAAAAGCCCACCAAAACCCAAAACAACAAGGGGAAAAAGCATAAACGAATCACTCCACTATGACAAAGAGGACTTTTACCCTCCTTTTTCCTCAATAAGTGTTTGTCTCCAGAGATATTTGTTAAAAAATAGACCTCTGGATGAAAGCAAACATTTGATTTCTTTGTTGTTATTTTGTTGTTATTTCACTTTTTGGTTTTTTGGTGTAGAACTGGCCCATGCAAAGAAATACACTGTTTTGCTAGGGCGAGACACACACACTCTCTTTTCACTTAGAGTTGCTCAGTGCCCTTGTTCTGGCCTCTGTGCAGAAGAGTTTAACCACTTTGAGAACTGACTCGTTTATATCTTTTAATAACAAGTTGAGATGAATCTGGAAGACATGAGAGCTTTTAACAGCAGTTGAGAAGAAATCCTGCTTTTGCTTACAGCAGGCTGAAGCTAGGAAAGTCATTAGATTAACCTCTCTTGACAGGTCAGGCTTAGCAAATATTCTTAAAAATAACTCTTCCAGTAATTTATGACCTTTGGGGAGCATAATCAATAGTGTTAAGAGGAGAGGCAGCCAGACAGCACTTCCTGGTAGGAGAAAGTTTCTTGTCTTTGTAATGTTTGCATTCTGTCTGCTTGTATGCAATAAGACTGACTTGCCAGTGATATCATACCCCTTTTACTCCACCAGTTTTGGAGACACACATTTTTATTGTCAATTTACCGTCGCCTCTGTTTTTTCATACAGTATCTAGTTCCAACAAAACCAATGCGCAAATGTGATTACAAAGTAAGGGGAAAATGCAGGGTTCGTTTTCTTCCGCATTCCCTCTAACCTCTCTGGATCATTTGAGGGAGAATGGTCTTCTGCCCCAAGATGTCGTAACACAAAGTCTTAAACATGGACTTCATTTTAATGCAGGATGAGTTACTCATAGTGCTTAATTAAGCGTGTTCTTACATCCTTCTAAGATCAGTGCCTAGGGAATTTTTTTTCTCAATCTCTGCACTTTTTTGTAATGTTGGATAAACTACACAAAATTTGATCATGAAAGCGACAGTGATATTTCTGTATTTATTAATCATTTAAATGCATTTTATTTCTGGTGAGATTTCCTGTGGCTTTTTTTTTTTTTATAATGAAGAGCATTGCCCTGGCAATTCAAACATAGAGCCTTTCCTTCAGGGTTCAGTATTGAAGTACCATTTTCTGAAACTGGAGACCCTCAGGAGGATACATTGATTTCAGTGAGGCCTCACATTCACTGTCTACGTACGCATGCTCTAGGTACATGGGCCTGCCCCAAGCAGGACTACTGCCCATCTTTCCCTGCAAGGACTTCCAGGCGCATAGGAAAGGATACAACGTGTCACACTGTAATATGATACTGCACTTATTCTGACACCACCAGGAGAATTACTGGATGTTGGCTTTTCCAATGTCCTTGGAGTGGAACAACAGTTTTGAAACTCCAGAGAATAAAATTAACTTAGAAAGAAAATGATCCATGCTCATGCCCTCTGCAGAAGCTTTAATACATGTTTTAATACAGGCAGCTTTGTATTTAATGCTATTGCTGAGGCAAGACCTTTTCTCCACTGCTATAATGAAAATGAAAATGACAACTTTTTTGTACCCCTGCTTTTTGTCTTCATTGCCAAGGTGGTGATATGGAGTGGCACAAAGTCCAGTTGGAGACCAGTACCTAGTGGTGTACTCCAAGGGTCAGTACAGGTTCCAGTCCTATTAAGCACCTTCATTAATGATCTGGATGATCAGAATGTGCCCCAAGCAAGTTTTGAAATGATGCAAAAGTGGGAGAAGTGCCTGATAGGCCAGAGAAGCATGGTGCCATCCAGAGAGACCTCCACAGGCTGAAGAAATGGGCTGATAGGAACCTCATAAAGTTCAAAAAAAAGTGTAGGGTCCTGTGCCTGGGAGGAACAATCCTGTGCATGAATATTTGCTGGGAGACATCCAGCTGGAAGGCAGCTCAGCAGAAAAAGATCTAGTGGTCCTGGTGGGCCCCAAGAAGAACATGAGCCAGAGAAATGCCCTTGCTGTAAAGAAGCTGCTGGTACCTTGGACAACATTCAGCTCAGAAAGATGGCTTGCTTAGCCTAGAGAAGAGAAGGCTCAGGGGGGAATCCTACTGATACATATCAATGCCTGAAGGGAGAGTGTGAAAATGAGGAAGCCAGATTTTTTCAGTAATGCCCAGTGACAGGACCAGAGGCTCTGGACACAAACTGAAACACAAGAGATTTTGTCTGAATGTCAAAACACACATTTTTGCTGTGAGGGTGGCTGAGCACTGGCATGGGTTCTCCAGAGAGGTTGTGGAGTCCTTATCCTTGGAGATACCCAAAAGGCATCTGCGCACAATGATGGAAAACTTGCTGTAGGTGGCTCTGTTCGAACAGGGGTGTTCAACAAGATGACCTCCAACTTGAACCATTCTGTGATTCTGCAATTCTGTGAACACGAAATTCTTGGAAGATTATAATGAGTGGAAATAGTGAACGCACAGCTGTGCTCCAAATCTCCTTCCTGTAGAGTTTGTGGCACAAAATCTCTGTCGTTTCCCATGGAGCACAGAAGTTTTCCTTTAGAAGCAGTGACATTGGTAGTCCTTACCACCAAAATTACTTCCTGGCTAGGCTTTACTATACTCTTACCTGGGATTTTCTCAATAGTACATGCCTGTATGCTCTTCATAGTCAGATTGGTGATTCTGAAAAGCACCAGATCTACTCCACAAGCATTACAGAGAGTCATTATGTTCGTATTAAATCCCTGGCATAGTTAGTCTGAGTGTGCACAGAGGATATGATCGGGTTTCAAGATCTGTTCTGCAGCTCAGCCAGAGGAATAGCTCTGTCTAGATGCTAGGACATCCTGGCACCTCTCCTGGCACCTATCTACTTACATTCATAAAAGTTTTGAGGTGTTAAAGACATGAAAAGTTTTGATTAACAATTTGCCTTTCATTTGGTACAGTTTTTCCTAGAAGTTGAACATAAGTGATACGGCAGTATTTTCAACATGTCATTGTTTTATGATGAGCCATGGAATCTTGTAAATACTGTAATGATTTACAAGAGTCAACAAAATTAATTATAAATCTGTATTTTTAAATTATGATCCCTGGACTCTCCTAGAGTTTGTTTTCCTAATTGCCATCATTACAGATTGCATTGTCAGCAAGGCTGAAGATCAGCACCCCAAAAATCTGCAGTACACAACACAGCTTAAGACACCCATAAATAAAGACATATGTTTTATGACTAAAATGGAACATTATAATCATTTACTTTGAATGCCTGAATAATAATGAGTAAAATGTGTCACCCAGTAATTCCCATGTCACACTACTGCAGAACAATCAATCCATGCATAAAATTTCCCTGCCTTGAGTAGATTACAAAATGAATCTACTTATTTTTAAGAAACATTGATAAAAAAAGAATAAATGAAAAAATATTTTCAAAAGCCAGAGATTTTCCTTACTACATTATGGTAAAAAAAAATTATATATATATATATATTTAACCTCAGGTTAGTTTTCATTTTGTAGTTGCATTTAAAGGAGTAAACTCAAATAATTCACCTGATAATTTAGCTTATCATCTGTGGACCTGGTGACTTCTGGCAACTCTTAAGACTTCAGCTGTTACCAGAGATGCAATAGTTTTCCCTAGTTTCTACTGCAGTGTATTTATAAGACCTAAAACCAGAGCCCATATGCAACCAGAAGAAGTAAACAAACAGGCACAGAAGCGCTATCTTTCTCCTTATATAATGATGTAGGGTGCAATTACATTTTATTATCCTTTGTGAGGGATTAGAGAACTCAGTTGTGGCTTCAGAGTTAGTCATATCATCATCCAAACATATGGTAACAACAAAAACATCAGTGTCATCTACTGTGTTCTGCAGCCCAAGTAATAACATTCTCTCCTTCCCTGGAATAAACTATAAGGCCAATACTTCCTGTGTATTCCAATCTAAGGTATTTCCACGTGTAGAATCCTGTGGGTTTTTTGTGGAATATTTGCAATACCGAATCCTAAAAAGCATTCAATCAGTAGAGCTGAAGTGAATACCATTAAAGTTTGCTCATAAATTCTCTAGAGTATGGACATTTCCCCCCTTATTTTTGACACAAGGTTCATGAGATCTTAGGGCCTCCTTTGAAAAAGTCCTCATCTTTCACAGTATGTACTCAGCCTGTGGTTACTGTCTTTACCTGAGCTGTGCATCATGTGCACAGAACATTTGCCAGATACAACACTGACCAGTGCAATTAAGCACATTTCCTTTGTTTCAAGACTCAAAATGTTCCTCCTTCCTCATTCCTCCCCCCAGCTTTATATGCTGGAATGGTGTTGCGTGGTGTGGAATCCCGTTGTCAGCTGGGGTCAGCTCTCTTGGCTGTGTCTCCTCCCAAATTCTTGGGAACCCACACCCTCCTTGCTGGTGGGGTGTGGAGAGAAGCAGAAAAGGCCTCGATGCTGTGTAAGAACTGCTCAGCTATAAAAGAAACATTCCTGTGTTATCAAATCTGTGTTCAGCACAAATCCAAACCACAGCCCCAAACAAGTTACTGTGATGAAAATTAAATCCACCACAGCCAAAATCACCACTCTTCCATATCTTCATGTATGCGTAGTTGAATGTATGTATGCTAATATTTTCTGATGTTGAAGTAACAGCAAATCTTAGATAATTAGAATGATTTTTTTTTTTTTTTAATTGCCCAGTGTGGTATTACTAGCCTCACTTCTACAGAAAAGGTCTGCATGACTTCCATCAAAGACAGGGATTCTCAGTCTCATTCAGCACTATGTTCATTGACAGTACTTTTTAATGCACATTTTCAAAGAGACCTATGCGGTGCAAATTTATGAATCTGAAATTCAGTGCTGATAAGTGACTACTAACTGAAATTTTTTTCTCATATTTAGCTGAAATAGTTGTATTACTTTCCTTTAATGTGTTTTTGAAGAAATAATGAACAAGAGTCTCTGAGGAAGATGTGGCACATGTTTCATGTCTCTCCGCTGACTGATTGACAGGTAGGCTCCATGCCATCCTTGCTGATAAGTGCTTCAGTATTTGCTGGTGTTTTCTTTCCTGGCTACAAAAGTGCCAAAGAGACAGCTTAGAAGTTGCTGGACTGCAGTGCTTGTGTTTACAAGAGGACATACCACTGTCTGATGAAAATGTGCACAGCTAGAGGTAAAGGACTGCAGGTAGGCAGTGGGAGATATCAGGCTAGAAGAAGTAAGTCTAGACAATACAATTAACTAGAGACAATTTTTTCACCTGATTTTTTTCTTTATTTAGTTGCTAGCTCTAAATAGAATATTGTATTTTGAAAGGAGGCAGCAGTTATTGATACTTTAACTTTTTTTTTTTTTCCAGGATACGTCTCCCTTCCCAGTGTGTTCTTGAATGCATGAGGAAATCCTTTCAGCCTGTATTGAAATCAGTTACTTGTGCAAAGATTGACAATATTGAAACCATTTGATTTGAATGTCTTAATTTGAAAATAACCTGGAGGCACTTATTAGAGACTTACTTTTCTTGTAAGCATTTGATTCACAGCTGCTGAAAAAAGGTTTCATCACATATGAAACTTGGGGCATCTGCTTTGTCATGTCAGAATGACAATTGGGTTGGATGCCAGGATGACATGGAATAGCATGAACCAATCCATCCAGCTGCATAGAAATTGTTTAAGTGCTTCTCTTGTGAGCATAACAGTATCCATTGGAAAGAGAAAAATCTGTGCAGACCATGAAACAGATGTTATCTAATTGCCCTTCTTCTCTGAATGCCCAAAGGTGCAAAAAAAAAAAAAAAGTGGCTCCAGATCCTATTCTTTTGTATGGAAGCATTTTCAAAAGGAGAATAAGGTTTGCAGTGACCAACTGGAGTTTCTAGCATTCTATGCTGAGAACAAAATGGAAAATAGGGGGAGAGTTTGTAGCTTTTCTATTCTCCTTACAAGTGTATCTATGTTATTTTTGCAGTACTCCCTTTGTAGGGACAGCAGTCCCTTTCATTTTTGTGCTCGTAAAATAACAATTCTTTTCATTCTATAAATAAATCTTGAAGAATTGTCAGGTGCTATATTAATAGATGGATATTTATTGTACAGTAGACCTTTATTAATTAAGCCTGAAGAAATGGGGCAAATAGTAAGCAGGAAATGTCTGGTTTCATTTAGAAGAAAGTCTTCAAAGATCTGAAGACTTTTTGAACACCTGAGACAACTAAAATTTGCCTCATGTGGTTTGAGTAGATACTAATTCTGTACTGAAACTTGTTTTTGCAATGCTACTAAGTTTTAGCATTATGGAGAGACCACACAGTTCTTAACACAGGTTTAAATTATTCAAAATTATTTTTTTCTTATACCTTCCATTCAGACTTATAGCATGGTCCAGTTCTGATGTACTGATTTTTTCCCAGAAGTGTATACTCACAGTTTCTACTACTGTTACTCAGAGCCACTTTTTTCTTTGTAGAGAACACATGTAGATATAGCACAGACTGACATATCATTATCAACATTTTGTAGGCAAAATTGATGCCTCCTTGGCAAACCTATTTCTGATATATTGGAGAGCCCTCTTTTAAAGTATCTTCTCTCTTTGCTCAGTGCATTCCAAACCATCAGCTATTTTTGACAGCATAGCTTTTCAAAAGCTTCTTGTTCAGACAGGTTCCTTTGTTACACATAAAAAGTTCTCATTATGTTATCTGGATTTATATTACAAGTTCTGAAGGGAATGTCCCTAGATATTTTCCCTGTAAGAAAGTAAATTATAATTGCATGTAACATTTCAAAGGTGAGGGGAAGTGTTACAGGTAAGAATTAAGATTGAGTTCTAGAATTCAACAAGAAAGTGAGCATACCTCCTTCCTTAGTTAAGTCTGCAATCAATCTGAAATGGTAGGCCTGAAAAAAAGGAAACTTCAAACTTGGAAGAGACTAGATTCACGTATTTCATAATTCCTTCAACTTCAGTGGCACATTCCACCATTACAATGGACTAAAGACAAAAATCCTTCTGAATTACAATGTGTACTTGTTAAACTCTGACTTGTGTGCACATCAACAGCTTTCTGAACACTGATGTCTCTTATTTATCTTTTCCCTTTCTGCTATGTAATGCTCTTATATTTTTAAATGACACCGACTAGTCACACAAGAATCAGCGGGACCTTACTAACAGGGCAATAGGCTTTGCCCTGCTGGGCACACTGGTAACACATTGCAGGATGCTTTCATTTTAGCAAAAATACAAAAAGATTTGTAATTGGAGTAATTTTCCTTTATAGTCTATTAACAAAAATATTATAGACTTTCTTCTGTCTTTTAGAATGCCTTGCTCAATGCATCATGATTCCCTTTGTTCATAGTCAATGCCTAATAGATTGCTTCTCTTATTGATTTTCCTTTCTATTACAGAATTGTAAAAATTGCTCATTTCAGAAAAAAAAAAATCCATCATTTTCCTGTCACCTATCTTAGATTTATTGTACTTAACAGGTAACATGGATTTAAATGGAGGATTATACGCTGTCCAGGCAAGTGGTTGAGTCACCAAGCCTGGAAGAATTTAAAAGATGTGTAGATGTGGTGCTTAGGAGCAAGGCTTAGAGGTGGATTTGCAGTGTTTGGTTTATAGTTGGGCCTGATGATCTAAAGGTCTTCTCCAATCAAAATGAGAAGTGTCTTCTGAGTGCTGCACAAATATAGGGGGGACAGGAATATTACAGTATCAATTTTATTGAGAATTTTGGCAAAATATTTTCTAGAATTTGGCTAAAACAGAACAGTGGGCTATGATTTCTTCTGGTTTTTAGTGTACATGATACATAAAATTGCAGCTCTACATCCCTACAAGAACTGGTATAATGCTATGCTGCTGCAAAGTAAAGTGAGGTTGTTTTAAACTGTATGTATGACTTGGATGGACTTTGATTTTACATTTGAAGATTCTTGGCATCACTGGATATACAGTATCTCTTTCAGGTACAGTATTAATATGTTTGTGAAAACACATAAAAATTGTGCAGATTTTGTCCAAAGAAAACTATTTGTTGGACTTGCTGTATTTCTGCTCCAGGTGATTTGCCAGGCTTAATTCACAGAATCCATGTGCACACAAGAACTTGCCTGGCCCAGGACTTTTGAAATAGCAGAACTCTGGTTCTCTGACTAGCTGCTATTTCTAACATGGTGTCAGCTCCTAAATTTATATCACAGAAGACTTAGAAAAGTTGAGATGTATCTTAACAATGTACAGAAAATACTGTGGGAGTAGCCATAATGCTATGCTCTCAAATTGTGATTTGCTGATGAGGGACTATACACACCTGCAAAACTCTTTAGGGAATAAATTTTCCTGGTTAACATTTCAAATTCATCCAAGAGAGATTGCTTTTTATCATTCTGTTATGGATGATAACTTCAGAATAGAATTACAAGTTGTTTATGCTCCTGTGTCTTTTCTTCCAGGACTTAGATTCCTGCAGCTCAAAAGATGAACTGGTATCTGAGTGTGTGTATCTCATAAATAACTCCAGTTGTAGCCAGCAATTCTGAATATCAGATGTTCTTCTCCTGTTCCTTAGTCATTGGTAGGCATAAGCAATGTTTAATCAAGGTATAACTCAGTTGGTCATTCAGAATAAACATAAGCATTGTGAATGTTATTATTCCTGCCCTTGAAGAAGTGAAGTTTTATAACAACGTTAGGAGATGGATCAGCATAGAACTAGAACAGCAGACAGACCCTATAGCAGTCTTTAACAACAAAATTAAATAGAAGCATTGTAAATTGGAACAAAATTGTACCATTACTTATTCAAATGCAAGGGAGAAATTTCAGTTTTTCTACAGGACAGACTTCTGTGAACTATTCATCACATAGTTTGTGTTCACTTCTGAGCATAAAGGCATGCACTTGAGGCATGCAAGTGGAGATACATGTGTGAAAGAGGTGTATAAATTCAACATGCTAGGTCTGCAACACAACCAAGACCCACAGAAAACACGAACAGCTACAATGACAGCATTAAAATGAAAATGTACAAATGGAATTAAAGTCTTTTAACCTTTGAATGTCTAAAAATACAGATATGCATTATTGATATCTTATTCAAATTATATTCTATCATTACTGAAGCTGGTAGAGACAATGTTTGAGAAGGAAAAGATGATAACGATACTTTATGTTTAAGCTTATCTATGTTTTAATGGGTAAAAATACCCAAACAAACCCCAAACAACCAGCCAAAAGAAAACAAAACAAAACAAAAAAAAACCCCCTTAAACCTGAGAACAGTAAATAACACTAGAAGAATGAATACATGTAATTTAAATTAGGAATGAGTACTTTCTTCAATATTTCTTTGAAGCTGAATTTCCCAAGCTTTGATAGGTAGCACGCAACTGATAGTTGTCAAGAAGTTAGACTTGTAGCTAAAGGTGGAGGGAACATATAGATAGCATTTCAACATACCAAGAAAAATTTTCCTCTAAATGTTTGAAACTAACTATAAGAATTGAAAAGGCAGGTGAAAATAAAATCCACAATCAGTAATCTTGGAAAAGTTGCTATTAAATCTGCACTCTCGAGTTCCTTGGAAAGACTCATAGAGCCTAGAACATCTAAGGAAATAATAGTAGAGTCCTTTGTACAGTTCCTTGGCTATATAGGTCCTTGAAGATCCTACTTCACTGCGTGACTTAGCTGAAAGTGAAAATCAGTAGTCCTTTCTCTGTGCTAGGATTGTATTTAGAGGAATTTTCAGTGTCAGGAGTTAAAAAGAAAAGAATAGTTTTCTCTTCTTGATCAATGACTCCAATACCAATGAAAAGGTGAATACTGTAAATGTAGAGCTATGACAGTTGCTGAAGCATAAGAGATCAAATGGAAGAAGTAATATCAAATGTAACTCAGTAAGAAAAAACAAAATGCATCCTGTGAATGTAAACAGATATGATCGATCAATCATTTATGGTGCCGCTTGGTCTTCCTGAGGTTGTGGTTCTAGCAAGGTCAACAACTAGATCCAAGGGCCCTGATTATGAATCCTAGGTGTCCTTTTTCATTGCAGTACATCCAATGTGGACTGTAAAACATCTTGTTCTAGGCATGTGTTTGGATTAGAAATGGATGGGTCTGTTGGAAGATGGTCCTCACCACTTTGTCCTTTCATAAGTTTCCTCACTGGACACTGAGATAAGTAAAATGCATCTAGGTTTTACTCATTCAGCATCTGATTGCTGGCATTCCAGCTTACACTATTTAATTTTTAACCCTATTTTTAGGGGTTTTTAATCCTGCACACCTTAAAGATTTTGCTTTGGATGGAAAGACAACATGTACTTCCTTACTCACACAACTCTTCCACTGATTGTTTTCAGGTGGAGCTTTGCTAAAAGGAAGATGAAAGCAACCCGAATACAGATTGAGGCCCAAATACAGGCCTCTGTAAAGAGGCCTCATGCTAAATGTCATGTTTGAATAACTTGTTAGTGGTCTCTTAAAAATGGTCTAACTGTATGATAGGATAGGCCTGTGTCAACCTGCATAGATTATTTACTTTTAAGCATTTTTAGAAATAATATCTTATTTCTCTTTCATGTAATATGCTTTAGTTTTCTTTTTTCAAAATGCAATATTGATAAATTTATACTTTTTAGAGACCGTGTTTTGAATGGAATTGAAAGAAATAAAAGGAGAAATAAATGGACTAAATCAATGCAATAAATGCATAAGCTGCAATGCACCCTCTTAGCAAAATATGTTTTCTAGAATATAGCTTAGAGAAAATGGAATCACAAAGCTTAGAAAACCAAAAGTTCTCCATTCTTTTTCAGCTTTATTCCATGCTTCTTATTAAGAGTAAGATTATTTTGAGAAACTGTAGGCTGCCATTGCCGCTAAACAGTTCTCCTTCAACAAAAAAGCAAAGATCCTTGAACCAAAATTAAATTGCTAGGAGAAAAAAAAAAAGGAAAAGCTTTTCAAGCGCATCTTTTCTTAACCCCCCAAGAATGTGCTTCCTCTTAAATAAGAGTAACATTTTGGTCACCAGAAAGAATCCAGTATCAGCTGATTAAAACTGGTACATAAAATTTCAGAAGAAAATGTCCATAACTTATATCCAACTCTGAGGATCTGTTTTCTATCAGAAGGAGGAAACCAATCCAGTTGAGGGGTTAGTCATGGATTTCTGGCTGTGTATGTGAATGAAAGTGGCCTCAGGGAGGCTCTTACAAGGACCATGGACAGTTCCATGGCTGGCGCAGCTGTTGTTCTGGAAGGTGCTGAGCAACAGCCCGCAGAACAGGAGACGGATTTCTTCCGGGACATGGCTCTCACCCTGGCCCCTCTGGTTATACACCCATGTCCATAAAAAAAGGTTCACTGTCTTTTGTCTCATTACTCTATATTTTTCTACTCAACAATTTTCCAAAAATTTCTTCTTGCTTGTAGTTCTTTTTGTCATACTGAAATTTAATTTTCAATCATTCATTATCTACTCTCTTAAAAGAATCCATTCCCACATGCAACTTTCTGATATCTCAGTGAGTCTATTGTCACTTTTCAGTTCTTTGGCATTTTCAAATTCCTACACCGAGTACTTCCTGTGACAGTCATGGGATAGTAGGTTCTCTTTCCTGTCCTGGCAATCCTCCCAGCTACTGTGCTCCCCACCTATCCACCAGTAGGCTGAAGACACTTCTCAGTAATTTGTTTACATGGTTCTTCTACTTTGTTAGCCATAAATATAAATTAACCACAGAATCACAGAGTTGACAAGGTTGGAAGAGACCTTCGAGATCATCCACTCTAATCTTCCCCCTGATACCACCATAATCACTCCTATACCATACCCCAAAGTGCTGCATCCAGAGACCTCTTGAAAATTCCACCACCTCCCTAGATAAGTCATTCCAATGCCTAGACACTTTTTCAGTGAAAATGCATTTTCTTATATCTAACCTGAACCTCCTCTAGCACAACTTAAACCCTCTTCCCCTTATCCTTTCACTTCAGACATGTCAAAAGATACAGACCCCCACCTGGCTACACCCTCCTTCCAGGCAGTTGTAGAGAGTGATACGGTCTCCCCTGAGCCTCCTTTGCTCCAGGCTAAGCAACCCCAGCTACCTCTGACGCCCCTCATAGGACATGTTTTGCCCCAGTTGATTGTCTCAACATATTTATTTTTTTCACCAATTCATAACAGCATTACTTCTATCATCTTAAAATATCCCATAAATGATTATTTTAATTTTTAAGCTTGGAATTCTGCTACTACTGTTACCACAAATTCTCTGTCCCACCAAGGGAGGTAATAAGCATCAAGATGACTTATTGGAAGGAAATGGTGAAAAAAGCCCAAATTAATTCCTGAGTACAATGTTTAAAGAAAAAAGGAAAAGCCTGTGCTGGATGTAGAAGGTAATTTCTAGACGATTTCTGCTGTCCTGAAGAAGATAGTTAAATTATTTGAACCTAGAAAAAACTGGTTAGTGTACCTCATCTCATGGTCTGATTGTGCCTGCAAAGCAGAATAATAGGAGGGGAGGCAAGTGAGAGAGAAAAATGAAACAACCAAAATCCAAAGCTAAACCATATTAAAAGAAGAACAAGGGAATATTTTGCTTCACAGAATTGTTAAGACAGCTCGCTGAAACTCCACAGAGGTTATTACCTTTTAACAGCCAGCCCACTCTGCAAGAGGGGTTGGACAGAGTAAAACCCTATAACCCAGTTTTAGGGGGTATATCCGTGCAGTCTGCATTGTCTGATGCATAGTCATAAGAGAAGTGGGATCTCCTCTGCCAGCTCGTGTTAGGACCCAGTTCTTATGGTAGTTCAGGTTTGGAATTCTCACTCACTTGGGATGACGGGGGCTTAAGTAAATATGACTGCAGCCATCAGCATTGCCAAATTCAGCCAAGTATTTAAGGACAGACTTAAAAAGTAGCACATGTGCTCTGTGAAGTCAGGACCTGCGCAGGATTACACTGTTACATGCAGTTTGAAATGCAGTGTTACTCTGAAATAGCAGAGGAAACACAGGATTTACCTATGGCTTGTACCTGTGCACCACAAAAGCTGCTTGTTGGTATCCTGCTAGTAGTGGCAAATTGGAGCATGACAAGCTGCAGAAAGGGCAATCTTTTAAATCACGTTGAAAAGGTCTTTGAAGGTAAAAACAGTGGACACAAGAAACCTTCTTTTCTTGTAACAGAAACTTATGCTTTCCTTTTCAGAAATAAACTGTAAAGCAAATCAGCTATTTGAAATAGGACAAAACTTTTTTTTGTTTTTCCATATAGTAAAGGTTTATTTTGCAATTGATATTTGATTTCTTTTTCCCCAGGAATTAAATTCAATTGTGGTTTACTGTGGGACCACATCAGCTGAATATTTTTTTTACCTACAAATAAATATTTCATAGCAACATTTAATGAAAACACTACAGATGATTTAAATGCATGTTAAAACGAATGTTCACAAAGCAAATAAATATTGCATAGTAAAATCAAGCCCTTCCATGTTATGGTTAATTATTTCTGACAAAAATTAATGATTTTTTTTCTCACTTTCAATGTTTACTGGGTTTCCCATCACAATTGTGTCTCATAAATGGAATTTTTTTTTACTAGTTTTAAAATTAGGTTTTAATCAACTTTGAAGTGAAAATTATCATAAGCAAAAACATATTATCAAAGACATCCTGTGTCTGGAAAGAGGGCTGGTCCTTTCATATCTGAAGCACAGGAAGAACTCTGTTAATTTAGAAAGGGAGAGGAGAAGTTAGAAAAAGATTGTTTTCTATCCAGATAAAATATAAGTGGTGGATAAAAACTGAAGTCAGGTCAGAAGAAGCTGTTACAGAAAATGGGGACATTGCTCCAGGTTAACATTGTTTTCAAGTTCCAGTAATACCTCACTGTGGAAACTAAGCTCACCCTACAGGCCAGAGGAGTGCGTCAAAGCATGTTCTGAAGCATAATGGTGACAAAATGCAAGGATATGACATTAATTTTCTAAAATTACAGAAATCTGAGACTGAAGGCAAAATTTTCAGCTGTAGGGACCCATAACTTTTTATTCAGTCTTGGAAAGAGGTAAGGTGCTGAAAATGATCATGGATTTTAAATCAGTGACCTTTTTCTTCTGAAGTGCATCTGCATCTAGAGATTGGAATGTAAGCTGTCTTCTGTAAATCCACGTCAAACTGGAGGCAGACACCTCCAAACAGTGTCTGGAATCAGCAAATCCATTCTCCTCCAGGACTAACCAGAGAGCTGGTGAATGCAGCAGTGCAAGCCAGGCCTCCTGAAGAGAGATGGAGAGCACAGTCAGAAGCAGGAAAGGTCACTTCATGAACTGTTCTCCCAAACTTCTACAACCCTTAACTGTATATTCACAACTAGAATTGCCAAAAGATTTCATTTAAAGAAACAGACCTTTCTACTTCCAGACTGCTGTCTGCTGGATCCTCACTTTCAAAGTGATGCTTGTTTATCTTCACAAGCTACATTAATTGTCAACAGCAGTGTTCAGAAGTCTCAGTGGGATATACTTAATTGAAGGTATGCATACACTGGGGAGAGTGCAGCAGGTCATGCACCGCTTTGTCATTTGTAGTGTGTCTTACAAAAATAATCTTGACTTTCCTAAATCCCAGTACATGACTAAGTTTTCAGTCATGAATAGGTTAACAACTGCAGTTAGATTTTCATTTTAAAAGAACTCTTCTTATGTAGCAGTGTACACTGTCAGAACTCCCATGATCTGGTATTCTCTTTTTTAATAAAATTTTTTAACTGAAAATACTGAGTGATACATGGTTTCATAGGATGACTGAGGGGATTCATTTACCAGTGATGCAATGCCAAGTACAGCTATTTTATATCCAGACTCCAGCTAAAGGTGAATGGACTTCCTTTTTTTTTTGATTTTTTTTTGTTAATGGCAAAAGGCTACTTTCCCAATTTCTTCTAAAATTACATCAGCTAATGACATTTTAAGAAAAGATAAAATGCAGAATACAAGTTCTAAAGCAAGGTCTCACTATGAAAAAAAACCAAACCAAAACGCAAACTCTCACCTATACTAAAAACAAGCATTAATAGCAGAAGCTATTTTCAGTCCATTTTTTTCAGTAGTCTTTATAAATGGCAGAGAAATTGAGGTATTCTCATTAATATTTTGACTAATCATGTAATAGACCTGACCTATTACAAAAACTAAATTCAAAGGGATCTTTTTTCACCTATTTAATTTTGTATCACATCAAGATTTCTGCATGGAAATTGTGGAAGTTTAGCTTATAGGTCTATTTTACCCTTTTTTGATATTCATTTAGAGATGCACTCCTGTTTTCTGTATTTATTGTTATTCCTAATTTTCTAGAATTGAATTTGAACTTTCTGGAAAGCATTATTTTGAATTAAAGTGTCTATAGTAAAGTAGACAAAATGAGGTAGGGAAAAGAATCTGTACATTAAAAAAAAAACAAAAAAGGAAAAAAAAAAAAAACCTCACGTGTTCTTTTAATCACATACCTGGTTTGCTGAGACCTGGGTTAAAATCATTGAAGTTGGTGAGTCTTTACTGGAGGCCTGAGCAAACACAGTAAAAAGTAGAGTTTGAGAGCCATTTCAAGGAGCACTGTTACTGTGCAGTGGCTAGTTACAAAGTTTGGTGATGATTGTGTGTGCAAGTAATGCACCTGGGAATGAAAATATTCCTTTTCATGGCTGTGGCATTCCATAGTTCCTGTTTGGACTATCTGTCTCTATTTTGTCTGTGAAATTGTTGAGACTAATAAGGAGCACCATATTTTTCTAGCCTCAAAACCAGCATATTGGATTGTTTGTAGATACCTTGTATGCAGCTATATATAGAAATGATCAAGAACTAAGCACTCACTTCACAGATAAAGTAAGCAGATTCTGTCCAAATATTCACTGTCTGCCAGGTCAGAAGAATTCTCCCTTTCAACAAATTTGATCAAGTCCAACAAGCTGTGAACAACCTTCAGATAGATTTTGCAGTTGATAGCTATGCATATGTGCAGCACTGAGTGAGACAAGGGTATTTCTAGTAGCCTACATTGCTGCAAGTCACAGACATGATGACTTCAGAGAAGGATGCTATTTCCCTCTTACTCATTTTTTTGTCCTCTCTTCAAATTGCATAGGAAAAGAGCAATAGAAGAGAACTGAGGAAACTTTCAGCAGCATCAGTAGAAATTCTGGAACCCAACACTGCTGTCCTAACACTGAGGAGGTGGTAAATGTAAATCTTGCTATTTAATTGCTATTTTAGCACAGTAAAGAGAGCTGTACGTGTTCTGCATCTCCTGCAGCATATTTGGTACAAGTAGGAATGTCGGGTAGCATTTAAAAAGACAATAACAGATACAAATTATGGTAATCTAAGAGAGACCCACACACAAGATAGTAGAGTCATCTTCTTAATGTAGTCTCTGGAGTTCGCTTCCCACTTCTGTGTTACCCAAATATTCCACTAAGACTTTTGGAAACTTTATATCCAGAAAGTCCTGTTAGCATGGGTCTGGCAAAAATAAATAGATGTGATTCTTCTTCGTGGACATAAAAAATGACATAAAAAATAAAGAGGTTATTTTTTGTTTGGATTTGAAGCCAAAACAGAAGCCTCAGTGCATCTTTTCCATGATAGCTACATTTGGGTTGAGGCAGACACAATGCTGACTGCCTCAGCAACCCAGAACTGCAGCTCTAGACTGCTCATAGCTAACATCTCCTCACTGGAATGTTACTACCTAGAAAAACGGGACATGGGCAGACTGCCTTCATGCTCTGGCAGTACTCAGATGCTGAACTAGTTCACTAGGGACTGCTGTGGACAGTCAGGCACAACAGAACAGCCCTAAGGTTGAGTCCTAATGGTCCAAGATGCATAATGTTGTGGGGCATTAATAATGATAATACAGTCAGAGTGGTTTTTCTTATCCTCAGATTCTGTACCCATATGATGCTGTGTTTTGGATTTATGACTAGAACACTGTTTGGTTGTTGCTGAGCAGGTTCTTGAATAGCAATGAAGTATTTTCTTTTTTCTTTCTTTTTTCTTTATTATCTTTGTGTTTGAAGAATTCAGGTGAATCTCTGGGCATGCTCCTGTTTTTTATAATCAGTCCATAAGATATCACCAGAAATTAAAGCAATCAAGAATTTTTCCTGAAATATCTACAATGCCTGTTAGCATGGCATAAACCACCTAAACCATGGGTTTCACCATGTTAATTGACTCTCACACACCTCTCCTTTGGAACAATCTTTTACTCAGTGGGCAGGATTGTGCCTTATCAGCTCAGACTTGATTTTGGGGAATTGCAGGGAAGTACTACTTTGTGAAGAGTTTTCCTCTGAGGACCATTTGTGCAATAATGTGTGCCATGGAGCCACCTGAATGGTGAAGAGGCTTTCTGTGGGCTGGGGAGCATTTGAAGGGGTAGCCAGAAGCCCTGAACAGTTCTGAATAATTTGTGTCACTGCTGTGTCAACTCTTCATGCTGAAAATTAGGGGTATCTTTGTGCTGTTCAGGCTTGTGTGTCGGGGAAAGAAAGGTATGCTTATAAATGAATTTCCTTCCTTTCCTTTTTGGATGATCAGTGAGATAAAATTTGAGAACACAAGGGCAAAGTTTTCTGTTGAAGGGGCAAATGAGCAATTTAAACTCATTTGAAGTTCCTATCAATAAATCTGGGTAAATACTTTAACATAATATTGGATTCAATCTGCGATTTTGAAAGCAAAGAAGATTCAGGCAAAGTCATCACCATTAAAACCTAGACTCTGGACTTTTTCTTTTCCCAGTAAAAACAGCCAATACAGTATTAAATTTATATGTACACTGACACAAAACCAGTGCATTCCAAATGTTCTTGCTGTAGTCTTATCTCAGCTGAGTTCTGTGGTGCATATGGCCCTCCACCAGAATGTCTCACAACCCTGTACAATGTTTTATCTTTACAAAGAGATTATTTTGTAATCAGAAAATATGCTTATAGACCAGCCTGGCAAAACAAACATACCTCCTGGTGGTGTATAACATTGCCCAGCATTAGGGGACTGTGATACTGCATATTTTCTTGCTGACCACATCACAAGGTTTACCAACTACATCTGGCTTCTGTCAAACCTTGGAAAACAGCAGCCTAGAAGGTTGCCTATGATTGTAACAGGGACCATGAAAACCAACTAAAGGGAAAGTTGACAATAACAGCGAGTCTGTTTCCATGTTTTCAGCATGAGGCCACTACCTTGTAATCACTCCAGTGACGAAGTTAATTTTGCTAATGCTTTTAAGACTACAAGGGCAAGCAAGAACTCTTAGTTTGCTCAGTCCTGACACCATTGGTATCACTTGGGCAGCAGTGGCACCTACTCACCTGTCTATCTCTCTTACAGAAATTTTCTACATCTGAAAGCTTATCAGAGAAAATGGTTGGGATTAACAGAAATTGCCTATCTACACCCAATATTTTAATCAATCTCCATGGCTTCTGATCAAATTGGAAAAAAAACCAAACAACTGGCTCCTCTTTGGGAAAGTTTAAAGAAAACAGTCAAGCAGCTATAAGCTGAATAGGAAAATCAGTGGGTAATGTTTCAGTGAGCATCTCTCCAGAGCCCTGCCCTTCACTGACACCTATAGTTATCAAGGTGTATTTTGCTACTGGAATGTCAGGTGTCATTGACAGAACTTGAACATGTGAATAGGCTGAAGAGCTCTCCATGCATTCTGATTCCTTCCACCTGATCTACTCTGCTGTGCTATTATTTCATGGATAGTTTTCTTATTCAGTACTTAGAAAAATATATGGAACAAGTTAAATCCTGTGTAGCTCTGTAGAAATGTATAATTTAATGATTTGTTTGAAGTTGTTATGAAAGGTATTTGAAAAGTGTTAACATTTTTGGAGAATGCTTGTTTAGTATACCTTGTCCTGATGGAATAAAAAGCATATAGGAAAAAAGAGAGTTTCAGCACATTGAGTGGTACAAAGAGAACCTAATTTAGCTGTTTTCTGCTGAGGAGAAAAGTGTTGAGAACAGAATGCAGCCTGTGATGAAGGTAACTCAAAAATGTTGAATGAAATGATTATAATGTAAGTTGAAGTGATTTCTGTCCTCTTCCTACAAGTCTAAGAAACCTGAGTTCTTGATTTTTAATTCATGGTTGGCAACATGAATTTATTTAGCTATTTTTAAATTTTTCAGTTTTCATCTTACTATCCTGGAAGAAGGGTCCTTGCAGTATTGCTGTTTTATGCACAACAGACATGGCCAAATAATATTTCAGACATGGAAGTACATAGCTGTAAATCAGCCCAAGTACTGTACCATGCTAAGACAGACACCAGCACATGTTTAATGACCTGGCTTCTGCAAGAGGCTGTGACAGCATCCCAGCCCAAGCAGAATGAGTCTGAGCACCCCTAATGCTGCACTGCTAATGTTGGGCATGGGGACCTTACACATTTGGAGAATTTGCAGTGGTGCACAGTGCTGCTTATGAGCTCTGCTTAGTGTAGGAGCAATGAAAGAAAACATCCTCCAAAACTCAAATAATTTTCTGGTATCAGGTTTTGTGTGAACCTAAAGTTTGGGTATGATTTGCCAGAAGACCAACAACGGTCTCAGATTCCTTTTCCTCAGTCCTTCACAGCATCATACTTTGCTCCAGAAAACTCTTCCTTCGTGTCTTTGTAGTGTGGTATATTCTTCATGGTGAAATATCCAATGTATCTTTGTTATCTCACTTCTGTCTTCTGTCACTGTGATAACTGGCTTTCTCTTTAGTGTATTGTAGCGGCATTTAGACTAGGAGGTTAAACTTGTTTAACAGGCTCCTCTGCAGCCCCTCTTCTATTCCTGAAAAAGTGCAGACATGTATTGGGCACTTTAAAATGATGTGTCAAACCATGCAAATAAGAGTTTCAGGCAACACTGAAGGCACTGCTTCCCCTGATGAAGCAGATCTTTCTGATTCCTTTTGCATAGTCCAGAAGAAAACCTGAAACCCAGAGACAGCTGGTACCTTCTGCTCGCCATTTAAACAATCCCTGCTCAGGTCTATTGGAGTTGGTAGATCAGACTTGCCAGTGACAAGACCAGATAGCAATATCAAGAAACACAAAACATCCCACTGTGATGCTGAAACATTTCAGAGCTTTTCAAGGATCAAACACTCCAACCTCATTTCGTCTACCCTCCCCCAGGTCTGTCAGATGCAGGGAGTCTCCTATCTGGCATCTTCCTGTCTGAGCAAGAAGCAGGTTACAAGAAGTAGTGACCATTGCTTCCTGGTCCATTCCCGTTCTATTCTTACCCTTCTTTCCCTGAACTGGCAGTTCATTTTATACGTAAGCCAGGTTCTCAGAGAGCCATGGTGAAACAATACTAGACCAGCTGATTCTCTATCAATTTTCAGCCCAGAGCTGCCCCCAATGTCTGTGTAACGGGCTCCAGTTCAACTCACCATGCTCTTCTACTTTACCTATTTTCCCAATAGTGACAGATAGAGTTTTTGGCTCTGGATATATATGTCTCTGTAAATGCCATCTTTTAATGACTTTCAAAGCATTCATGGAGAAGACCAATGAAATAATTCATTTGTAAAATAAATGAAAGACTTTTTAATGAAAAACTTGCAGGGCATGCAAAATAACCTGTTTTCAAATGAAATCACTGTGTTCTTTTAAATTCCCTTTCCTAGCCAAGGCATAACAGGGGTTAGTGCACAGTATAGACTAATTGCCCACATAATTTCATTTTATGAAACAAAGCACTTTAAAAAAATTATAGGGTTATATAAAAGCATGTGAAACCCCTATGTCAGCTTTGTTTTCAGCCTCATTCAATAGTGGCAGCTCTTTAGATGGGGTGTGAACGGTAAACATTTTCTTGGGGAAAAAATATGTTATAACTTTATGTTCTGGTACCTGCCTGCGTGTTGATGATATATTCTCTTGTCCTATTATAATGTTTGCTCTCAGGTTTTTTTGCCCCCTCTTTCTTTGCAAGAGAAATTGTTTTGTCCTCCTAGCCCCGTTCAGTAAGTGAAGTCCCTCCCCGTCCCTGGCTTGGTGTCTCTCATCCTTGAACCTGTGTTGAGCCAATCATTTTTCTGGCAGCAAAGAGATGAAGAGAGCTCCTTCGGCGCTTCCCTCAGGTCATGAGCCAGAGCAGTCGAGGGAGAGCTGTGTGTATTGCTTCTCCAGGATCCTCTCTCAAATCCTTGGTGTCAGTAGTGTTAGGCTACAAGGCCAGCCCATAAAAGAAGTTTTACTACTGGCTGAGCAGCAGTGTCTTTTTTTTTTCTTTCCTGTTTTTCTGTCCCTCGAAATAAACAACAGGAAGGGAAAAAGTAGACAGCAGGAGGCAAAAATACAATGGGAGCTGCTGTTGCTGGGCTGTAACCTTACTTGGATTACCCTGTGTCAAAAATACATATCAGCCACTAAGGCTGAGTGGTGGTAGCTTTAACATGATGAGACCCCGATGACTTCAGACCTCCTATAAAATGCACAAAACAGAAGTCATGGTGGATATATAACCTTTTCATTGTTAAAACAGAGCATTTCCACAGCAGGCGAGACACCAGGGTGCAAAACAGATCACAAAGGCCTAGATTTAACTTCAAGATCTCAGCTCTGACAATACCGGTGTCCAGATAATACAGAAATAGATTTATAACGTATATTTGCCCAACATGTTAGCATGCTCTCCCTTAATTAAAAGAACAGCCAACGCCCTGATAGCATCTTATTGCTGGGACAAAACAAAATGATATTATCCACTTCGGCTCTTATCCCTGCTGCTGGGTACATAAAGTGGATTAAGAGGAGAGGGGGGAAAGGCAATTTTGAAAAATAGTGGTACAATAGCGAGCCTGTGATCTCACCTGATTGAATCCTATCAGCTCTTACCATCACTGTTGTGGTCTTTCTTTTTTCTTTCTTCCTCTCCCTCTTTTCTATAACATATACTAAACAAAGGAGGAAAAAAATCTTGCTACAGCCCTTACTGTTATCTTTTTACCCATTCCAACATGGAAATTAAAAAGTTGTGACCTGAGAGGTCACAACTACCTGAAGAGGTAGCTAACATGGGAATTTAGAAGTTGCTCACAGTTATGCTCAGTGTATGATGAAGGTAAAGAGCAAAACACAGAAAATCTGATTATCATAACACGTTGCACAGTGAGAGGCAGACCTCACATAATGTAAAATCAATCCACCTAAATCTCTTTGTAGCCTGAGCTATTTCTGAGATGGGCAGCAAAGCTTTAGTGTGAGAAAGAGTGAAGTCTGTGTGTGAATATGCATATGCTCAATAACCTGCCTGCCTCGGGTGCCGTGCTCAGAAAGGTTAATTCTCTAATGCACGTGTACTTTACCTAAGCCCCTTTTTAAAAGTTTTGGGTTTTCATGTATATGATTAAAATTGTGGTCTGCAGTGCCAGAGCCAATTTCTTGTTCTGGAGGTGAGGCTGCAGCTTGCTGTGCTGCAAATGTCACCGGCGAGACGTTTGTTAGGGCTGCACTGCATGCCGGTTAATCTGTTTACTTATGCAATAGTGGAAATGTGACCTGGCTATTGTGGTGATTAACAGAGTCAAATATCCTCACATTAACTAGTGAGCTGGGCAATCAGGCTGGATTATTGTTACATTCAATTTAAATTACAGTGGCATGACAGGTCCTGAGGTATTTAGTAACGGATTTCACAGCACAGATATGCTTCATGTGTAATGAATAAACTCTGGAGAGCAACAAAAGGAAAAAAATAAAATAAAAAGGTATTTTATGATCATTGTGAAAAAATTTATGGAGTGTAGCTGGCATGAAATTCTATAAAATGAACTGGCTCCAACCAGTCCAACAACAAAGCACACGCTTTTCTTCCTGCTGCTTATGAATTATTATTACCGAGTCCTCCTATGTTTACTCATTAGCATTGAACCCTTTGCAAAACTGTGATTCAAAATTGAATTCTTCTTAATTGAAAATACCCCCAGTATGCTGGGAGAAAAAATGAAGGGGAAAAATGGCAGCAGCACCACAATAGGCCAGTTAGCTCTGTGATAGTCAGAGGGGGTGACTGCTCTGAACTTGAATGTTATTCAGGATTCACAGCCGGACTATGAGAAGGAGAGAGCAGGTTGCATTCAAGTTGTTCTGCACACTGACATACATATAATTTAAATATTTAGCCACCGGTGTGCTGCTGCAGTGTGTTAGCCCACTAGCACCAGAGTGCATTAATCCTGTTCTCCCTGCGACTTGCTGACTTTGACCTGTTTTATGCTCTGTGACTGAATAACACATAGCACTTTGCTCGGGGAAAAAAAAACCCTAAACAAAACACACTATGATCTCAACACACATTGGTTTCAATTAACTTTTAACCATTTGATTGCACTAATTCTAGGCTGTTAGTTAGCTATTGCAGAGCTGGCTGTATTGATTCTGAACAGAACAAACTGAAGCACAAAACAAAGAATGAACTTTCACAAAATAATTTTCCTTCGTTCCATTTGTTTCAGTATTTATTTGCAAATATTTTTGCAGAGGCCATTTTGATACTCAGCAAAGTTCTGATGAGAAATAAAATACTTTATGATTTCAGCCTGTATTTTCTAGCATTTACTGCAGCTTGAGAGAATCATGCTACAGTACTGAACTGTTGAAAAATGTCTTATGCTAAAAAGTATGGAAAGCTGCAAATAAGAAGTGTCAGTGGTGAAAAGATTGTGGTTGGTGAGGTGTTTGGGTGCTGCTTTGTGGATCTTAACTAGGGTAGAACTAATGGAGCCTCACATGGAAACCCTGACTTTGTGATCTTGCATGTACCAATCATTTGGATGTAATATCAGAGAACTGAGAGTACAATGAAGCTTCCTTCATTTAATTGCAGTCTGGTGTAAAACCTTTAAAATCAGGATCCATTCTCTAAAAGGGAATGAGAGAACAGTGTGACATCTGTGGTGTGGCTTACAAAGGAAGCTCATCTTGCTACAAGAATGCAGTGGCAAAAGAAAAATAACAGATTTTAGGCTCCAATCTTTAACCTCAAGATGCCGAGTTCAGTTCCACCTTGGTCAGAATCACTAAGAGGCCTTCAAATCCAGTCCAGCATCACTCTGAGCTCAACTTTGCATCTCCTGGTTGCTTCTCCATTGCAGGTGTCACTGTTGGAGACCCTGTGCAGATGTGAGAATTAAAGAAGAGAACCATGAGGGAAAGGGATGCTCACTCAAGCTGGCCTGCTCTGGTGATGATTATGAAAAAGTTATTTCTATCTCTAAACTTATCAGAAGTTCTACATTTGACATCTAGTAATTCCTTATTCTGCAGTGTATTTTAAAGTACTAGTGGTACAAATTTGCAAGGAGCATACCCTGAACTCTGGAATTTATAATTAGTGACCATGTAGTCCAGTAATTCCTGCAGTGCTCTGAGCTCCCACTAAACTGCAGAGGAGCAACAAGCACTACAAATATCTCTTGTGTAGCAATCTGCCTTTAGCAAAATGCAGCTTTTTCTACTGTCTGTGGAATATCAATGTGGAAATCAAGAGAAGATTGCTTCTCTAAAACCCTCAGTTCTGCCAGACATGCTCTTTCACTACAGTCATGTGCAGCTCCCCATCTGGCAAGATGCAGCTGCTGAGCTTTCTGCTACTGACTCCTGTATAAAACTTAACACCTGTCAAAGGGTTTTAGTATGGAGAAAGGTGTATTTTTAAAATATTTATTCAGAAGAAGTCAGCACGCTCTGGGCCACTGAAATTTTACACTTCATCAACCTTGGTGTTGTAGTTATGGCTGTAAAATATTCCCCTCCCATTAGAATTTCCAGGCAATGGCATTTAGCTAAAAGATGTTTGTTTGCTGCCTGCTCCTCTCTTACCAGTTTGTGGCAGCACACAGATGAGTCTGAGGAGCTAAGTCCAGCATTCAGCTCAGTTTTTGCAGACAGTGATGAGAATGGGTCATTTTGCCATTTCACCCTTAGGCAGTCCCCATTGCTGGAGACTTTTAGCATCCTCCCTCCCTCTAACTGTCACATGAGATAAAGTGGGAGGATACAGCATGATATGGTTCGCCTACCAATCAATAGCCTCAAAAGTATGTGCAAGAGTCATCTGACCAGAGAGTCACTGCTGTGTAGGAGGCACAGATAGAGTGCCAAATAGCAGATGCTTATTGAAGATTCTAATGATTTTAGCTGGAAAATGGATCCCCAGGTCCCTTAATTCTGCAGACTCTTCTTTTTGGAAGTAGCAATAAATAAATCTTATGCTTTCCCTCTGTTCAAACTTATCTTTAGGGCTTTTCTGCCTCCCCATGACATAAAATGATATGGTTCCACTATGCAAAACAAGAACATTAGGCATTATCTGGCCTCTTGTGCCCAGGACATACTCACTCAACCCAGAACTATCCTGTCACATCAGTAAAGTTAGTAACCTCAGGTGACCAAAGCATTAATACTTTATCTGTTTGAGTTGGCTGTGTATCACATCTACTGCCTGTAGAAGACAATTTAAAATGGTTTGTGTAAGAAGCAGGAAACCTGTGAGAAAGATACACTAATACAGTAATCTAAATAATGCACGAAACATACATGCATGGCATAGAAATATATTTGTGATCCCTATTTTAAATGACCTCTCTGCAGTAAATAGCACCAATCTTCCAAAAGGGAGACACACAAAGAACCCACAGCAGTCCCCTCATTTAGAGCCCAATGACTCAGTTGATTGACTGAGATAGTTGCTGAGATTGCATAAAGATAGATGGTTAAAGAAAATGATGGAAGTAAATTTTCAGTGAAAACATAACCTTTTCCATCTTGCTATAAATTCTGTCTAGAGCATAAATCAGTATCAGTTACATGCTTTAAAACAGCAGCTCCCCAATTGGGAACACAATGCCCTCCCCCCTGCACATTTTAAAGGACATGGCACTATGTAGAGAGAGCAATAATTTCCTGAAGATTCATGAGCAAGGTAATTTGACATACCTGGTGCTGCCCAAGCCCAAGTTTAAGTTACTATAAATAAAAAGGAAGGAGTTTGTCTAGGCTGCTGTGTGTGTGGTGCCGAGGCTTTCAGGAGAGTCAGTTGCTGTGGGCATCCAGTTCATATGCTCTGAAGCATCACATTTCACTGGGATGCTTGACAACAGAAAAGTTTGCAAATGTTGTTCAGTATTTGGAAAGAGCCCGGAGTCACTGCAAACATTTGAGAAGGTGACAGTAATGTCTTTAAAGGACTTCTTGTCTTAGCAAGGGTATTTCTTATCATTTATATAGTAAAACCATTCTTTGGATGTCAGCAGAATGGACTGACTGTTGCTGAAGACTGACTTTGAGGACTGCTTTGGTTTGGATTAGATCCAATCTAGTCCATGGGAGGAGGAGTGGGGGTGGGGGAGGGGAAATTGCACCAGGTTGCTTAATTAATCCGGATGCTTTGCTCATTATACCTTGAACTTCCTCAGAGGACAGGAACAAACTAGCTTGCTCAGAGTAAAATGAGTATAACATCAACAAAAAGCAAAAGGGGGGTGTGGGGTGGAATAATTTAGAGTGGTGAGCCTGTATCTGAACAAACAAAAATGCAAGGCAAAATCTTCTTAGGTGAGTGTGAAATGTGAAAAGTAGACACACTACTAAGGATGTGCAAACGCCTGCACATGTATCTGTGTAGTGATCTACATTACAACCCTGCCTAAATGTGGTGAAGAATGAAGCAGAACCCTTTGCTGACACTTTTTGCCCTCAGAATCAGTCCGAGGAGGTAATGCTCAGACAATTCCAAAAGTACAGGCTTTGCACCTCTGCATCCATCCTCTGCTTGTGGCTCTGCAAGTTCTCCTACTACAAAAAATGGGGCTGCTGGACAGACAAATTTAAGCTTCTTTCTACTTCCCTGAGAGGATGAATCTCCTGTGGACAGCCTGCTTTGGACCACCCAGAGATGCCACAAAAGCTTGGGAATGCCTGACACAAAGCCTCCAAGATCAGCAAAGGTGTAGGTGATCCACTCTTCAGAGACACAAGATTTATTTAGAGATGGCAAGTGATTTTGTCTTAAAAAAAACCCCAAAACCATGAGAGTGCATGGAGATGACAACTACAAAAAGAAAATCCATGGAATTTGCATGCATCTGCAAGAGTAATTAAAGTTATTCCAGTGTATTAAATGATTTGGCCATCAATAAGCAAAGTCCAGAACTCTTTTCTCTGACTCATTGTATTAGTGAAAGGACATGCCTGGACATCAGTCTAGCAGCACTTCCAAGAGCTGGATGTCAAATGTAGACAGACAATAGGGAATACCGATACCTGGACCAGGGAGTCCAGATTAGGTAAAGCAGATTATGAAGCACTATTCCTCTAGAACTGCCTGGGTCTTCCTATCTGTGTTTGAGCTATCCTGGCAGAGGCAAGAGATGGCAAACTAACATCAGAATAGACGGGGGGGAAAGGAAAGAATGTAAGCCTCTACGGTGTACATATCTTACTTCAAAATAAATTTAATAGAGGAATTTTCCTGAAAAAAAGGTGAAAAATTAGCCTGTCACCTCACTTTGCACTTTTACCCAGAAAATGCATACCTAGAGGACTATTGAAAACCAAACAGCTTCAGACTACCCTGTTTCCCTCATGGTGACTCAGAATGGGAAGTTGTGAGCATCCCCTCAGAAGCTATAAAACGTGTGTTTAAGGATCAAAAATATCAGTGGATTTAGGAGGATTTGAATTCTCTTAGTTCCTCTCACTCTTCTCTGCTGATTGCTGCCAAAGAACTAATGAATATGAGTGGAAAATACAGCATGGGGCACACAAAGATGGATCAAATACAACTTTTTCTGTTGCAGCATCTTCCTCTGTGCAGCACGTCTTGTACTTACATGGAAGAATGAAAATAATTATCATGATGAGAGTTATTGGCCAACAAATGAGGACAACAAGAGGATTCTGTGTGTCTGAGGCCTTCCATCCATTTCATTCTCTGGGCATTCAGGGTTTCACATAGGCAGATATCAACCACAGCACAGCACCAGAAATGGGACAACATCCCTTTTACACAGACTGGCTGTTCACTTAAGGATCCTATTTATTTACTGTACCTCTGGTACTTTCCCCTTTTCAGGTCCTTTTTGGCAGCTTGTTTTTCATATTCCACATTTCCTCAAGAGCACAGCACTAGCAATGATTAGTATATTAATATATTAGTATAACATTAACAATTATATATTGTATAATAATTAGTACATTATATATTAGTATAACGCAGCTGGTTTCATCACTGGGGCCAGATTCTGCCTATTTTGTCTGTGAATTTTCCCTTGAAGCCTTCCACCAAAACCTTCTCACTGTTATCTTTTCTGAACAACAAAACCGCTGAAAAACATCACACCTGAAGCAGTAGGAAACTACCAAGTCATGATCATTCCTCTTCAAGGCCAGCAATTAGTGTCAGTGTCCCTAAAATTTGTGAATAAGGTTCTCTGAAAATATTTGTGTAACTGTGACTTCAGTAGGATCAATTTTGATCATACACTGGTGTAAATCAGACTTGAGTGGAGTTGGTCCTGATTTACAATGAGGTGAGCCAAGACAAGCATACCTTTCTTTGTTTTATTTTGGTTCTTGCTTTTTTTTTCCCCTGCTGTAAACATTGATCTAACCGAGAGCGTGGAACCATGAATTTCCCTCTATCTGCCCTAGGCTTAGATGATTTTATATTTTCACAACAACTATCTTTTAAAATTATGAATAATGCTTCTTCCTGCAGTAAACCACCTTTCCTTTTCACTATGAGTAGCAAATAATTTGATAGAAACCCATGAAGTGGGTTAGTGGGGTAAACCCCACTACTAACCCCTGGGTAATGGGGGCCTCCATCCCCCTTCTCCCCAGCTGCACACCTAACCCTGCACCCCAGGTACACTTGAAGCACCTCTTCATTAACAAAGGTCACACACAGAGGCTGCTGTGGGACACATCCTGCTCAGATGCCAAAGTGCAACAAACAAACAGGGACAGTTCTCTGTGTTGTGGATAAGCTTAGTGTGGAGGTTTGTAGTACAGAACTGCCTGCCTAAAACTGTTTTGAAAAAGCACCCTGCATATGGAATCAGGGGTTTTTAATGCACTTAGAGGTGGAGAGAAAAAATCTATGCTGTTGGGATCTAAAAAACTTGCATATCAATATGGAAAATCCTTTTGCTGTCTTTCAATTTTCCACTTACACTTACAGTGCCACTTTTTTTTTTTTACATACCCACTCAAACCTTTAGTCTGCAGTATTTTTATATTTACATATCACTATAGTGAATTTCCTCATAGTATCTGATGCAGGTGAAGACAAATTTTCTCCT
This sequence comes from Euphonia xanthogaster, assembly GCA_034509185.1. Lineage (NCBI taxonomy): Eukaryota > Metazoa > Chordata > Aves > Passeriformes > Fringillidae > Euphonia > Euphonia xanthogaster. Next base: position 58,946,507 of record JAYDZK010000113.1, read on the forward strand.
TCCTAAAAAGCCTGGATATTTCATTTTCTCCAACCTTAATTAAAAAAAAAATATTCTACCCTTTAATTTTTCGTCTCCCCTTCATTCCTTGCTCCTTTTACCTGTGCTATGAGAATGCCATGTGGCCCTAACACGAGAGGTTGGTAGGAATTCTGTAACAGTTTTGAGATGAGTGAAAATGAATTTGTCCAGCCTCAGTTCCAGTGCTAATTAAATGTATTAAATGAGCAGTGCCTTTTGCTGTTAATAGATGAATGATCACCTTAGGAAACTCCTCTATTATAAGCAGAGAAGAACACGTTCCCTGAGGTTGCTGTGCCATTTTTAAAAAGTGATATTTAACATTGCTTCAAGCAATTTGTTGTTTAAAAGAACTGATTAGCACAGTTGTTGTCCATCACAGTGTGTTATGCTCCCAGTGTTAAAACATTAGCCAAGTGCTATCCTATAACCATTAAACTACCTTCAGTTTCAATCAGTTTTCTAACACAGCCGGATTAAGAAAGTTCTGTTTACCCAAATGGGATAAGGTGACTGACCAGATGTTCTGATTTTAAAAGATCTGTTGGTGTCCTAGTGATTTCCGCTGGGACGTTGAATTGTCCCAGATTTTCCTGCTGAGAGCTTGAGCAGCACAAAAGTTGCTTGCAAGGTAAAGCCCCTTTAGCCACTAAGGAGTTTGGAAAGAAGGATTAAAGGAGGATCCCCCTCCAAGTGTTGAAGATCCTTCCAATGTGGTTTATATTATATATGAGTTATTATAAATAAATGTGATGGTTTCCTTTGCTGGAGAAAAGCAACAACAACAAAAAAAAAAAAAAAAAAAAAAAAAGGAAATGTGAAAACCCCCCTACTCTGAGCCTAGAGCAACTTAAGGAAAACAGGCTGCTTTTCCTGATGTGGATCTATTGCTCACACTACATGCAGAATGCTGTGGAATTCCTAATATACTTTGCTTGGTGGTGTTTTCTGTGTCTCTGTGTGTATAAGGGGCAAGGGAGGAGGGCAAGGGGGAAGGAAAAAGAGGGAGAGGGAGAAAAAGAAAGAGAGAGGAAATCCTCTTTGTCCTGTGAAGTGCATCACACAGACCTCCTGTGTTGTAATGTAAAACCTCCGGGGTGGCTAGAATGACCATATGCTGTGAATGCGAGCGCTGTGCCTGTTTAAATGTAAATTCACTCTGTATCAGAATAAAAGAATATCTGTTTAATATGGAATGAAGGCAGTTTGGCAGGATATGCACTACTTCAGGTAAGCCAGAATAAACAGTGCATTGATTAAAAGGAGCCCCCTATTCTGCACCTGTCATGTTCACCTCCTTTGCCACAAAGGCCTCACTGGTTTATTTACCTGTAGAGCTGTTATAATATTTTGCTTTCTAAAGAGATTTGGAAGCCACCTGCCGTACCTTTGGCATTTCTTTAACAACAAAGCACTCCAGGCTCAAGTGCAAGAGCCCATTGTTCTGCTCCACAACATGGAAAAGAAGATGAATCCAGAAGCACAGGATCCAAACAGAAATTATTATTGATTTAATCACATAATCAGCAGCAAACACTTCAGGCTAAGATAGCAAATCCATAACAGCCTGCCCACATAACCACCCTTACAAATTTACCAGCAAACCACTGCACACACTTAGCAAACAAGAAGAGCAAGGGTCACCTTCACTTGGCGGCAAAATATTGACATTCCTAAAGCTTAAATATGTTTTGAGTTAAGTGTTATCAATCAGTGATAAGAGTTGAATGTCTGTTAAACATAACTACATTGGCAGAAGGATTATAGAATGCTTTCTTGCCATAATCTAGAAGCATCTTTCAGACAAAACTCTGCTTGAAATCAATTGTGCACAAGGAGCTGCCTGCTGAGACCCATTCAGTGACATACAAAGGAAGAGAGAGTCTCCCTGTGATCTTTAACCATAACCGGTTATCTAATGAGACCAGGGCTTTAATTTCTTTTCACATCAAACATAGAATCAATGCTCTGGATTCAACAATGTGTGTAAACAGGCCGTGAAGCCATCTCTTCAGATGGCAGCCAATTCAGCCTTCCAAGCCCCCTGGCATATTTATTTCAGTGAATCCCCCTTTAGTTCCAGGTAACTGCTTCCATCATGCTGCTGCTGGCTCCCTCTGCACGGATGGCAAGGAGAGCTCCCTCTTGTCAGACACCTTCTGCTGGCAGTGTAAAACCTGGGCAGCTGACTCTTGCAGAAACACTGCAAAAAGTATTTTCGGGCTTCCTCTCTAATCAGTTTAGCAATCCTATCTCGATTTTAACAATTACTACAGGCAAAGGGTTTTACAGTTCATGTCCCCTTCACATCTTGCCATCAAATGGCAGGATGCTGCTCCCACTCAGACAAAACTGTAGTAACATCACTGTAGTTTGCTTTAGAATTACGCTGGCATAACAGGTGACAACCTGGGGCAAATGTTTAGAGCAAACATCGGCTGGGAAAGCCTAGGGACATTCCAGAGAGGATTAAAATGTGGTTCAGCAAACTGATTCATTCAGCCCTTGTCCTGCTCTGGGATATTTACTGAGTGGGCTTTTTGTTTGAAAAGAGGGCATTTTAAAGCATCAGTGTTTAGTTTTAAAGATTTTTAAATTTAATTCTGCACGTAACAGTATGTATGGTATGAAGACAACATCTCTGGCAGCCTGACCTAAATAAAGAAAAGCATTTTCCTAAATGTAATGCTGCTGCTATTGTTTGTCTTTACTGAGAAAAGTGGATGGCCCTGTTGTATTGCTGTGGTGAGCAGAGCTCCACTACACCAACCTCTCTGCTGTGCTAGGCTGTGCCATCTTGCTGCCCACAGACTGTGCCTGCCCCCAGGCCTGCTGCTACAGGACGTGTTGACATCTCTGTGCTTCATTGCTGTTGGCTTAAAGCACTCCTGCCACAGAAACTAGGAGAGCATGAGCTTCAGCCACCGACTTGGATTCAAACTGGTTCATCTATAACTCAGGGAGCTACAGGCACCACCCAGGACCACATAAAAGCTTACCTGCCTTTGTGTTTTCATATAATAAATTCCCAGTAACACATGATAGTCACACCTAAAAATAATACAGTAGCCAATCACTTGATAGAATACCTCAGAGTGTGCCTGGGAAGGCAGAAACTGGAAGTATCTATGCATAAGAAAAGTGTATTGGAATGAACCATGCTCTGCAGACAGACTCTGGGCTTTGATTTCTGAAACAGATTCGAGAGTTCAGATTTTTTAATCTGGAAAACACCAGTCAGTGGGCAGATATTAAAGGAGGGATAAAATCAGAGTTTCTCCTCCTGGCACTTTCCTTCAAGACTCACGGTTTTGCTCACCAGTCAAAGATGCTTTGACTACACCAATGCTCCAGAACAGGGTAGGAGAGGGAGCCCAGCTGTTCAACACTGAATGGTTTTAACCAAAGAGGAGTTGAGAAGCTGCAAAAGCAGTATTGTCTGCTTTTGTTGTGAGTGATGGTGGGAATAGAGAAGTTGATTCTGCTGGACCTGGATCCCAGTGGGGAGGCACCTCAGAGGCAGTGAGGTAAAGGAGAAAGTCAAGTGGGGGATTTAGAAGGCTGGGAGAAGAAGTCTGTGATTGAAAGTGGCCCAAAAGACTAAGCTCAGAAGCAATTCAGATCCTTGTCCCTTTTGTTAGTGCAGCTCCTGCCACCATGGTGGTGAGCAGGCTCTTTCACAGTATGATTGCATAAATAGATCAACGTCTGTTTAGACAGTGCAGTGGAGAAATCTGAACAGACCACTAGAAAAGACACAAAAGACAAAACAAAATCCAGACCTCTCTGCACTCAGCAAATGTCTAAGAATGTCTGTGGTGACACACCTAGTAGAAAGCAGGAGTAATTTTAGATGGCTTGTAACAAGAAAAGCCCAACACATACCAAACAATGCTCCCCCCCCCCCACCCCCTACAAAAAAAAACCAAAACAAAACAAAATAACTGCAGCAAGCCCCAGAACACCTGAAAACAAATAGATTTTTTCTTAAGTTCTCTGTGCTGGGGAATGTGGGGCTGGGAGGGGAAGAAAAGACAGATTTCTAATATGCTGCTCTACTATATTTGTATCAAGCTAGTCACAAATATATTTCAGATTCCTCCCCTCACTGATGTTTTTTTCAAAATTTAACTGGACAAGGCTGTAGGCAACATGATCTTACTTTAAATTTACATCTGGTTTGGACAGGATATTGGACTAGAGATATTCTAGAGTTCCCTCTTAATTCCGTATGTTTTATGATTCTATGATTTTTCCCTGCAAGTTGTTGACACAAAAAGGACAACTCTGCCTTCAGGAGGGATGATGCAGTGTCAAGTACTGTGAAACAGAGATGCACTTTTCTGCAGAGCTTTAAGGGCATCACTCAGAAAAATGTTTACTAATGTGGTGAGCTCTCAGTGCATCAATGAAGGAACAGCATTAACCATGTAACTCAGAAGGCCTCACAGTACTTCAGCAAATTTGTGCCCAGATGCATACATATTAGGGAGATGCAGAATAGGGGCATTGCTATTAACATGGGACCTTAGGAGAAGCTTCATGGTGCCAAAAGAATGGAAAAGAAGTGAGGAAGAGAGGGGAAAAGAAAGAAGAATCAAGACCTAGAAAAAATGTAAGTGTAGAATAACAGGTTCTTTTCTCTGGACTTTTAGATCCCAAACAAACATTTATGTTGAAAAATATGAAGACATCCAAGTGAACATCTTCAGGACACACTTTAGCAGAGAAGCAAAAGGTTCCTTTGTGTACCTTTGAAATATGTTCCAGTAGATGTTTGGGTGGGAAGGAAGCAATACAAGATACTGATACCAGGTTATGGAAATAAGACTGCATATTACAACAGAGTATTTTTCTATATATTCATTTCATTAAAAAATCTTTTCTATTGATTCTCAAATTAACCTTACAACCATAAAGACAATTACAAACAAATACAGACTTAAATCAAATAGATACTGTATAAACAACTGAACTTAATTTAGCTGGCCCATAGAAATCATTATGCAAGAATACCTGACATGGCACATACCCAAGTAATGGAGAATCTGAAAGATAACTATTGGAAGAGAATGATGAATCAAAAAAAAATAATTTAATCCAAACACAAATATGTCAAATACCTCTAAATTGACATAATATGGTGAAGGCCAAGCTTGATTATTTAATATAGAGCTCTAAATCCATACCTAGACATATTAATAAGAGTTTTATTTTACAGATGTGTTAATCATTTATAACCCCCTTGATAAGGGAGGATCAAGCCTTAACTACACAAATACAGAGCTAAAAATAACACCACATACTCAAATAAATCTGTTCATGGGATAAATTAACATATTTATTGAAAAGTGTACACAGAATGATATCATCTACTTGTATTCCACTGGTGATTCTTTCTATGGCTTAAAAAAAAAAAATTCTGTATCTGATTTCCAGTGTTTATATATGTTATGTGAGAAATGCCTCTAAAGAAATCAACATTAAGATTTCCTCTCAGAAGGAGATCTAGGCTCTGTTTTCCCTCAGCTCTAGCAGATGAATGAAAATAATTGTAAATAAAATAATAATTTGGAATAAATACTTTGAGGAATTTTACTCCTACATTGATGGTAAAAACCAGTGCTCATTTATTCATTGAATAATCTGGCAGGTAATTTCATTTGGGCCTCTTACCATTAAGGCTATATTCATATAATATATCATTAAATTGCAGATCTTATTTTTTCTCAACCATTTTTTGACATTATTTTAACTATCTTAAACATTATATTATTTATGCAGAGAAAGAATACACATTGGTACAAACCCAAGAACACCAAACGACAAGTTCTAATGTCAAGTCAGTTGTAAGGGTAAAGCTTAGAAAACATCATTGCCCTTTTTTTTGAGAGATCAGTTCAGTTGTAGATGCTCCACATTTTGCACATCTGAGAGTATATGCATGATATTGGCCTAAATTTCCTGATTTTCCCTAACTTTACAATTTTCTGTTGAAAAAAATGGTGGTCTGGACTGAGCCTGTTCAGGGACCACTTTTTTAGAGTTTGCCCAACTTCTTTCTAAAAATGACTTTTAATATCTGTTTCAGTTTTCACTGCTGTAAATTGAGGGGTTCCTAGTACTTACTTATTTTTCAAAGGATAGTGGAAGAACTTGAAATAGAAATAAGTACTATGCATGTGATCTGTACTTCTGCAAACTAATGCACATTGAGTTGGATGATTTGCTAAAATATGAAGCGTTTTGACACGGGAATTGTGAGTAGCGAGCTAGAGCTCTGGTGGGTGTTATCAGAATAAAATGCAAAATAAATAATAGAAGTTCCTTTGCCTTGCTCAGCAGTTCAAGGTGTTTTGGGAAAATGGAAGTTTCTTAGGCTCTGCCTATCAAGCAGCATAGCAGCAAGCAGAAAGGCTGGTAAAACATGTGAGCAGCTACATCAGTGTCGCCTTTATAAATCTGCCAGCACATAACTCCAGGTTTAAACCTATTCCCTATCATGCATATATTTTTATGCAAAATAGGCCAGCAAAATACACCCAAACAAATGTATGATGTTAGCAAATGCTTGTGTACCCATAAATAAAGATCTACAAGAAAAAGAAACGGCAAAGAACCAAAGGTTTTGCTCAGTATCTTAAAAGTACTGAAAGAGCCATATGTATCTCTTATCCACCTGACTCAATTGTTTGCATGTCTACAGGCACCCCCTGTGATTAACCAGCATAAGACCATTGTACAAATAGATATGTTTTGTTCCCTAATGCATATAGCAAATGGATGAGATTTTAATTTAAATAGATCTGTCTACAAATCAATCCATTCTTAGGAATGGGTTAGAGAAGGATTTCTTTTGTCTTACACTTGACAAATTTATTCAAAAATGGTCTCCAAAAACCTTCAGATTTGGTTGTTTTCTTTCTCAAGAGATCATATCTTTGGAGAATGTAGAAAGATATAAAGAAGTTGATTGCACAGTACTGCAAGAGGCTGTGACACCATCACTAGGACATTTGAAGTCTCCTGTCTGTGATGAATTGGGAAAAGCTGGAATTTTTCTCAACTTCACAATTAATATTCTTTTTCTACCTCCCATGGTGCATGCTAGTTCACTGTAGATTTTTAGAATTGCTGGTTTTGATCCATCCTTCCCTAACAGTATAGTAATATGAATCAAACAACATCAAATATTACATAGGTCACACAGAACTCTCATAAGAAGTAACATTTGCTGTTACCAATTCAAGCTACTTTTAAGTGATAATTCAGAGAATATGGCAACAACTTTTTTCAAAATAGTCAGGAAACCTTGGAGCAATTCTGGTAACATTATGGTTCTATATGGAGATGCCAGCAAATATCCCACTTAGTGTTTCCCCTAAACCTCTTAAAACTCCATATTTTCAAACTTCTCAGGAAAAGGAAAATAAGACTCTAATTCTAAAAAACCCCTAAACCTAGTATTTGCCATTTTTTAATGGCTAGGGCTTTTTATTTTAAATTTTATTTGCAAAAAAAAAAAGTTTGAAAGTTGAAAAAGTAGTCTAAAAACTTTCCCTGATGTTCTGCTGCTGTGTAGTAGGCCTTGGTTAAGTTACACAACTATTTAAAAAAATAAGCATTAAGAAAACTGCAAATCAACAGTCAAAATGTTAGTAAGAGAGGATCAAAAAAATCAATTTACAATATAAAGGTTCAGTACATACTGTAATTCCTTAAAATATAAAATAGGACTAGGAAAATTAAAAGCCATTACAGGTTAGCATGGAAGGGTCAGAATTTGATTTTTGATCTGTATTGTGTCCATGGATTTTAGTAAGGTGCATTAAAATTTATTAAAAGTGACCTGGAGCATTTTCTTTTAAAGACCTGATGAGACCTCTGGGGTACAAAGATAGTATCATTATCAATGGTCCAACTGACTTTTTACAACAGCCTTTGACAGTACATAAATAAAGAGAAATGAATACAATTATCTCTGCTTCAGATTTGCAAAGCAAGTAAAAGTACTTAGTGCTAGTGAATCTATTTATAGCAAATAGTTTGATTTTTGATTAATTTAGCCTTCCAGCTTGCTGATTGATTGCTCTCAGATGAGCTCACATGTATATATATATATATATGTATGTATGTATGTATGTATGTATGTATATATTTATATGATACTGATTGCCACTGGCTGCTTTTGGATGAAATATGGGATTTGTCACATGGATTTTCTCCCAAATTTACAGTCTTTACTCACACAGTCCTCAGATTTTTCATGCTCAGGAAAAATTCTTTGAATAAATAATTGTTTGTACAAGTTTTCATGCAGAACAAAATTAAAGAGATCATGAATATTTTTAGCAACAAATCTGTTTATTTTATTCCAACAATTGCCTGCAATTTTTGTTTTGCTTCACAATATTCATTCAGCTGCAGTAGACAGGAATATGGCACATTTCTTTTCTTGGCAAGACTGCGAGAATTGAGGGAAAGAAGCTTATCTGTCTCTAAAACATTTTAGGACCTTCAGCTAGTTTAAAGCTCAATCCAGGAGGTGCAGAATCCTTCCTGTGGAATGCTGAGTACAACACTGTCACTGGCTTTTGGGTCTATAGGTTCTCAGTACCTTCCAGGAGATGCTTCATGGCAATTTGTTTTCTATTAACATTTACAAACAATCCGAGACTGCAATGTTGTCAGAATGTGAATGGCTTGTAAATACTTGTTGAAAGATATATACTAGCATGGAGTTTTCCAGGCCCATGGAAATAGTGGCTTATTTGTAAAATGCAGGATTAGACCCTGGCACCACTTATTTTCAGCCAAGGTTTACAAACATGGATACAGAGAATATATCCTTCACAAAGGGGACGAGAAAATCCATTCAAACTTCATTACACAAACAACACTTTTGGATGTGAGAGGCAAAGAACTCCTCCCAAAATTAAAGGGATTTGATTATGAGGTAGGAAGTTGTTCTCCAGTCTGTGTTCCCTTAATATCAATGTTTCCTGTGATGGCTTAATATATTTGAGACAAGCCTATCACTACTGTGTTTAGGATAAGGAAAGAAAAAAGTGATCTGTGAATATGAGACATCTCATTGCTGAGAGACATAGTCAATGGAAAAAAATATCATTATGGAATCTGCTAGATGGTATATATAAAGGTGAGTCTGTTTCTAATATTTTTGCATTAATGAGCATATTCTTCTTCAAATATACCTATTTAACTAATCTAATTTCATTTGTAAAAATGTAGCTCTCTGAAATTGTCAGTGATATGATAAAGCTAATTAAGACATGCATGGTGTTAACAGTTTCATTAGAGGAGATAATATTGCACAAGAAAAATAAGAAATCATTATGATGAATGCCTCAACATTACATTACATGTTAATGAAGTGTAAATGATCTAATTATTTTTGAAAGAATACAGATTCGATTAAACTGTCGGAATTAAATTGGAAAGGACAGCCTATTGTACTTTTTATGTACAGACAAGTTAGCGTTAATTAGGCACAATCTACAGGAACAAATGAGGCACAACCCTCGGTGAACAATCATGTATCCGTTGCTCAAGGCAGGTTTCATAAAGAAATATATTAGGGAAAAAATTGTAAGTCAATTAAATACAGTGCTTTAGCAGTGGGAGGGAAAATGAGCAAAATCTCTGTTCCCTCCCCCTACATTTTGAGTGTTTATAATGCAATCACTCTGCCTGTTCTGCTCCATCACTAATTTCATAAATACTAATTTTGCTGATGAGACATTTTGATTGGTTTGCCATCTACTTTCCACAAATGACTTTCTGGAGGCAGCATGGATTTTGGATGGAATTCTTTTTCTTTGGGCTCTGTTCTCTGCTCTGACCTGAGGTAAGATAAGGATAAAATGAAGCTAGTAGGCCTTGCAGGTGAGGAAGAAAATATTACTCAACCACTGACTTCACCTGGATGTTCCTAAGGGACTGATAGTTATCATGTGGAATTTAGCCTAAATCTAATCTAATTTTAGTTTCTTTATGCTACATTTTCTCCCTGTTTTAAGAGCCCTCTAAAGACCCACATGCAACACTAAAAATGTTATTAAAATGCTTTGAGGAAACAAAATACCTACTTGATTAGTTCAAGCTGATTCAAAAGTCCTGGAGACTGGATATATCAGTGAGGCACTTGTATAACTGGGTGTTTCATTCCAATGACGTTGAGCTTCAAGGTTTTCCAGCCTTGCACACTTAAGAACAGGAGGCACAATAGCCTACTGACTCTTCATCTAGTTAAGGGAGAATCAAAAAGAAAAAAATAAACCTGCTGATATTGTTATCAGTCAGCTACCTTCAAAATTCAGTAGAGCCCCATAAAGTCCAAGCGCATAAAGCAGAGCTGCACATAAACTGATGTTGCTCTGTGCATTGTTACCTGTACAACTGGTTGGTAGCTTATTGACTGGGACTTCCTCAGTGTGCGGAAAAGAAATCATAAGCCTACCCATCCTCGTCCCCACACACTCCTTCCCCTCCTACTTTTTAAAATGAATCTCCTTTTTCAATGCTTACACACAAAGCAACCTTCATAATCCACAATTTTCAAAGCATCTTGTGACAAGGAATTCTAGAGCTCCACAAACTAAATTTTTAGTAGTCGCTTGCATGTACACATCCATGTGACACACACTAGAAGTTTGTTCATGTCAAAGGTTATTCAGAATAATTTTACTCCAAAAATTAACATGATGTAAATGAGATTATATGATTGAACACACAATTATTCAGGCATTTTAATTCTATATATAACACCCTATAAAAATGAAAAATTGGTTATTATACTTTTTCTTGATTTTTTCAGCTGGAACTCACTGCTGAGAAAGGATGAGATCTGTCTCCAGAGTACCAGGAGAGCACTGGATAGCTGCTGATGACCTGAAGCACCTATTTTGCAATATCCAAAATACATATTTTATGGAAGGAGAGAGCCATGCAGACCCAGATGGATCACCCCTCGGCAGTTGTGTGGATGAGTGGCAAAGCACACTGGTGTGCTGAGATGTCATTCTGAACAGATCAGACTCATCTTGTGGCTCTGGGCTCTGCTTGCTACGTCAAGACTAATCTCCTCAACCTGACCACATAAATAAAGGCAGGACCAAACTTTCTGCAGTTAAAATACTGCAGTGTTAATGACTGCTTCCATCTGGTTTCAGTTATTTCATAAAATAAAAAGCATAATAAATTCTATAAAATAAAATGCACCCAAAAGCATAATCAGGGAAAAACCCTACAGGCTGGGTAGCAGATATCTTTGTTGGAGGCCTCATAACTAATATGTATGTAATCAGTACCATAAAACATAAAATACTTTATTTTTCCAGGAACTTATAAAGATATTGAGGATTATTCTCTTACCCCAAGTAGATAAGAGGATAATCAATTTCAGGTAATATTTGTTAATCTTGTGTACTATAAATCATGTTTCAGCTTTTTGAAATTACTTTTGCCCATAATTATTTCTTCTCTCTATTGCTCTTCACATCTTAAAGTTTGATATGCAATAATTAATCACAATTTTTTTCTCGCAGCTTCTACTGAGTCCACCCAAATTATGTCATTTTATTAATAGAGAACTGCACAGGCATATCAGGGGTTCACTTCCAGAGTGCAATACTTCAGAAGGACTAACAGCATCCATGCAATTGGTGGGAAACAAGCCACAGAACAAGGGTTGGATGCTGGGATCAATGTAAACACCAGGGAAATCAACCTTTTCACACCAGTTCTGAGACAACAGAAGGGCCATAGCCCTTTGCTCAGTGTTAGGAGGCAGATGGATTTAATCTGGTGTTCTCTTTTTACAAGCTGTCCTTCTGGATCACACAGAGCTGAGGAGGTACCTTTGTACCAGAATCCTATGGGACTGGAGGTGGCTTCTTGCAGCACCTCCCTTTCAATGGCATCATCCAGTCTTACATGTCATCATGCTACCATGAAGGCAGGTACCAAAAAAAGCTTTGTTTCTTTGTACCAGTTACACCAACAGAAATCTGTTCCACCACAGCCTCACTTCTCTGGTGTCTATGTCATCTGCTAGTTCCTGTTGTGAATGTATTCTTAGGAGGGATATGCCCACTGGTTCTGTGTCAACATTGTCCTTAAGCTTTAAGAACTGTTCTCCTGCTAGTGTTTATCTATCTGATCCATTTACAGAGACAATACTTTCTCTGCTCAGCTTTTGCCTGTTTAAACATAGTTGGCTCTTCTATCTCTTTTCCTGAAGCGGGAATCTCCATTCTCCCAGTGACATAATGATCCTTCCAGGTACATCTTCTAGTCTGAGCTCATTTTTTTCAGAAAGAGGTGATAACAACTAACACAGCATTCTTGGTGAATTCTTCATAATACAATAGGAACTTTGAATAACATTGCTAAATTTATTAACTTGATTTTCCATTAATCTTTCTCATATCCAGTTTTGAACTTCTGTTAGATTAGGTTCTGTTAGGTTCTGTAGGTTACCCAAAATGCTGCAAAAAAAGGGGAAGAACAGAGAAAAAAGCACAAAGCTACAAAAGCACCCAACATGCTTATTGTCTGGATGTTAAAATCTTAGAATCAACTGCTCCTACTGTGCTTTACTGAATGCTAATGTAGATAAAATAACCTAAGACATCAAAACTTTAGCAATGGTTGACATCTGAGATTATGTTTCCCTTTTGACTACTAGTTTCTAATGTGTTAGTTGCTGTAAAGCTTCTGCCCCATTCATCCTCATATCCTGCTGCAAATGCACAGATATTATATTAAACTGTCATATTAAGTATTTAATTCTTACCTTTTCATTTTCTCATGTATCGTTGTCACAATCGTAATTAAATTTATTGTCAATATACCATTTGAAATATAATATAGGCCAAGTAAGAGTAAGTTACATTTTTCAGATTGATTTTATTAATCTAACACATTCATTAATTCCCTGGGTGAAACATAATATGTTAACTAAGCATTTATTTTATAAATATACAAATAAAATGCTAAAAAAACATTACTCAAAACTACTTATCCTGAAATATCAGGATTCATCCAACAGCTTTTAAAACATTTTAAAATTTGATACAAATAATTAAAAATTAATATAATCCAACACTTTCAGGTTTCTAAGGGACTATCATGTATCTAGGAGGACAGTTTGAGACCAACAATACCACAAACATTATGCACATTGAAATGAAGAATAAAACACTTTTTTTTTGTGTAGTACTGTAAAAAATCTGGCAACATTAGGTCAACAATATATACAGTTATTCAAATGGAGCTGTGAAAAGTCCTATATGTATCAGTTTCAGGCTACTAACAGAAAATTCCAATAATTTAAGAAATAATTAACATTCTACTTTCATATACATGCCCACAATGTGATTTCAAATGAATAGTGTGAATGTACTAAATGTCGCAGTGAAAATTAATTTTACGTCTTCTATATATTTTCTTTATGCAATGCAACATTTTTGGAGAGATCCAAACAATCTATCATTGCATTTAGATTTATTGTCAAATATGGCTTGTTTAATAGGAATGAAAATTGCAGAATTGGATATACAAGATTTCACCCATGTTTATGGAATAACTTGCTATATGAAATCAGGCCCAGCTAGATGTATCATCCTCTGTATTTTAAGAGCATATGCTTAATTTAATAGGAATACTCAGGTTTCCTAGGTGATTTGAGGCTTTTCCATTTTTCCATTGCTTTGTTGGAAGTTTGTACATTCCATAGCCAAAAGCCAGTGTTTCTTGAAAAAGTATGAGGTACCTTTAAAGCAGACTGAAAGAACCTAGAGAGCAGAATCTGAAGGGAACTGCAATAAATTTGTATCTTTTGCTTACAAATACATCTAGAAGCATCAGGTTTCTTCACCCAGAGTAACTTTTTTGCTTCTGTATTCTAACTTCTGCGTTCTAACACTCCCTACTAATGAGACATGGAATCCACAAGCAATGTGATACGAAAGCATCAGCCACTTAATGAATTGCAATGTATTTGATTAAACTATATGAGTAATTTGCATGTAGTAGGAAGTAATGACCATCCCATTTGATGAGAATTAGTGTTCCAATATCTCCTCACTGCCTCTATTTTCTCTGCAGTAAAAGCCCAGCCACATTTTGCAGGAAACCAGCTCGCTTTCCTACCACATTTGTCAAAAGAGCCAAACTCCTGCAGGCCCTTTGCTAGAATGGACAATTTCAGGAGCTATAGTGACAATGAATAAAGAGGTCAAAGTACTTGACTGGATTTATGGTACATTAAGAGACTGCTGCAGCCATGGTGGTGGAATTAGGGCAGCCATTTAACTCAGCTACAGGGACCAAGATCCCAAGGTGAACATTTTGTGGTGAGTTGCAAAGTGTCTACAAAATATCTCTACAATCCACATGCTGTAATCTTTCTCAGCTTGGAGACTTCTAATAGGGTTAGTAGTAAAACTCTAATAAGATGATGGCCCTGTATGGTAGGTACTTTGGATCCCTTGAGAGCTTTCGACTTATCTGTAAGACATTCCCGCAAGTTTAATTTTGAAAACCTCCAGTGTGGTAATGATTCCTCATGAACTATGATACTATTATATATACTCTGTAAGCTTTTAATATAGCAGTCTCCACCTAAATGGATTTTCTCAATGGAAAACAGATTTATTTTTAACTTTATGACTTCTTATACTGTAATTTGATAACTATAATGCCAATAGGTTAATCATATTGATGAAGTACCCAGAGAGACTGTATTTAACACCGCTTACCCTGTGGAAAAGTAACCTGATTTACTGGAAACCTTTTCACCTTTAGTGGCAGGGGAATAACTGCTAGTTTGGCCCTGTGTTCAAACATATAATTCCATAGGCTGGCATGTAACCCAAAGGCAATATTACCACTGAAGGATTGATCTGAATTAACAAGCTTTAAAAAGGGGGAGGGGAGAGAGTACATGGAGAGGGAAAAGCTGGGAGAGACAAAGAGAGTTCTATGGCAGGCGAGTACACACTTGGTATCTTTCTTTGTATATGAAATTCTCTTTCAGATTGTTGTTTGGGCAAATTATTTCTGCTATGGAATCAAGATAATTGCTAGCTCCTTTGTAAGTTTTCTGAATTCACATGGTGGATATTAGCTGAGATTTTTATTTGTAAAGACCTGCACAAGATGAATGAAATGTTACTTAGTGCATATGTGTAGACTAACAAACAATTTCCTTCAGGAAAATAAAGGATCACTAGTAAATTTCTTTCTTCTGAAACATACAGCTGCAAGCAATTTGTTTCGTAGTTTTACCATGTATCTGGAGAACTTTTGGAGATCAAACAGAATGCAAAGGTGGCCTTCAGTGCATCAGTCCCCTGTCTCTTTATGAATGCTCTTCCTTGCAGCAGAAGTTCTTCTTAAACTCAGCACTGCTCTTTGATGTGCCCATGCTCACCAAAATACATAATTACAGGAGCTGTAATACCTGCATACTATCAGCCACTGGATTGTAGGATTGCCAAAAACTGAAAAGGGTAGTCTGAAGTATTCCCCTCCTTGAAGCAAATTGTAGGTCAAAATAAATTTACTCTTCATTACATAAGACATACTTTCTCTGGGAGATAACCATCCTTGTAACACAGCCTGTACCTGAATTTTCAGACACTGGTGAAATAGGTACTCTATTACATAATACTAAATAACCTGGGCTGAAATAATGGGTATAACTGAGAGAGAGAAGAAAATTATAATAAGTGCTTATAAAAAACTTAATTACTCTAAAAATTGTTCTTAAGCTGCTTTTTGTGTCTCATCTCTGTTTTCTGATGAGAAAATGAAAATCAACACAAATATGATAGCAGACAACTTGGACATTCTTCTTCAGAGGTGTACCAGTCATCTAGCTTGTAGGACAGATCTCCCAGAGCTGTTTGGAATGCAGGCAGCACCATATCTGGAGTGACACTGCTGGTGCTCAGCACTACAGTGCTGTGGCCTGCCATCCTCATAAGGAATTAAACCTCATACCAAGCTGAACTCTACTTGATACAAGCTGTAATGCTTTAGTTCGAGGCTTACTGAGGATTCAAAGGAAGGCAACCTGGACTGGAGAATGATAGGGATGTAAGGAGTTAACTTTTTTAAGCAGGTAGGCAAGAACAGTTTATAGTGCTGACGGATGGCTAAATGCCATAGCACCACTCTTGATTTATTTGCTTCTCTTATGCAGCCTTGAATTTCAGAGGGAGACATGAGGCTTAATTTAGCTAAAGGAAGAGCACATTTGGGACTTCTGCAGCTCAGTTGTTTCCTTGATCTGCGGAAAAAGGCAGAGGAGCTGTGGGGGGCAGCATTGTCAAGTGCACCCACCAGTGCTATCTGCAATTTTTATTTCAGCATAATTGAAAGAAGACAATTATGACTCATTCAGTTAAATATAATGTATGGAAAGGACAACGTAAATACTCGTGGAATACTGTGTTTCAGATGAAAGAAGAGAGCTGATCTATTGCCAACACTTATGATATGAATCATAAATTTTGCAAAAGCTGACACTCATTTAGTAGCCTCTGTTATGAAAGTAATGCACAAACACAGGGGATTTTCAGGTTTTGTTTCATCTCTAGCAGCTTTGCAGATTTATTATGGAAATGAAGTTGGAAAATATGAGCCCTGCAGAAGGTAAACAATAAAAGAAATGAGGAAATTTATTCACTTTCCAAAGCTTATTACTGTTACTTCAGCCCTGGAATTCTGAAATTTGGCCTTGCAAATGTTTGGGAATGGACAAGCATTTTGATAAAGATAAAGAAAATAAAAGGTAAAGAATAGAAGACAGATAAAGAAAAGAAGACACAAGTATATGTCACACCCCTGAAGCCAACAAAGATATTTGAATATAACATAGCATTTGAGGAATGTATTAGACCTGGAGACCCTGGTCCTGTATTTGCTGTCCATTGTACCAAACACTCTATTCTCAAGGAAAAAAACCCACAGTTTCCTCAGAGATTTTACCATCTAACTGTAGAACAAGAATCTAATACATTAATATAAGCAAAATAATGGGATGTGAAGCAAAAGGAGTGATGAGGTAGTCATGGACAGCATAAGCAACCATGGTCCAGAATGACTGTCGGGCACCTCATTCTTAGGGTTTTGGAATTTTACTCTGAGTTGCATCAGCCCTGCTTTTGTTACAGTCCCTCTTTCCTGACTCCTTTTGATTTTTTCAAGTAATGAACTGCAGTCCTTGCTGTATTTCAGGGGAAATAAACAAGTGTATATGTAAAATATGTTTGGAAATGGATTTGCAGTACTACTTGAGCTCTCACTGAGTTGAGTCCTTCATCAGAAGCTAATTTAGCAAAGTGATTACTTCATATGTCCACTGGGGCCCTCAACATGGACCTATTCATAATAATTAGTAGTAACAAAAGCTATATGTAGTAAAAAAGATCAGCATTCTACTTGCATAATGGATTTAGGTTTTCTTTTTCCAAACTAGCTTCAGATCCACATTTAATTTTTTTCTTTTCTTTTTAAAATAATTTGATGGGGTAAAATGCAATACATATTTCTAGTGATTCTAAATATGATTCAGTTTTCACCTGGGTCAGACAGGCAGATTGTTTCATGCCTTTCCTGCCTGTTCTACAATGGTCCTCTTGAAACTCCTGGTATTGTCTCTGTTATTTGCCAATATCAGTTCCCAAATCACAGAGAGCTTTAGGGTAAACAGCACACTCCAGGGCAAGTCAGGACAGCACAAGAGAGGAGATATCACCTTTTTTAGATGTCTCAGGATGAACCTGAGTTCCTTTTCCAATATTTGGATTCAGTGTCATGGTTTTAGCCAGCAGCCCCTGTTCACTCAACAAGACTGCCCTATTTGGCCTCTCAGTGATAACAGACATACTCAGTGTGCAAGGCTGAAGATGAATTTCCTTCTCTCCTGAGAGGATTTTTTGATTTCTAAGGAAGCAGAGAGTTTTTTCATTCTGCTGAGTTTTTATTTAAAAACTAGTAACATCTGAGAAACAAATTCAAAAAAGACTAGTGTTAATGGGGAGTATAATGTCTGAAGCTGTGCTATTTTTAAAGATGGAAAAAGTGAACTGATAATGGCAAAGGCGAAAGAGGAAAGAATAAAATCTGTTTCAGGGCGAAAGGACAGAAATATCCAAAGTCACTAGTTTTTAGAAATCTCTAGACTCATCCTTTATGTCCAGTGCAATGGAGGCTGGTAAGTATAAGCTTTTCCTGCTATTAGAGAATGTGTGACCCAGCAGATCTGCACTTGACTGTCACTGTGTTTGTCTAGAATCTCTCCTCTAGAAAGGAGGCTTTCAATGCAGAAATTGGATGCAAAACTTGAGGTTTTATTGCAGATGTAATAAAAGAGTGTTCATGGAATAGTAACAACCCAGAAACATATGACCCAGAATTACTGGTAGTACACTTAAAGAAGTACTTTAAGAAGTGTTTAATTCACTGTTTGACTGGTAGTTGGGAAAGTAGATTTTTTTTAAAAGGAGGAAATGTGCTGTGGTAAATTGCTCCATCCCTGCTGAGCTGATGGATACCTCTTCTCTTGCTATTGACTGTAGTGGTTGTGGCTCTAGAATAGAGCTTGCCAAATTATTTACAGTGAAATAAAAAAATCCCCTTAAATTCAAACACTTTGCATCCCATTTCAGCTTTATGAAATGGACTTATTTCACAAATAACAAAATGTTATTTATCTTTTAACTTTCAGAATTAACACCAAAACCCAAGTGAAAACTGTGTGACACTCACAGGCCTCAGTACTCTTGCAGATGTATGCTTTGCAGTGGGAGATATGTGTGTTCTAAAATGCAAAAGTTCATTTAAACTTAAAATATTTTAATATAATGCAGCGATTTCAGTCCTAGTATTCAAGTACCAATTAATGCAAAATCAGGTTTGTTAAATTAAATCTGTGCTGCAATGCCAACTATATTCCATAACATTTCGTATGTGCTTCTGGATGGCAGACAAGTTTGCTTTCTTCAGTCACCGGCCAAATATGACTTATAGCTTGTTTATGTGCAGATGCAGGCAGTTGGAAGAGATATCAACCATTTGAGAAAGTTACAGGTTTTGGGAAATGCTGTGACCTGGGGTTAGGCTAAGAGTACAGAAAGTGAAGAAGAAATAGGAGACAACATAATGTCACACCAAAACAGCTTTGTCAAGAGCGGTCTTGTGGAAAGGCCCAGTGCTAAGCATTGGTTTGGAAAGTTCCAAGGGTTTGTTGAAGAGCATCTATTGGGCGAGCACAAAAGAAAAGAGCAGCAGGAGGACCTGTCCCATATGGAGAAGGTGCAAAACCACTGCAGAACAGCAGACGAAAATATC
>JAYDZK010000113.1:58965940-59080665 GCA_034509185.1 Euphonia xanthogaster
TTGTAACCCAGTAATGAAGTATAGCTGAATAAACAGTGGTTGATGTTGCCTCTAGATAAATTTCATCCCATACTGCTGCCCTCTATGCTTTGAGCGCAAGCAAATCACCTTTCTGTCATAAGATGTGCATAGACAGCTATAGATAGTGCCCCAGTGGCATCATGGTGAACACCCATGTGGTTTGCTGGACCTGTATGAGATCTTCATGCTACATTTTATACCGTTGAGTAAGTGGATTCAGTGTAATTAACTTTGGAAAGCATTTAGGGCATTATATAGCACCTGACAGTATATGATGAGGGGCATTCTTAATTTCCTCATTGGCTTATGGAGAGCAAACCTCACTTACTGCTGTGGCTGCTGTCCTGTCAGATGGTGTTTCAATACAATTCACAGAGGTGGAATTATGTCAGCAGTGATGCCAAAATCCTCTTGGCAACCTGGGCTGAAGGGCAAGAGTGGTAGTGTTTTAGGACATCACCTTTTTCAACTGGGGGTACTTTATTCCCACTAAGAATAAGGCACAGAAGGCATCACTAACATTGAGTCAGGCAGCATTCTACACTGGTACAACAGCTGTGCTGCTAGATGTTGGGCATAGAGAATGCTCATGTTGAAAAGAGAATGCTCATGTTGGAAAAGAGACCCACTGAACACAAGGTATTCATGTTTCAATCTTTGCTCAATAATGGTTTTATTTACTTATTATGAGGCATGGATGGCTCTTCAAAGGACTGCTGCTATTACCTGTAAAAATCTAGAACACATTTCTCAGGGAAAATATTTATTGATGCCTCTTTTATCAGAAATGTCACAAGAATAAAATAATTTTCCACCACATCAGTTGGCTAAAATACAGGCATCATGACAGAAGCCAATAATTCAATGTAAGATATTGATGGTCACACACGCCGCTTTCCATTTTGAAAAGCAGCATCATTCTGTGAGGTGCATGAACAGCCCATCCATCATTCCTAGCACATTAGGGATCCCTGCTATGTCACAGAATCTCTTTTTGATGTGCTATCACTGTTGTTGGCTACATAGCAAATTACTATATTTAGTGTACTGCCTAACCAAATCAGCTGTTGCCGGTGTGAAAATTGGAATGTTATTTCCTCCTCAATCCCTGCTAGGTTACAGCTATGTGTCTGGAGAGCACAACTGACAGAACAAAACAATTGCCCGGCATAACAGTACAGAACATGAACACTGAGATATATAAAGACCCACATGATGTGCTCTACAAGTCAACAAACACTTAATTGCCTTTTAATTTCCTACTGAGTTTTCAGGTGTATCCAGCAGTGCCAGTTGCAGCATCTTATGAAGGCCACTCTAGAAGAGACAGCTATGCTCATAAGCACATTACTTTTATTCTGCAATTGCCTTTACTTCTCTTTTTCTCCATTTTGCTAGCTGTGGCTCCAGCTATCTGCTGTGCTTGATTTGTGTTCTGGCATCCTCTCACTGAAGTGCAATAATCAATTTTTCTCACTCAAATGAAGTGGCTACTTATCTAACAGACTTAAATGTGCTTATTCCAAATGGAGGCATCTGTTCTGATTCAGGCACAATGGTTCTGATTTATCAGAAGTGTTCAGCTATCCTTACCTTTACTTTTTATAAGCACATATATTAATCCACTTCCTCTATTCTCCTCATGCCATACTCTTTCCAGCTGTTCAGCAGGTACAGGTACCATTTGAACTTCTGACATTCTTCATGGGCTGGATGTTCTTCCAGTTCATTAAACAAGCTCTCTGCCAGTCACTGCAAGGACATGATGCAGCAGGAAAAAAACTAAACATGGTGGAAACCTGCAGACAGGAGACACCAAGGAGGGAAGAGGCCCTAACCTTATTATACCTGCTTAATATGGATACAAATAACTAATTAACTGGTATGTGATTGGGTACAGCAGAACTTCCTCCTTTTCTCTGTTTCAATGTGTTTCTTACATTTACCTTTATTAGAACTTGTTGATCTTTTTTTTTTTCCAGTATCTGTTTCCATTTCAGAAAAGAAGGAATTTTCATCAAAGACTAATTTTGGGGTAGGTTAAGTAATTATCTTCCTGAAGGTGCTCTAAATGTTTTTGTAGAAGATTAAGAACAGAATCAAAGATGTATTTAATTTAAAAATTTCCTCAGAAAATATTCAGTGTCATCCATGAAGCTATTTGAGGGAAGACATTTCCTCATTCAACCCTAATACAGACATCTTGGTTTTTATCTCTTATCCGTCTGTTCTTTTCTGCTGGTGAAAAGGAGAAAAAATTATGGTGACTTTAAAATGTAGATCTCTAGCAGCTGAGTACTTCATCTCATTAAATTCTCAGAGGGATAAAGTCAGAAACATATTTTCATTTTAATGTTTTTCTTTTTTACCCTTTCTGTAATTGTTTCATTTGAAAAACTATGTCAGCCTTTGGTATTCAAACTCCAAGTCTTGCAGAAAGAATCCTACAGTGATGAATACTGGATGACTGCCTGCAGTGCTAGAACAAGCAGTTATTAAGTTGAATATGAAGAACCTGCCTGATCCATCAAACTTTTGTGTTACAAACTGAGATGTATTTCAAATGGAGTTCTGTTAAAAATTGTACTGTTGCGCCTTTTACCTGCATAAAGTGAAAATAAAGACTATTCATAAATGTCACTTCCTTAAAACTCTCTAGGACAACAGAAACAAGGAGATAAATTTTACATCACCGTAGCACTTATGGAAGGTAGCATAGTTCTGGGGCTCTGCAGTGAGAACCCTCCTGTCCATCTGAAGTCATATAGAAGTCAAAGAGTCTTGGCCCTTCATTAAACTGGAGCAGAATAAAAAAGGGATTGAATTAGTGCTTCATCATCATTGAATCCCCAAAGATTTACACTGCAGTACATGTAAGGCACAGCTGGTTGCTTCAGTTAGTCAACAGTTAAGGAGCATAGACATTATGAAGCACAGTTTCCAATCCATTAGTAAGGCATAGGAATATGCAAAATCTTTATTTGGGTAAGAAAAAACTCAGATGTTTAAGGACTTCACACTTTTCCTTTTACAGCATGATTAACCTGTGTCTTTTAGCTCACATGGCACAGAGCTAAACAGAAAGACCACAAAACAGGAACTGAACCATTGAAGTTGTCACTAAGGGCATGGCAACTTCAGAGGTACTTCAATTATGCAGTGCTCTTCACTGAGGCTGTCTTTCCCTGTGTTTCTTTTCTTTTCCACTTGGAGCAGCACCAAACAAACAACTGAAAGACTGCACAGTTGGCCAGGGGTGAAGCAGAGGTTCATGCGGGCTGTGTCTTTTCTCCAGCTGTACTGTGATCTTCATGGTGCTTCAGGGTAATGCTCTGGGGTATTTTTTGCACAGGGTAATGATATTTCCAAATAAGCAGGGAACATGATTCATAACCTTCATGCAAGTACAGTGTTCTCTGGGCTTAGGAGACATGCAGTAATGAAAATTAAGGCAGGAAACTCCAATATTCCTTCTTGAAATACATGCTCTTCCTCTCCTAGTGTGTCTTTCTTTCCAGACAATGCTATGACCCAGCATGGCAGAGCAGGGTTAATGAAAGGACAGAAAATATGTGAGTGTCTCATCCACCACAGATTAGCAATATGTTTCTTTTTCCTCACCCAAAGGGAGACAAAAATAGAAAAAAGACAGAAAAAAATTATGCCATATTCTGACTCAAGAGATACCAGCTGTTTGGAAGAAGATTTGAAAAAAATAAGGCAGCAAGACAAAAAATCACTGATGCATTTACCTACTTTAGTTTCATTTTTCAAGCACTCTGCTGATTATTTTAGTAGATGAACAAATTTTTAACCCCCCAAAAAGAAGAATCCTACACAGGTTTCTTCAGCCTGATTCCTTTGTCTTCCAAATGCACACTTTATTTCGTTAGGCATACTGTTTTCATTAGAACATATACAGAAACTAACACTGTCCAGAGATATTATCTTAATCTTGAGGTCAGCTCTGCCATGTTATTTCTTCAGGGCTTATTTTCCTGACTGTAATGCCACTGTAATATTGCTACCTGGTATGCTGCGGCTGCATTTGGTTCAAAAGCTTGTTTTGTTTCTCTCTCAATGTCAGCTCATGTCAGGATGCAACAGTTCTGCTTCTCCTCTCTATTTTATCTTGCTTGTGAAAAACAGATAGCACTCTATTATCTCACTCTTTTCCTTTTTTCTTTTTTTTTTTTTTTTTGGTGGGGATAATACATCAAAAATTGCAAGATACCCATATTTTTCAACCTAAAAACATACCCAAAGTAGGTAAACTATCAGTGCAACAAAACTATCATTTACACTACTCTACTTCAACAATATTTAGTCACAGATTTGCTGCTGTACAACAGGAAAAGAAAAGAAGACAGTTGTTTACACTGCCAGTCACCCCTGTGAAAGCAACAGGCAGTGGGCAGGAAAGGGTTTGTAGCGATGATTGTGGGAGCACAGGCCTACCCAGGCCATAACACTGCCAACACTCACACAAAATACCAGATTTCTCGACAGAAAAAGATATTTTTCCAGTGACATGTTGTCCAGTGGTGAAACAATTTTTCAACCTGAAAGTAAAAAACGCCTGGCAAATTTCTAATAAAACCCCAATCAACAGCAATGTGTCTTTGCCAGGATGTTCACCTCGGTCTAGCCTAAGGGACGCTATTACAGAGTTGAATTCCTTCCAGCTTAGATAGCTGAGGAAGTTGTGGACCAGGGTGTGTAACTTGCCCTCTCTTTTTCTTCCTTCCTTTCTTCAAAGACCTACTGGGAATGCAGGGAATGCAGTTGTCTGCACCTTACAATTTTGCTGAATGGTGGTAGAACAGCTTTGGCTCTCCTAGCAGGAGTCGTAATAGGACCAGGGGACAGATCTGGGACTTTCTGACCGCCTTTCTTTCCTGAGAGCTCTTGTGGATCTGGCTGGAGCCACAGTACATTGCTTGCTAAGGTGAAATTCTGGCTCCGTGAAAGCAAATGGCAAAATTCCAGTAACTTCACTCCAGCCAGGACTTCATCCTGTGCATCTAGCCCACAACTTAGCAGAGAGCAACTTTACCTATGCCAGTGTGTGTCCTCCCCATCCCAATCGGATGTTTAACATGTAGAACCTGGCATTTCCTTCTGCTGCTGTGTTTGTTATCAGAAACAGTATTTTGGCAGTTGGGGTCAGGTTTGTTTCTAGTTTACTGCTTAGCAGCCAACCTGAGCCTGTCAGAAAGGTGTGCTTTATTAGGATTTTGTAACCAGGTACATCTTGTGATTTAGCATTAGTTTGGTCATTTGGGTCACTGTTCATACACAGACCTACACCCATCAAATGGTGCATCTGAAAGTTCATCTCTTGTAGCTCAGGTCACAGGCTATCTCCCCACCCCAGAAATGACAAGCACCATTGCATAGGGATGCTCAAAAATGATGATGCAAGGGTAAAAGAATAACAACTTGATCAGAGCTAAGCACAAGAAGTATGTTATCAAGGCCACAAACTCCCAAATAGCTTTGAAATGAAGTTTCCTAAAGTCATTAAAGACTAAAGTACCCAGAGCTTCTTTTGTTGGAGTCCTGAATCAAAAAGAAAAGAAAAGAAAAAAAAACAAAACAAAAACCCCAACAACAACTCCCTCCCCACAAAGTTCAGAGTAGAAAAATTAACCCTGGGAAAATCTGGAAAGCCTGAGATTATACCAGACATTCATCCTCAAGCTGATTTTTTTGTACAATCCTGTGTTGTGCTCAAAACAAAAATCTGAGAATACTCCTTAAAGCGGAAAACAAAGCTCTGCTCCAGCCATACATCTGTGAGTTTTGAAACAAAGGTTTGTTTGTGTGCCTCAATCACTCTTGCCTATGAAAGCAGACACTTACTTGAAAAACTTTTCAGGGAAACACTCTAAACCAACATCCTGGTATAAATTTGCAAAATGCAATACAGGCCTGATTGTCTTTGGAGAGGATGCAGGCCGCATACGAATAGCTCTTTCTGAAACGTAATGTTCTTTGCATGGCTCAGTGGCTAATGTACAATAAATCAACAAAAGAGCGCTTCAAGAAAGCTATTGGGCAGCAGCAAGGCCACTGTTATTTTATCTTTTTACAGTATTTAATTGGAAGTTTTTTCCTGAAACTTTACCCAACCTTCAAATTACTAGACTCTGTATAAGAAGAGATTGATAAGATGAATTTTTTTTTCACGTTTTTTTTTTTTCCATCTCCTTACAAGAGAGCAAGTTTTTGCCGAGGGAGAATAAAGTTACAAGTGTCTAGCATTTTGCTGAGGGAGAATGAAATTAGATGCTGAATGGAGCGGATAGGAAAGGCTGGGAAAATGCAAAGTTGGCAGTCATACCAGGTCAGTCTAGAGCTCCCACTGTCCTTCTACTGCACCAGGTGTCCGCTGCATTCAAATGATACTATTATTCATAGACTGAAGCAGAGTATTAAAACTCCCCCCAAAAATAATTTGCAACTGAATAAAGATATAATCCTGGAAATATAACTCTCCATTAAGGGTCCCCATTAGCAACACAAGAGCCCCATTGTAAAGGAGTTATGTATATTTATCAAGTTAAAAAAAAACACAACAACAACAAAAAAAACTTCTCTCAGTGCTTACATGTTAATAGAAAACTTTTATAGCCCTAGTCTCGGAACTAGTAATGCATAAAATGTAAAGCATCTATTATTCTTTGGCAAACTATTTAACATTTGACAGGGAATTGCTAAAACTTGAATAGTGTTCTAGCAAAGGATCGGATAATGTGATCTCTGCTAACTAAGGGGCTGCCATGGAGCAGGCGAGGGAAGTGAGACTTCATATTTTAATAGTTTGCATTTTAGCAAGCTGCTTTAAAGAAGGTTTTTGCTGACTTCTCCTTTCTCTTGTAGAAAAATGGGTCCTTTCGTTTGCAGATGGTATCTAGTGCATAGGAGCTTACTATGCTCCACTAGAAATAGGAATGCTGGAGGTCCAGGGAGATTTCTCCCCCTGCCACCGGGTTCCTTGTCTAGCCCCCGCCCCCCTAAATCTTAAGTCCTGTTCTCACCATCCCACCCCAGCCCTCCCTTCAGATGTCTCACTCTGCAGAGGGGCGTGATTTGAATTACCCTTCCCAAGGAAATGAATGCTGAAAGGTAAACTCCTTAATGAAGCGCACATGAAGCCTTTGCATATCGCTCTGGGAAATGAACCCTTAAAAAGTAGAAGTTAACCACCTGATAGATTCAGGAGGAAGCTTTCCCACCTACAAGCTTTCCTTCACCCTGAAAAAAAACATACCTCCAGTGAAAACAACAGAGAAACTAACAGCAGTCAAGGCAGAGGACAAATTCAGCATTTTACTTATCCCGTTGGGAAGTACAAAAATCATTAGAAGCCCCTTTCAAACCATGCCTGACAACACGTTGTTTCAGGAGAGAAATGCATTCAAATAAGCCTCCATCACCTGATGGTTGTGTGGTAGTGCCTTATTTGAATGTTATAAATTCTGTAAGATTTTACAGAAACATGAAGAAATATAGAGATAGAAACAAAATGTTAAAATGTGAATTCAAGTCTGCCTTACGCAGGAAACTCTCCCTCTCTCTCACTAGCTCTTTTACAGTCACCTGTGATTCCTTTTTAATGTTGGTATGAGCCTGGCAGTATAAAAACACCACCCTATAAGAGCTGAAAACCCTTACATAACAATAATTGTTTCTAATACACGAGAATGCACAAACATATTTAATTTTTAGAGCTACACTGTATCATTCCATAAGGAACAGAGAAGAAAGCATAGAAAGCAGACAGACTAACATGGAGTCAATGTTTTGAAAAACAGAAAATAATGCATGTTTTGCTTCTAGCCTCCTAATTAAAAAACATAAAGCCCTGTTCTTTTCACATACATGGGCTTAGCATTCTTGGGAGAGAGACAAGAAGGTCTTTCGGAAGACCAAAAAAAAATATGCCAAAATTCTGTGTAAGTGGCCACAATCATGGCCCTTAACATTTGAATAGTGTGAACAGCAGAGCCTGAAACACAGGGTGTGTAAGTGCATATTAATTTACTTATTTAATGTTGTTGTTGTAGCTGGGCATAAAATAGACCCCTCATTCCTAACAAGGCACAGAGCTTTCAAGGATAAGCAGAGGGTACACTCACCTTGGGGACACTTGCCGAGTTTTTGGATTCTCTGCTGAACTTTGCAGTAAAAAAAGAAAATGTCATCCTTTAGTAAGAGAATAAACCACTGTTGTTTTTTCAGTCTGGATTCAATCCTTTTGTACTAGCCTGCTGAGGATAAGTGTCCCTCACTGTCAGTGCATCATTTCCTACTAGAGCTGTTATTTTGTGGTCATTCCCATCCCTTGTCCATGGAGTGTCGTACAATTTTGTACAGACAATAAGTGTTTTGTTGAAACAAAAGTTGAAAATGTTGGTGATTCGGTTGTTTAAGCAGTGTTGAGAATTTAGACATGAAATCTCAGCATCGTGACACACTGGTTCCTTTTGGAAAACAGGGACCATGGCAACATTGGCTGTGTATATGTTAAAGGGGTATGGGGGAAGAAGAGAAGAAAGAAAGACGGGAAGAAGGAGGTGGGAGGCCCAGACCATTAGGCTTCGCAATGTACTTATATTTTCAAATATATTTAATTGCAATTAATATATAAAGAAGTCTGTGTTGGGCTGAGCTAGCAATGCTTCTCCTTTAATTCAGCCAGTGCATTTGTACATATTAAAAACATTACACAGCAGGGGCTATAATTTCACATGCTGCCATCTCTAGACCACGACAGCAAAACACAAAAGAGACAGCATGTATGCTGTACCCCTGCATGTCATGTAAAACAAGGAGACTGCCTGTAGTATGTGTGTGTGCACGAAGAGAGATCCAAATGCAGCTCTTCTGAAATTTTAATGCTCTCATAAAAATAAACAAACTTCAGCAATATACAACATGATTCCAATTAGTAGCTTGATCAGAATAACTTGGCATTGTCTACTGGCTTTATACCAGGCAGGCAGTGAGATGTCAGACGGAGGAGTCCATTCTCCTCTCTGTGTGTGATCAACTCCCATTACTGGTAATGGAAGCCACATACACATAAGGGAATAATATACCCCTTCATGAGAAAAGCTCTCCTCGGTGAATTGAAGGTGTATAATGTTGTGGGTGTTTTTCATTCCCTGTCTCTACTATTGTGTTTCTCCTCAGCCCATTCAAATTATTTCATATGGACAAGTGGCACACAGTGTTTGGTCCTGTTTTCATTAAACCAATAGCAGAACTCAGTTTTGCCTCAGTGTAAGCCGAGCTGGGTCCAGAAGTATCCTTTGCTTCATTTTTCAGAATTATCCCTTATTTCAGAAATCATTATCAGCCTTTTACCCTCTTCTTTGCCTTTGGCTGCAGATTTAAATATATTTTAACTCTCAGGTCAGATTTCTTCTTGTGTAAATAAGCCCAAGAGGGTTCCAGATTTACGGAAATGCTACTCATGGAAGACATTAGCACTGTGTATGAACTTCCTCTGTAAACATTTTGGGCATTCCTAATTATCTCTAACCTCCAGATTTCTTCTGTCATAGTGTTTTGATAAATTTATCAAGCAGAGGATAAGTAGGGGAGAGAAGAACACAAAATCCAAATGACAAGACAAGTGATGAGACAGGTAGAATCCTTCTGGTTGACCGGAAAGATGTACTGGAAAAAGACAGGAACCAAAGCACATAGTCGTGAGTGTCATCAAAGCTACATTGATCATTATTTCAAGAATTTCCTGCTTGCTTTCCATGCAGCATACACTTTAAGCACATCAAGCACAACCATGAACAATATTATATCTTATTTGCAAGTTGCCACAAAACCTATGTGACATAAAAGTTGATTTAAAAACTGTGAAATAACCTACTGATATCCTTTAATTCCCTAAAACTGCAAGGCTTTCTTTACATTAAAAAGGCAATAGCAGATCTGCAGAGCAACAAAGCTGATGGTGAGGAAAGTGTGTTTGTGGGACTTTTTTCAGAGTAAATCTAACCTGGTCCCAGAGACTAAAAGCCCATTAATCTACCCTGAGATGGTCTGATAGATAATTATAGTTCTCTAATAAAGTGTTTTAGGTACCAAAATTTTGTCCTTGAGTCCAGTAGCAGTTTCTATGGTTATAATTCTTTACCTAATAGATTTTGGTGCTCTTTATATCTTCTTCAGCATGTGCAATTGCTGTTTTCAATGTATCTTTCTTTCCTTGATTTTTGTTTCCTCAGCTTCCAGTTACCTGTAGGCCTTTTACAACAGCTAGGGAACTCAGATTCTTCCAGACTTGCTGGCCCTAGGTGGATCTTCCAGAACAGAAAGGTATTTTAATTTTTGTACCATTGTGATAGGGTAAAACATCCAATTAAGGTCACACTACTGATATGAAAGAGAGCTCGATGTGCTTTCCATACTGACTTTGTCAAAAACACTAGTTTCGCTTACTAAAACACCAGTAGAAAAATCAGGCAAGCAAATCAGGTTCCTAGTTTCATGGAATGACAGTATTTTAAATCCTCTTTTAAAAACCAAAGTTCATTAGCATGGAGAAAGTAGTACTCATTATCCCCTTTTATCCTATACATTGTCATATACACCGAACCTTTTTAAAATTTTATTTCATAGCCCTAGAGCTATCAGATCACACCAATCTTCTTTGAAATGCAGAGCTGAAACTGCATCTTACCTGATATGAAAAATATGGCTATTTCCTGTCAGCCACTTCTGAATCCTGTCAGCAGGCCTGCCTCTCACCATGACTAAAATGGGCCTCCTGAAATAGAGTATATAGTTAGCTCAAACTACATTGGGGTTAAGGGGAATTTGCCAGGGGTATTCCTACCAAAGGTCAAGCTCTCCTGTCTCGCCCTACCAATTAGTTTTCCAAAAGCACCAAAGTAAGTAAGACATGTAAGTCTTGCTTCAGGAGAGCAAAGTTCCCACGGCATAAACAGCAAAGGAATGATCAAAAGTCGCGCTGGATGCTGCAAAACCAAATGTGTGTATTTTAGAGATAGAAGGAAGCATCTTCTGAGCTCTGTTTCATGAGTGCAACCAGAATGTGGTTATAGCAATCCAGCCAGTGTCTGGTTTTCACACAGTGGCAGATTCCATGAACTGAAGGGAAATAAATTTATGTGTAGAAGACTTTGAGCATAGTTCACATTTTTTGAATAGTCCCTGTGAAAGTTTAGTATTTGACTTGAAATACATTCAGAAAAATGATTCCAACATTGATTTTTCAGTCCAGAAAACTGAAATTCTGAATCTGTGTGTGTGTAAAATAAATTTTAAAAGCCTTTCACGAGTAGCATATTCCTATTTCATTGGTTTCCCCACACACATATAAAACCCCCAAATATTTTCTGGTTCATACTCCTAAAGCTTAAAATGTACATGGAACATCTTGAGACAGCTCTTAGACAAGGATGCATAAAATCAGTGAGAACTAGAGTAGCTAGGACAAGCACTTTACTTGTTCACTGGACATCAGGCAGATGTGGGGATAAAACTGTCAAGTCTGAAAACACAAAGAGAAATATTGCTATTTTCTATTATTCACATTCTTCCCATGAGCTGTTTGCTCAGTTGCCATGGCATAGGCGGTGAGATTTTATAATTTTTCCCCTGTCTGCCATGTGCTCATACAACAATGTGAATTTAATCAGTCCAGACAGTTGGTTGTGTTTTGTCCATGTGAGTGGAATAAAACTTTTCTCACCAGCTAAACCCACAAAGTATCTAAAAGCCATAAATAATCAGTAACTCCTATGACTTGCACCTGCTTGCTTTATTTGACCAGGGATACAGAAAGGCTCATATAATGAACAGTGTTCCCAAGCATTAATCACCTCTGATTGCTTATAAAAATCAAAGTAGATGTTACATTTTAAATATCAGATGCATTTTTTTTAGTTTCTTTCCTGTACCTAGATTTTAGTCAGGTCGATGTTGCAGCCTTATCTCCCTCAGTGAAATTATGCTGTTTCAAAAATACTTGACAGGGAAAAGGACAAGGTCTGGGAAGCAAATAAATTTCTAGTCACCTATTAATCATAACAGATGTATTCTTGTAGTACATCCTAATCAGTAAAAGGAAGTGAGAAAGATTAAAAAAAAAAAAAAGGCTGGAGAGAAACTATAAAGCGCTGCGCTGTTAGAGAGATCTCTGCCAAGCTTATGCAGAACCAAGTACAAGTATGTGCCAGATTGTACAAAACAATACAACTTTATTTTGTATAGCGTCTTTCATCCAAAATGTATCCCAAAACCACTTTACAGGAGTTAAACAATACAGTTACAGAGATAAATAATTGCAGAGGGAGAGCAAAATTAACAGATACGTGCAAGTCAGAAAAGATATATTTTCAACAGAGGTTTGGAATGAGAGCTTTATAGGAACACTGGAGTGTTTTAGTTTTAGCATTTTTCTAAGCAGAGCTTAGCAATGTCTATAGAGATACAAATCAGAGTGAAAGTGGTAAATGCCAGGAAATTCAAAGGTACGGCTTCATTAAGTCCTGCAGGTTCAAAATTAAATTAAGCCAAAATCAAAAGCCAACAGAACAGTTTAAAAAATAAGGCTGCCTCTCAATCTCTACACTTTTGGCTTTATGCCATTTGTTCAGCTCTATAATATTTGTAGTTATTTGGCTTCTCTAAATGGAAAAAAAATAGAGGAAAAGTAAAATAATGGAGCCAAGAACTGACTACTCTGTGCTGTAAATATGGTGCAGCTTCACAAATAATGAAAAGTGTACATCGGAGAGCAAAATTTGACCCAAAGTATCTTTTGTGGAACCTGGCAAGAAAATGATGTTGTCTGTCTGGTAACCAGGGCTCTAATCCTCTGGGGGAGCCCTGGCGGGTACAGAACTTTCCTATTCAGTTCTTCTGAATTAATCAGAGCCTTGCTTGCCCACCAGTTCTGATTTTTTATGCTTAATAACTGCAGGAGAAGGATACTGCAAGGAAGGCAGAATGCATCGACCTCATGGAGGGTCTATAGGGCACAGAAGTACAAAGGCACTTGTCTCTTGGTGGGGCTGGGGATGATGTGGCAGTTCCCTTTGTGGTTAGATGGAAAGCCTTTTAAGGAATGGGCAAAATTAAAAAGGAAAAAAGATCAATTGCCTCTTGAGTAGACCAAACCAACATCAATCTACAAGAGAGCCTAAAAAGTATTATGGTTTCAGTTGCTGTCTTGAAAACCTAAGAGAAACTTTTCTTCTGACTGAAACAGGCATTCTCTGATGTACCTGGGAACACGGATGTTTGTAAAGGGTGTTGGTTCCACAAAGCCCTGAAAGTATTCTCAGTAAAACCAATGTTTTAAATAATAGTGCTCAATTCATCAGTGACACAAGGGATGAGTGCAAGTGAGCCAGGAGAGCCAAACCTGTGCCTCAAAATGCCTTGACTTCACCCCTAGTCACATGCAGTGAGCATGCAGGGGTAGTTTGCAGTATATGTATGAAAACCTGACTTGCAGCTGTAAAGGAAAGGACATAGCAATTTCAGAGGGTATCAGCAGAGGAAAAAACCCAACCACAAACCAACTTTGCTTTTTTATTGATTGCTGCCATACTGAACGCCAGTTTTAACAGGAATTGCCGAATTTGCTATTGTCACAGTATCAAAAGGTCTTTGTCTACATGTTAATACTCACACCTGTTTTCTAGCCTCTAGAGAGCAGGTCATTTGGCACTATTATTTTTGCCACAGTAAATATTTTACAAAATGTGTTTACTTATTTCTTGAGACAATATCCCAGAGTTCTTCACCTGATCCTGAAGTCAAGGCTTAATATTTGTTCATATTCCAACTCCCCACTTTTTCTGAGAGCCCTTTCGTCTATCCATATGCTTCTTGTAGGTTTTCAGTGAATGATGACTTTTGTGTATAAATCATTGTGCTGCTTCACACGGAAAACTCTTATTTGCTGAGCTCATGACATTTTCTGCATGTAGCGGTGGGAGCCAGCTGCTGTCGAGAACTGTATACAAAGGGCACATAAATTGTTGGGTGTCATGGAAAAATTTATGCACAGGCTACATGTTTTTCCATGCAAGTTTCTAAGTGTTTTGTAGGGATGCAGAAAACAAGCAGCTGTCTGTACGAGTCTCCACCTTAGTCGTTCCTCATCTTGAAGCAGCAATAGGGATGAAGACCATCTCCATGAAGCTTTGTCCAGCTTCCCAGTTTTACATGATGGGTTTATAACATGCTTGTGAAAAAAGTGTCTCTTTCTGTTTCTAGAGTTTTACATCGTCAATGTAATTTAAAATTCTATTCTCTGAAAATTAATATAATCTGAAATTAAAATAACCCTTTAAAAAAATCAAACCAAACCTCAAACAGTCTAATAACATGGAGAGTAGGACAATTCCACCATG
This sequence comes from Euphonia xanthogaster, assembly GCA_034509185.1. Classification (NCBI taxonomy): domain Eukaryota; kingdom Metazoa; phylum Chordata; class Aves; order Passeriformes; family Fringillidae; genus Euphonia; species Euphonia xanthogaster. Next base: position 58,980,382 of record JAYDZK010000113.1, read on the forward strand.
ACATTGTGCAAAACAATTCGGGGTACAAAATACAGTTGAAGTCTTACGAACCCTAGCAACTGTCTCCTCTGAGAACTTTTGCAGATTTTCCTTACATGACCAGACTTCATTTTTTTTTTTTTTTTTTGTTTTGTAAACTTGCCATTTGTGCAGCCTTTATTTTTGTACCTTTGCTACTCAATGTAATAAATGATCTTATTCTCTTTTGGCTCTGCTATTGGTTGCAACTTCTCAGATAACTCCTTTTTCTTCAGGAGAAGAGCCAGAGTTAAAATCAGCCAGGAGTAAAATAGGTTTTTGATGAAACATGAGTGAAACATGAGTAGATCTGATGTCTTATTTACGTTGGGTTCTTAAGTACTGGTGTTTGGCTGCATGGATCCCAACATGAAGCATGATTACCAGCAAAACCACTGTAACCAACATCACAGTGACTGCTGCAGCCTCTTTACTGATTCAGCCAGCCCATCTGTCTCAAAAAGGTGTGACGCTGTGCCCTCAGGGTAGGTGAGGAGATCATATTGTGGGCAAAAACTTTGCCCAAGTAAGTAATACGGCTGCATTAAAGTTTAAAAAAAGTCATATACTGAACAAGTCCAGTAATGGAACAGAGGAGGTTTTATTATGAGCCAGGATAGCCAAGTTATATGTAACATTCTCCAAGCGTCGATTATAGAACTTAATTCAACCTTAATTCTGTCATCATACAGCAACCTTTCCATTGAGGTAGCCTTAGCATTTAATTAGAAATGGTAATAAATAAAAAGTTATTCATTTTTTTCTCCCTCTCTCTATGCATTCGCGCATCTGTGCATATATTTACGTAAAAGGTATTCTATAAAAGTTAGCCTCAGAGTATTTGTCAATACAGGATGTGAGTAAAGATAATACTGTCACTTCAAAGGTTTCTTGAAATAAGCAAATTAAGATTAAAAAAACCCCATCAACTTTAACCTTCATCATGCTTTGGTCTTGCTTTTGAAAGTACCTAATATTTTCTGGCCATACCCCCTATGTTATTTAAATGCTGGTAATCTTGTTCATGGCAATTTCAATAAGCCACAGCAGACATATAATGCTTTCTTTTTTAATAGGTGCAAAGTGAGTTATTGTCACAAAGCATATATATGAAAAAAAGGATGTGAAAAGAGAATCCTGCCTAATCTCTGTAATAAGGGCTTGTGAGGGTGCTAACATGGTCACCTGAATTATGCATGTCTATTGTGTTCAAATATCATAAATCGATGCATGAATACCCTCCAAATCATTTTCAGTTCATGAACATTTATATACAGAGCTCTTGAGCACTGCAAAGACAATTAGTCATATTTGTATGCCGGAATTAATTGAGAGTGAGATGCGGGAGGCAGAAAGAGAGAACAAAGAATGCTTTTTGTCAGTTCTTCCAACTGACAGGGATAATTAGATATATGAAATTGAAATTCCTCAGCAGGGGGTTTCTGTTGACAATGAATTTTCTTTTGATTCCATTCTGTTATTCTTTTATGCTGTCATCTGTGGCAATTTGTTATTCAGCTTGAAGCTTAAAAAAGCAAAGCATTCCGCTTTTATGAGTAGATGATGTCAGTTTGTACACTGCTGGGAAATAGATATTAAATGTAATCTTTAAACTAAAAAAAAAAAAAGGAAGAGGAAAATAAAATCAGTTAAAGAGACAGTGCTCTGTTTACACAGTTCTTACTGTTAAACTTTTGTGAGAGACAGAACTTGCTTTGATGTTTTTTAAAGTTGCTCAGGCTACATTAATGTCCCAGCTGCAGTGCAAGTCTGAGCCGTGGTGTGTGGTGGAATAAGGATGCATGGCTGGAAGTGCCTCCTTAATACTATTTTCAAAATTCTGGACTTTGTATTGGCAGACATTCCTGGAGTATATTAAGTCCAGTACTTTAGTCTAGATGCAGGCAGTATTTGAAATCCAAGTCCTGACCAAAAGGAAATGACAAATAAGACACATTCTTCCTCACCAGCACCAGTGCTTCTGGTCCTGATTTGATATCTGGGACCTGATTTTTGCACAGTGACAGCAACTAGGGCAGATGCAGAATCTAGCTCTTGGCTTTTAAAAGAAACATGACAATAAGGAAATCACTTTTTCTGCTGCTTGAGGCAGCATCTCATCCTCTCACCTTCTTTAGTTCACGAAGATGAACTGAATGCATGAGCATCATGAAAGCTTTAAAAAAAGGTTACCTGAAGTATCTGCCCACAAAATATTTGTCTTTATGGTCAGAAATTTGCGTGTTTACTTATTGTCTCCTCTCTGTGATTTGGCACACATTCATGAGAGAAACTTATCACACGGGCACACTCTCTACTTTATAAGCCTGGCACATGCATATAGCCTTAATACTTATAAAAACACATATAGAATCTTGCCTAGTTTTTTTGGCAAGGTTTGTTACAAACATTGCATGGAATCTAGAGTATGAAAAGCCCATACTGTTCTGCTTTCACCCTCCCCTTTTCACTTGTGCTCTCCTGGCTTTCTTTTGCCTCTTTCCCTCCTCCAAAACCCCATGTTATTTGGCATTTGTTATATTTTAGACTGCAATTTCTCCTTTAACAGGCATCTTGGTGACTGTGACTTTATTATATTTTATTCTATTTTTTTTTTTTTTGTTACTAAAGCAAAAAAGCACACAGAGTGTTATGATGCAGTATATATTCCAGTGAACCACTGTGAGTCTAACTATACCATACAGCATATCATTAAACATAGCAATATTTAACACATATACATTATCGCCTCTGCACCCTCAGAGCATTCTTTGCAGTTGCATTTTATCTCATACTTTATGGAAGAAGGCCCTGTTTAAAAAGTTGCACAATCTTACAATTGAAAATAGCTGAGAATATGGTTTGAGGCGCTTCTTCTCACAGAGGCATGAGTGTCCCCACAGCATCCCAGCAGTGACCCAGAAGATACACCCCATATAAAAATATTAGGCTCTATTCAGTCTTTTGCTCTCTCTGTTGAGACTCATTAAGGATGCTGTTTGTGATGGCAGTTTCTGTAACCTGGCACATTTCCACTGGGAAATGCATTGATGCCATCAAGTGACTTCATGAAGATAAATTTATTTAGTCACTAGTGACCTTTGATGAATTTGAACTGGTTACTCAGACTTTAAAGACTCTATTCTTTTGCTGTCTTCCTACCATCTAAATAGAAGTGCAAGCACTGTATTTGCAAGCTTTTTAGCCTGTTCTTCATCTCAGCCTCAGTTATGTTTGGTATATCCTCTACCTTCATACAGGTTTTAAAAAAAGCAGATAGAATCATCCACAGTGTTTTACAGGAAAGTTTTTGTTCACTTCAGTGAGCCAGAGGAAGCAATTTCTACCACATAGAGGACACCATGTGCCTCAGACTTCTTGTTCAGGTTTGTTCACTAAGGACATATTTAATATGCAGTGAAGTGCAGAGGATTTGTCTCTGTTTCATGCCCCTGAGACCTGCCCCATGCCAGCCCAAGATCTTTTGGGATTCAGCAGGAGCGTGTGAAGGTGGACTGGTGGAGTCAAGAAGAATACCTCTGGAGTGGCATGGGGCAACCAGATGAGAGTCAGAGGCTGCCTCCAGACTAAGGTCAAAATTATTATTCTTTTTTTCTCTTGAGGAAGAAAATTAAGTAGAGCACAAAATCAGGCCTCAAGTGTACCTTTTAGCATTGACAGAAGACTTACCTTCACAATGAGCATTTCTTAAAATGAAACATGCTTTTAGGGGATGAACAAGAACCAGACGTGTTAATATTTGTTGGTGTTCAAAGATCATCAGTGACCATCAAAGTCTCAAACCTCCACTATACTCTGAAGAGCTAAATATAAAATGTACTTATTTCATAACTAGGAGTTTCTAATTTTTTTTAATTAAATCAGTGTATGAAGCAGAAGTAAATTTTCAAAGAAGACATAAAGAAACTAATTCTGTTGCCCAAAATAGTGTATATGGCTTATTCTGAAAAACATCTACACATCAGCTACTCTGAAGACTGTAAGTTTGTAAAACATATTAGTGAAGCATTAGTGAAACTTATGGATTTCAGAATTTTTCCCAGTATCTTGCTGGGAATTTTGCTTTCCAAAAATATTAGCCCTTTTTAAGATAAAGGTTTGGTAGGGATCCTAACATGGTTTAATTTCTTGCTTTTTAAAGGCTTTCCCTCTTTTATGTTAACTGGAGAGAGTCAATGCAAAAGAATGGCCTAGATTTCAGTTATGAGCATATTTGTGATTACTGATAGACAGATATTTGTTTTACCTGTACATAATGTAATTCAGTCCATAACTTGTTTGATAACTGTGGCCAGTGCTTGGGATTTAAAAAACCCTTTCTCTCTTCTTCAGAGAAGATTCAGTCTATCAGGACTGTACTCTTTCATCTATGTTTTGCTTTGTAAAATGAACTACGTAGCCAGAATAGATGTTCATATGATCTTTCTCAAGAGCAAATTAAATTACTACTGCATGGCTGCTCTGCCACAAAAGAAGGGAAGTTATTATTTGAAGCCTTCCTTCTCACAACCAAATATCATTTTGTAAGTCAATTGGTAAAGTACACAGCATTATATGATACTCTAGTTTATCAAAAGAAAAGGGTCACAGAGATTTTCCATCTACATTTTCTAAAAGGTACTTGTCTATGGCTAAAAACAAACTGGTGAAGCTTGCTACTGAAGGTATTTTATAGAAAAAAGCACCATATGAAAAGCTAAATCAGTGTCTCCCCTTTTTGCTTTTACTGTGGATGCAGTGAGCAACCCTGATCGCAGCTGCAAATACTGAATTACTTTAAGTTCAGGAAAGTGATTGCCTCTATGCCTTTTGCCAGATAAATAATCCCATCTCTTTTAGATGGCCAGCTTCATTCCTAAACTGCTTTCCTCTCTCATTTTCATTCTTGTCGCAGCACGTTTCCCTGGCTGGGAAGAGAAGCAGTGCCTGACTGGGCACTGGCAAGAGCTCAAGATGAGCTGAGGCTCATCCCCTTCAGAGAGTTTCTCACACTGCATTGGCCCAACACTGCAGCAAGTGGCTTGGGGTACAAAATCAAGGGGTTTTGAACCTCTTCAGCTTTTCAGCAGGTGCCGGGGTGATTGTTTTGGTAAGGATTAAGGGATGCTCTCTTCTGATCTCCCCTCGTCAGCCTGAACGCACACAGTGCAGTTAGGATGCCGTCATCATTACCAGGATTCCTCATTTCCGGTTGGGACTCTTTGGGGAGAAGGATGTCAGCTACTTTAGCTTTTCTCACTGAGTCCTGTGCCCAACTTACATGAGGTGATGATAATGATTCATGTCTTCCCCCCAGAGAAGCTGAGGAGACTTCAGAGGAATGAACACTGGCTCTTAGGATAGCACCAACACGTATTGACCACTCTGGCAGAATTACAGTGGCACTGTACCTGCGTGACCTGTTTGTGAGAGAAAATGGTCAATTTGCCACTGTATCAGTCCCTTCAGCTTTCATTAACAATGCACCTATTGTGACTAATTCTGGGATTATTTAAATTATTTCACCTTAAAATTTATGTTTCTTTATGTGAGTACTGAGAGATAACATTCATCTGGATGTTTTCCTCTAAAGCGAAACATCTCTGTTTAGCTTCATTATTGCAACCATTCTCATAGCTCTGAATTTAGTCCTTACATTGGCAGATAAGCACTGGTTAACCCTCTTCCCATGTCTCTTTTAGTTAAATTCTAACTGCTTGCCCTTTCTCTGTATGATCAACCAATCCTCATTAGGACAAATCGTGTCTCTCCAGTATGAACTGTGAAACACATCGAACACTTCTTTTAACAAAAGGGGGGGAAAAAAAAGGTGCAGGGGCCTTATTTTCCTTTCATCCTGATGAGATTTGTGCCAGATGCTGTGTTTCATAAAGTAAACACCCAGGCATGTCTTCTAACTTCATAATTATGTGCATATATTCTCCACATAATAAAACTAGAATAAAATCACTACTCACACACAAGTAGTAAATCAAGCAAATGGTGAATTAAGTTTGTTTGATGAATGTTGCTCTTTATAAAATTAAGCTGTTTACAATGCGTGGTTCATCTTCCTTTACATGTTTAATGATTTTATTGCTTAGTATTTGTTCTATTATTCCATTATTGTTCTATTATTGTGCAAGGAAGAAAGAAGTTATGCTTCTGTGCTGTGGCTGTTAAAATAACTCTTCTTTCTGTTTCTTTTAACCATAGGCATTTGCTAGTTTCACCTCAATTATAAGTGCAAAATTCATGAAATGTCACTCTTATATGGCCATTGTACTTTTTCCTCTAAAGCAGATGTAAATGGATGAGTTCTGATTCACTGCTTTTTGCTCTCCAAAGAAAATGGTGTTATGGAAAATATGGAACAAGGAACATTTTGCTTTGTTTTCCTTTTTTTTTTTTTCCAATAACAACCAGCCAAAGTATTTGCAGAAAAGTACTTTGATATTTTTCTATTTCAAACTTTTCTTCTTTGAAACACCTGAATGACACCCACAGCTTCAAGAACACCTGAGATATATTGCCTCAAATTTAAAATAGACAATTTCAATTATACTTTTCCCACTTCTCCTTGGCTCAGAGCCTTGCTCAGTCAGTGGAGCATGCCTGCAGAGTGGAGTGTGCATGAAGCACTCAGTAGGAGTGTCTGGAACCAACAGAGTGAAAGGAGAGGTTTCTACCTTGTGGGATGAGCAAAATTTCAGCTGGATAAGGAATTGGGACTCATAAATCAGAGGAAAGAAAAGCAATTAATGAAGGCTAACAAAATAGGTGGTGACATTTGCTTGTGGAAGGAGGAGAGGAAGTCTTTGAGACCTGGGATGAACACACTGGTGTGTCTGAAAATTCCAGGTGGAAAAGTGAAGACATTTCCTGGACAGTGAGGTGGTCTGAGCTTGGGAGAAAACAGGATAGTAGTCCGGGCAAGACAGAGACTCCAGGATTGCTAGCAGATGAACCCCACAACACAAAAGGTGCTGCCACTTGGATGAACAAAAGGGCCCATGGGATAAGAGGATGACAGAACAGCAGGTGACAGCATCCTCCTTTGGGATCTCTTCTTGGAGCTGTATGGGCAGCCCCTCCCTACCACTCTCTTTTTTCTGGCCAGAGTCTGACTACAGTGGGTTGATGATGGCTTTCAGATAAATGAAAGCAAAATTGTGACAGCTGGCAAATTTTTGCTGTTCAGTTTGTGCTGTCTGTTAGTAACTCACCCTTAGGCCTCTTTTTTTTCACTGCACCCAGTGGAGTTTTACACACAGCATCAAGTGCAGTCCTGTGCAAAAGACAGGGTAGAACACAACCTTCTAATTTTTAAGTTTTATGTGCCATCCTTATATTGCTGCATTTCATCTCATAAGAAAGGAGATACTTTAAAAGTTGAAGAGAATCAGAACTGAAATCTATTGCAGAAGTTCCTAAGTTTCTTCTGTGACCAAAACCTATTATACTTCCTACAAAAGCACAGTGTTTATATATTAGCAAGCAATTATGCTGCTTTTAAAAATGCCTGGAAACACTTTTAGAAACAGAAAATATGCAAGTTATGGTAGCCTACGGCTGGCATTAACTTGCACAATGATAATTTATATTTTATGCATGTTTTATTTTTATGCACCTGCTTTTCTTTTCAATTCATAAAGAAACCATATTGATATCAAAAGAAATGCTCTGTCACAGAATTTATAATCCTAACTGAGAGGTTCCCATCAGTGCCTTCTAATCTTTTAATCTTCTGTGATGTCAAAGTAAATTTCAAGGGGGAGGGAAATATAAAAACTAAAGTTTTATGATGGGACAGCAGCAGGCAGACAAACCTGAATAACAGCTGAATAACAGCCAAGAAATGGCAGTGCTTGGGCTTTTCCTTGCTTTGGTTCTTCGTTTGTATTGTCTGGGGTTTGAGAAGTCCATAAGGGGCTCTCAGTCCGGGGAACCACTGTTTCCCTCAGTGCTCTCTCTGGAGGCTGGTTCTTTCTGTGGTCGCTGTCCCTCTGGGCATGTTTGATTTTTCTCTGGTGTAATCCCCCATGCAAACTGGAGGTACCATTTTGGGGAAGCCCTTTGCAGCTCTCCTCACAACCCTGAAGACAGCCAGTGGTGTGTGCCAGGGGGATGGAGGGAGATGGGAATCAAGAGTTGATCATCAAACGGTCCCAGACGCAGCCAGGGAACCTCTGGGTTTCTTCCCTTCCATAAGGCAGCAGAGCCTGTTGCCTGTTTACACAGAGGGTTTACAGAGTGCCTGAGCTCTGGCTTCGTGCACCCTTTGGCCGACCTGCGGGTCCCTGCCCTATTGGGGTCTGTACAGCAGGGCAGGGTTGGGGGCTCTCCCAGGGTTATCTGGCAGGGCAGGTGCCAGCAGATGTTAATTTTCAGATGCCCTGGCACGGCTGTGTCACCTCCGAGGCCCCGCTCCCCAAGGCAGCAGTGCTGTGCTCTCAGTTCCCTCATGTGTGACCCAGCAGCCTGTATCATCTTACAGGGAGTGAATAGGAGACTGAAGGGCAGGCTGTGTGGTCACTGTTTTCAATATCCCTCCTGCTAGCCATTACATCATCCAGCCACTCTCTAAGAGGATTTTCAGCAGGCTTGGCTTCGTTATTAAAATAGTAATTAATTTTTTCCTCTTCACAAAACCCGAGGACCTTCAAATGGAGGCCTCGGCAGCGAGGGCAGCTTCCTTTTGAAAGTGGCCTTTCTGGAAGCCATAATCGGCTCTCCAACTTTACAGTACACATGTTCCCCAGTAAATGTGATTAAAGAGCCACACAAAAAACCCCTTGCAGAAAATTAATTCAGTTTCCAGAATAAAAAGTTTGATAAAGTTGTGCAATGCTCCAATGACAACACATAATAGGAGTGCAGAGTTTTATCCTCTTGAAGGATAAATGAGCGGCCAGAAAGGTCTGGTAGTTCCCAGAGTAAAAACATCTGCTACAGCTAATTCACTTTAGCTTTTGATTGTAAAATTCATTAGCCATATCAGGCAGCTGTAGTTTCAAACATGTTGCTAGGAAGTACAGTTTTATAGGCTGGGATGCCGTTTGTTCTCCCCAGCAGTGGTGAGGTAGCCTGAGTGCCCGGTGAAATGCAACCTCCTGCCACCCCAAAATAAGGGCTGGAGTGGTGGGGGAGAGGGGGAGGGAGGCTGGGCAGGAAGCACAGGGCTGGAGGCAAAGAGGTGCCAAGCGCTGCCAGGGCCACGCCGGCTGCTCCTCCATGTCACCAGAGCAGCAGCAGCTGAAGGCTCCAGCCTTCCTGCACGACTGGGAAGGAGATGGCTTTGTGAATTAGGAAGTGAACATGAATTTCACTGCTGTCTTCTATGACACCTCTTAGCAGACCTTATTAAGCGTACATTTTGAGGTGTGTGTTATGGAAAAGTGTTTTATCATGCTTAGATTAAGAGATAAATCCCAAGGGGATTTAAAAATACACACAGACACATGCATATATACGTGTGCATATGTCTGTGGTTTTTCTGAATTTTAAAGTGCATATTTATTCTATTCCTCTAATGATTAATTTATATTATTTATACTTCTATCACTTATTTAGAGGAAGCAGGGAAAAAATAAGATAAAACTGCATTTTCTAGGTATTTTACTCTTCCAAGTAAATCCTGGTAGAAGATTATTTTAAACTAGTCTCTAAATCTGAAAATGAAGTTATAATATTAAGTATGTCACTCCAGGCTTCTGACCAGCACCCTGTAAGGTTTTTTGGTGCACACTGATCATAGTTGTAACTCATGTGGAATATCTTGTTACTTGGGTTGAATTTAAGAAAGAAGCTAAAATGAAGTGGGAGTCAGGGACAGAGAAATTGTGCTTTTATGTCCATTAAAAATTATTAAACTGATGAACTTTGAAATTCTTTGAGGGATGGAAAAAAATTTGAGATGAACTTTGAAATTCCTTGAGGGATGGAAAAAAATTTGATCAAGACTAGTGATGGCCAACAAGTGTTGGTTTTTGATGGGCAGAAATATTTCCCAAATACCTGTGAAACCATGCCCGATGTTATTTCTGCAAAATAACTGAACTGCTCCATTTTCACAGGTCACAGTGAATTATGCAGGCCTGTCACCTCCAACATGTAAGGGTGCAGGCATAGTCAGCTTGGTGATGATAAATTCACTTTGATTAAAGCTGATTCTAGCACAACAGTTTTTGTTAACTGAGAAGGATAGATGTTAATACTTTTTTCCATTGTAACATGAATACAGAGGAATTGTTCTAAATAATCTTTCTCTAAGCTTTCCTTCTCATGAAGTCATGATGTTTTCTCATTATTGGAAACCTTCAAAGCTTCACTGATAAACAAGAGTCCAACAAGGACCAATATTTTCTACTGGAAGATGCTGATACTGGCGTAAATACACCATCCAGATGCACACCTTATAGTGGACAAGCCTAAAACTTTAATGCTGCCTTTTTCTTTCTGTCATATTGTACCTACCTTTGATTTCTAGAACATCACAGAAAAGTTTCAAAGATGTCTAGATGACAGATAGCTGCTGCTTCTAAATTTGTTCTATTCATGTGATTGGCAATGTGTGCTCAAATGAACTGACAACTTCATCATTGCTCTCAAAAACTGCAGGATGAATTAAAACTGAGCCAGAGAAGCACATTTATAGATAATCTACATTGACATTTCTTCACTGAAGAAATATCAATGAATAAATATCAATGAAGAAATATCAATGAAGCCATAGCAATTAATACCTACTCAGTGCATGTCCTAAGGTTTACAAAACATCTTTTCTGGTTAATTTTGAAGCAAATAATGAAAAATGCAGAGTTATTTTACTCGCAGTCTTCTACTAGAATATTACTTCTAAACAAGGACAATGGTGGCTTTCATATAAATATAAGTTTCTTTCTTTTTCTACTCCATCTGTCCGACCACCCCTCGTCCTCCAAGACAAAGCAGAGCATCGCACACATTTGGATATGCTGGTGTGACACACTTTTATTGCAGTCTGTGTTCTCACATCTGTCCTGTGCACCACTCAAGCCACTCTGGATGGCTCTTCACAAGATCATGAAGCAGATGGTCTGAGAAGATTTGCTATGGTACGTAAAAGACAAATGGCTGATGCCAGAATGGCAGTACTAAAGGCAAATGGCTCCAGATCAGTCCAGTGGCCTTCTGAGACAGAGTGAAAGCAATGCTCCCAGACATGAGCAGAAAGTGGGAGAAGTCTTTCAGAGCAGCCCTGTAGACAAAGACCTGGGAGCTCCTGTGGATGAAAAGCTGGCCATGAGCAACCAGTGTGCACTTGCAGCCCAGAAATTTAGCTGCACCTGTGGTTGCATCCAAAGCCACGTGTGCGGCAGAGCAAGGGAGGGGATTCTGTCCCTCTTCTCTTCTCTGGAGAGGCCCCACCTGGAGTACTTCATTCAGGAACTTTATACACAAGAGGCTAAAGACAGGATAAGGAGCAGCAATGGTTTAAACTGAAGGAAAGCAGGTTTGGATTTGATGTTAGGAAGATATTCTTTATTGTGAAGGAGACACAGGAGCAGGTTGCCCAGAGAGGTACTGGCTGCCCTATCCCTGGAAGTGTTCAAGGCCAAGTTGGATGGGGCCCTGAGCAACCTGATCTGGTGAGTGACATCCATGTCCATGGCAGGTGGGCTGGATTTAGATGATCTTTAAATTCCCTTCAAACCCAAACCATTCTATGGTTCTATGATTCTACAATCAGGTGGCATGGGCATCCACAAAAGTTTTGTTGTCACATGGGAATCACCGCATGAAAATGAACAGATGTTGCGAGGCACTTCTCTATGACTTATTATTCATATTGCAGCAATTCCAAGAGACCATATTCCAATGGGGCTGGATGGAGAACATCCAGTCACTAAATACTTCCCTGGAGTGCAATAGAAGAGCAGTAAGTATCTGTGTAAAATGAAGTCTGCTGTATTCAGCACACCTTGAGAGTCTTTATGTATTCTGGAGCACATCTCTGCCTTTGGAAGTATCAGTAAGACAGACACTAACTCTAGTCCTATTTTCTGTGAATGGTTCTTTTAAAAAGCTACATTGGAAAGTGCTCTTGTGATGAGCCTACCAAAGCTGATTTTTTTTTCCAGGCAAGTGGCAACCTCTTCCCACATGCTGCAGCAGTTTTCCTGGCCAGGGTGGAGGGCTACACTTTGCTTATTCCTACAGAATTATATAGACTTTGACACCTGATCCTATGGCTCTGAAAATCCACTGGATATTAAAGTAGGAAGAGGTTATGTTAGGAATAGCACCAGAAGAAAAGCAAATAAATGAACTTGATCCTTTCACAAGCTTGTGAATTTAAAGAAAGACCAACAGAAAGACAAATTCTTATTTTAACAACTGAGCAAGTTTGGACGAAGTTATTTTGGATACAAAGTGTATTCATTTTAGAGAAAAAATATCAATGAAAAAGTTATAATAATAACTTATAGGGTTATTAAGGTTAATAAAGTTCAGAATGTTGACTGGGATTCCTTTATTTAACTCCAGTTCTGCCCCTTTTACAGGGAACAAATACTTTGAATGCCACCAGGTTGTGGTCTCAAAACTGAGGGTCAGCATAATATAAGTGAACAATGAGATTGTGCTGATGACAGAAATCTTTTGCTGCTGAATTTATTTAATCAGCTAGGTCCCTTAAAAAAATGCATATACCTGCTCCTTGCAATTAACTGCACACTATTATTGAAGATGATTCTTCTTTTTCCCCTGACAATTTGAGAAAATGTACACGATGATGAGCATCAGAAAAATGTCAAACAGAACAATAACCTGCACAGAGCAAAACCAGACTTTCAGATCAAGTAGATTACAAAATGAATAACGCATCTAATTCTTAGGAAATTTTTGTCTAAAAATACTCAGGCATAGAAATGAAAACCAAAATAAGTTTGTGATATTTATAATTGAAAAACAGTGGAAACTGTGATTTATAACATAAATCTGCATTCATTTTTGTTATCAATCTGAAATTAGAACCCCAAATTTGAATTATTTATTACCATACAAATCAAATTTTCAATTTCAGATTTATGTAGGTTTAGCAGTAAGAAGCTGCAAAGATTTTGCACCTAATTTGCAAAGAAAAAAAGAATTTAACAAAAATAAACTATTTCTTTAATAATAAATATTTGGGCTCTTTAATAATTTAATATTTGGGCTCTGAAGAAAGCTGAGGGGTGATGATATCAATGACCCACTACACATTTCTAACACAAATGCTTACAGGCTCTCACAATTTCTTTGAAAAGCATATTGCATCATGCCTCTGACAAACACATCTCTTGCTAAGTAAAAACAAGCTTATGTCTGCAAATAAATATATGTGTAAAAATAGCATTACACTTGAGTATAATAATTAAAAGAGTAACACATTTTTTCCCTACAGTATCTAACTGAAAGTATCAATTTTCTTTTTTCAAAGCTTTTTCCATTGGGTACCACAGCATTACGGCCCAAACCCCTCAGCTTAATTTTACTTGCTGAGAGTAAACAGAAAAATCTTCCCCATCCTGACTCTTTTTTGTCCCTGGTGATTTTAAAGAGCGCACTTTTTCTTCTTAAATACGATATAAAGTCTGTATTATTTACTGTGGAAGTTTCCACTATTGAAATAATGATTGCTAGTATAATTGAGTGAGAACATTCTGTTTCCTAATAGACAGAGGTCCTGTGCAACCTTGCACATTTAAACAAAATGATTACCAGCAATCACCTACTTGAAATTCCTCCAAGGGTTTTTGTGTGGAGTATATGAATACACGGAACAAAGACAAAATACACATTTTGTTCTATTTTAGTAGTTCTACTTAGATTTGAACTGGGAAGCTGCAGAACTGGGAACGATCATTTTGTTCCATTTTTCTGAGTTTGACTAAATAAGTTAATTGCCCTAAGATGGAGATCTTGGGACTTACTTGCATGAACTGTGGAAACACAGTACGTGAGTTGCACACAGAAGTAACTACAGAATCTTTGTCAGACACACAGACAAAATGAAACAACTGTTGGGAATAATTATGCAGGAATATCTAGGCATTTTAAAAGTGTCTTTTTATCTGGGAGACTAATGCATGCCCAGGTGGCTAGAATGGGCACCATCCAAATACTCTAGGACTTCATAATTGTTGCTTGGGCAGGGGCTGCAGAGCTTGCTATGGTGCATTTGGGTGACCAGAAATGAAATAAGGAATTATGGTATTGGCAGAGTATGCTGGAAATGGGATGCAATCCTTTGAGAAGACCCCTCAAATTGCAAGGGGTTAGGACAGTTTAGGAATGCTTTCATAAGCACATGTGACAGCTGGAAGTAAAATTTTGAGTTATATATTAGCAGTGTCTTCAGTTAATATTACTATATCATTCCTTTGCTTCCACCATGTACTTTCAACAGCAATACATTTAAGCAAAGATTTAACTTTGATTGATGTTGCTGGAATCTGAGCATATGCTTAAGGCAACAACTCGTGTTAAATCAAGGTAAATTTGCTCTTTGCTTCAAGGCTGCCTAATCCTGTTCTTTCTGTATACCCTTTACCAACAACTGATAGCATGCCTGTTCCCTGCTGCTTTAGCCTAAGAGAGATAATTGTGCTCCTAAAAGTTGTACCTATGTCGAACATTTTGAAGCAAGCTAATTTTGCATTTAGTTTTTGTTTGTTTGGTGGTGGTGGGGTTTCTTTATGTTTTTTTTTTTTTTTTCTTTTAATTGATTGGTGATACATTTTAATTTCCACATCTGGGAAAAACGCCTAGTTGCATTGTATCCTTTATCCCTGCATGTGCTTATCCCTTTGGTTCTCCCATAAGTAGCTAGTATTCAGCCTGTCACAGGTACATGAGGCTAATAGTTCAATCACTGGGGAGAAGGGGGGGAGGAAGATGAAAGGGCAGGAAATGGCTGTCATGGCCCCAAAGGAAATATTTGTAGGAAAAGGAGCACAACAGCAAATAAAGTGCTAATTAATGTCCAATTCCAGCACTGATATACGGACCACAGCAGTAGGCAAAACCCAGCCTTCTGTTCCGCTGCCTGCTGAAGAGCTTTTGTGTTGTAGCTCTATGCAAGCATGCATCTGCAAGTTTTGAATTTATAAAATTTCCCAGTCCCCTCCTCTCTATAGGTTTTGTGTTTAACCGAGTTTTCTTTTCCACTTTTTAAATGGATTTTAGAAAAAATCTAGTTTGTCTGTGCTGGTGCTGACTTGTTCTGTACATCCTGAATTTATAGTAGCAAATACTCAAACTGGAAACACTCTGGGAGGTGGAACAAGGGCTTATCTGATAAGATGAATAACACGAAAAAAAAGAAAGGATATGATAAGATTACACCCTCCCAGGCTTCATGAGCCTTTCATGGAAAAACTGGACTTCGCTCTCGAATTTGGGGATCTGAAAAATACAGTGGCACTTACGGTACTAATTTACTGGCTTTGTCCAGCAGAAGGCATTGAGAGTGAACCTTCTGTCCGGGAGCATAATAGCAAAAGCAGCACTGTTTTAATGAAACACAGCAACTGGTACTTGGAATTGGCTAAATCTGTTGTTAAAAGAACAAACATGAAAGACAAAATTCACAAAGGAATGTCATGATGATCAATTATTTCTGGTGTTTAGTATCTGAGAATCACATCTTAAGGTAAAATGTTACCTGCTGATGACTGAATGCCAGAAATAATAATCTGACATTCAGCTTTTGTGAATCTGACCAAATGAAAGCCTAAAAAAAGGGAATTTATGGAGCAGAATACATTTGTTTCAGTGATGCACAGCTTTTAGAATATAAATGACTGAAATATTACTCATTATCCCATAATCATAAAAAGAACACAATAGTTATTTAAAAAAAAAAGAAATAAAAAAGCCCTAAAACAACCCTACAGTGAAATACAAGTGAAATACAGTTAAGACTATTTCATCAACTGAGAGAAAACAAGAAACTTTAGAACCAGACTGGAAAGAAGAGTTTGGCTTTCCAATGTTTCCCATGGCAGCTTTACACGGACACAGAGTGGGACATTACTTACACCACAGCACATATTGTAACTCCTAGGTTGAAGGCAGTTGGAATATCAGCTGATCCCACTGACTCATGACAGGGGGACAAGGGACAGGCTCTCAATGAGAGATGCTTTGTACAGGGGAGTCATTTTCACAATTATAAATATCAGCAATGATCAAAAGACAGCTATGGAAATCATTTTCATTCCACAAGTATTTCGGAGGCTTTATGTGTCCCTGATCCACACTATCAGACTGGGCTGAGATCAAATTGTTTGATGTGAGCCAAAACCTGTGCATTGTTCTGGCATGCCATACCAGCATCCGACAGGCAGAGCCTGTGTCTCTCCCTTTGATTGCTGGCCTTGCCAAGTGCCGTGTTGGCATGGTTGGAGGTCCCTGCTTTCACTGGGACAATCCCTCTGTTCCCACCCCGGCACTTGTGGTCCTGCTGGAAAGTGCCTGCCTGGGAGCCAGCTATGATCCATGGCTCTTGCCTCTGCTATATTGGTAGAAAATAAAGCCACTGCAGGATGCAGCTGACGGAGTCTTAATAGGGTTTGGCGATACCGCTTTGCTACGTTAAGTTTCTGTCCCAAGAAAGTGTCCATGGAAGAATGGTAACAACAATCTTTTTCCCAGTTTTTGCTGTGCATGATGAAGATGGCAAGTTTTAAATCTAAATCTTCTCTAGTTGCATGGCTATAAAGATATTTTTTTCATGCAGCACAATATGTTTATAATCCTGCTCTCAGTCAATAGCTGAAAGCATTCTTGTAGATCTGATTTTTCCCAGTCTTACATATTAAGTCACAAATTTTTCCTGTGTGTATGATGCAGGTTTTTTTTAACCTTTTTTTTTCAGATGTGAAGGACTGCAAAACTTCAAATTGCTTGGGAACAATTATGTTACATGCTGTAAACATTACCTATCCAAAATCATACTATCACATTCTGGCCTTTGACTAATGTTTATCAGGTTGCTTTGCATAAACACCTTCCAAGTTCCCACAGCTCTGGAAAATTAAAATTTTTATTTATTCTCTTACTATTTCCTGAAGTCAATATTCAGTTCCTTCAGGTAAGCGACACTTTCATGGATGTAGCCAATGGGAGAAATAGGACCTTTGTATCTGTAACAACATAAAAAAGATGCAGAATTTAGTGCATAGCCTTCTACACCTCCCCCCACCTCCAAAGAAAAGGACTCTATCTTTAAGATCAGGAGTATAATTAAGAACATTTGATCCTTTCCCTCCTTTGAAGAGACAAGCTACTTTCTTTTTTTTCTGTTGTTTTAATCTTGCAGGTTAAAAAAAAAAAAAAGATCTGCATAGCACTCTGGTAAAGTAGATGAGGATTTCCACCTTTGAAGAATGACTGCAATTCTAGTGAGGAACCTTTTGAAATTGTCTCCATTTGAGTTATTGCTTTGACACTGGGAGGGGCTTTTCAAAGGATAAATAGAGAGGTTCAATAAACTTCATTTCCCAATGTCAAATACATAGATGAAATAGAATTGAAAGTCATGGGAGATATGAAACTGCTTTCTCAGACTATGGACATGTCTGATGGCTCCTCCTCGGATAAGAATTCCCACAAGCTGGATAAATACACATATGTTCAGCTGAGCTGGGCTGGTAAAAACAGTGCTCATGTGAATGCTCCCATACTGCATCAGGCATTGGCAAAGTATTTGGACAAACACATCACTAGATGAGGTAGCTGTGACGGAGAAGAGCACATTTTCTTTTAGAGCATCAAGCAAAGTTTACAGGCTTCAAAGGATTTAGACCAACTACAAAACAAAGATTATTTACTTCTGCAAGTGGAATTTGCTCAGTGGTACATGAAATGTTTGTTACTTGAGCAGGCTCAAAAAAAGTAGGACAATAGATGTATATTTGATGTAACATACCACTGAAACTGGTCTGTTTCCAGAGCCTGACTGGACCTTGGCAAGCCACATTTCTTCAGTGACTTACAGCATTCAGGACAGGCATAGGAAACAAGAGATTTCCTGTTTTCCCAACGAGATTTAATTGTTTCTTTGCTTGTGCTGAATTCACTTTTACTTTGGAAATTTTTACATAAGAACTGAGATTTGTCTATTTTAACAAGAGTTTTGACAAGGCTGAGCTTGATTTGGCTGCACTGTAAACACTGAGGATTTGGCAGAGAAAGATGGCAATGTGATAGTTTTAAATAATTCAGCCAAATAATTTTTTCACATGCAGTTTTTCTGCACTTAAAAATGCAAAAAGCAAAGGAGAAAATGTCTTCATATTTAAGGATTTTTTTTCCATAGGTATGATAGATTTTTTACATTATTATTATGTCCCATTATAAAATTATTTCTACTTACTGAATTTATGAAATTTAATCTTTACATTGTTCTTCATTATAGCACTCAGAGGCTTCAATTAGGTTCAGGGTACCATGTAGCTTAATGGCTCAGCAAGCTTTCATGCTCCCAGTATTGGACCTTTTACATTGACAATAAAAGGTAATTTAAAGAACAGGGGTTACAAAAGCCTTTCAAGCACAGAGAGAAAGCAAGAGATATTCGATCTGAATACTTACTCAAGGTTTACTTTATTTTTAAATGATGTCTGAATCAGTTCTCTCATAACAACAAATAGATTATCATAAAGGATAGATACCTGCCCAAAGACTGGAATAGCATTATTGTAGCATTTGAAAACATCAAAACTCCCAGAAAGTTACGGTATCTCATCCCAAAGAGTCGTGGAAACATAGGCAGAGAGAGAGAGAAGACTGAACAGCAGATACAAAACCGAATTAGGGTAGATTCCAAGTCCCTTAGTCCCAGGCTGTGCCCACTTTGCCCCTCTTCTCGCTGCATGTAGAGAGAACATGACAGGAGCAGTCATTAGTGTGAGATGCAATCAAACAAGCCATTTCAGGAGAGTGAGATTATGCTGCTTTTAGTATGGAAGTACCATGTAAATGATTATGTCTTATGTGGCAAAAGAAGGAGCATGTCATACAATAGAATATTTCTGATGCCTTAAACAAACAAAATCTTTTACATCTACATTTTCTCTTTTATCACCATTATAAAGGTGTGAATTACCCATTGATATTCATGCTATTGTCAGAATATAAATTCACCATGGAAAGGAATGTTTTTATACAGCTTTACTTCTCTGACATGGGTCTTCATCGGCATAATTGGATGGCATTTTTATTTGCTGTATCTGGACTGTACTGTGCCATGTAGTCTTTTGAAGGAACAGAGACTCCTTTACTTGGTTTTATTTCCTGAGGGTAATGTTTCTGAAATTATATGTGAATCTCAAGGCATGCATCCTCACTGGAGGTGAAGACACAATGCGGACTTTCTGTGGGATCATGCTCCATCACCTACCTACAACTTGCTCCAGCAAGCTGCCTAATCTAGGGCTGGATTCCAGCAGATCAGGCTATCTCATTGGACCAAGTCTAACTTCCTGGCTCTCTGCAAAGTAGTGGTGGGAACCCTGCTGCCTCTGGAGAGCCTAGTGCACTAGACAGTTTAATACCTTTCCTAGGTGAGGAAGTATTATCAATTATGTCACAGAAGGGGAAAAAAAAAAACCCCACAGGATGCAGAATCTTAATTCTATAACAATTTAAATATTTTTAGCTCTCTTAAGTCATTTCGATATTGACTAAATAACTCAGTTTGTGTTTGGTACCCCACTGTATCTGCAAATGTATATAAACAAATGTGTGTGGATCTGTACTGTTAAATAGCTGCTGAGCCAGCAGCTCTCGAGGTACTGCCTAATCCTTCACAGGTCCTCATACGCCTTTGAATAGTAGTAAGGTTTCCTTCCTCCCCAACAGATGTACCTCTTCCATAAGACATAAAAAGCGATTTTAGATGCTATTAAAATTGTTGGATAGGCTTTTTTTTACTCTCAGATATCATGGCTGGTAAAAACATATAAAGCATCACTCGCTTTATCTGTGCTGGGAAGCTGGTCTAATGCTACAAGCCATTTTTCCATTAAGTTCTACCTAGAGTAGAACCTGTTTCTTTTTCCATTGAATGCTCTATTCCAACAACTGTTTGTGAAGGCAACAGTATGGTGCAGGGCAAATGAAATGTATGTCCAATCATTTGATGCTGAGAATATGGGAGAAAACTGGAGGTTGTTCCTTTACAAATCGAGTTACGCCATGAATTATCTACATTTAAAATTTTGTTTCTCGTGGTGGCAAAAAAATAAATTGGGAAACACTCAAATGAGATGTATTTCAAATTTAAAAAAAGCTTTAAAATATTGTGGCATTTGTTGCACTTTTTAATTATGCAGAAAAAAATGGCATTATAAAGGAGAATATGATGGTAAGTTTGAGCATTGCAAAGGTACAAGTGATAATATAATGGCTACTATTTTATTTTACTGCCCTCACATGATGTAGCCCTTTATTATCCAAATGAATATTACACCACCATAGGTTCTTCACTTCAGAGCAGTGCACACACCCAAATGAATCAGGCTGGGTGGTGGAGGGGTTGCTAAAAACTGGATCTCTGCACCACTGATTGCAGAAGTTGGAAGGCTTGCATGCATTCTGGGATTTTGTGAAGTGACTCCCTTTGGGTGCAGCTAAGGTAAGAAATTCAGTCTTTTATTTATGATGATGATGAAGATATCTGTAAGAAGAAGGTATCTGAGGGCTGCCTTGAGATTTAGACTTTTTCCTGCCTCTGTTGCAGAGTTCCTAAGGGCTCAAACCATTTCAGTGCTCGCTGAGAAGAAATTTTTTATGTATGACTTGTGAGGTTTGGGATCCTAGTGGGTATCATACCATGCTATACCTAGAAATATCTATGCACACCCACAGCTGAAATCAGTGGCCCTGCCAGCCCATGAAAAGCCCTTGGAGGGCTAAATAATTGCTTTCAAAATGCAACATTACATGAAAGTGCAATAATCCACCTGTTAATGAAAGACCCACCACAGCTGCTACTGGTTATAACATATCTTAATAACTGTCTGATGAAACTGGATGGTATTCCAGAGGAAAGTAGGTAATACACAACAAAGATTTGTAGATGAAGAGGTGAGGAACTAATAAGCTCATCCAAAACAGGATTGCTACCTGAATAGCAACTGGAAAAGTTCAGCAAAGGACTGTCTCTCTTCATGAGAGAAAGGCAAACTACTAAATGGAAGTGAAATGAGAGAAAAAGAATTTTTGGTAAAGTAAAGCCACAGACTAGATAACAAAAAAAATATGTGGGAAAAGCAAACGAGTTATCTAGCAAAGCAAATAAATGTCTAATTTTTTGTACATTGATTGCACTATTGTGTGTTTAGAGAAATGAAACATATGAATGCCATCAATCTACTGGGAGAAATTCCTACATAGTGTACAAAGTACTTTAGACTGGCAAGTTAGATGCACAGTTTTTGGAGTTCAAAGACCCAGAAGTGAGAAGTCACACAGAAGAACCTGATTTGAACTTTGGTAAAGTAAACAAATTTTTTAAAGATGGTGACATAACTTAGAGAAGGTTTGAAGTTGTGGAAAAGAAACAAGGCAGGCAGAAAGAGACCAGCAAATCAAAGGAGCAAACACAGAGAAACATGTACAAGATTCTTAACTACAGAACTACAAACATAGTGTTAATGTTTGGGCCTCAGGAATGCCTTAGTTTTAGATACATATGTGTAAGTGACAAAACCATCCTGCAAATAATTCTAGAGAACCCCAAACATTGCTATAAAGGAGCAAGATACATATACCTGCATGTTGAAGAAATAAAAGTCAATGAAATCCTTTAAATGAGAGAAACCTGAAAATGAGAGAGAGAGAGGAGTGTTGCTTTCTCCTGGCCAGAAAACCAGTGATGAAGAAGCTGGTGTTTCAGGCAATGCTGTTGAAAATTTGGAGAGTTGCAAGACAATAGAGATGATTTATGAAGTTGCTGCTGTCTTTTTATTTATAAGTTGTTCTTATTTTAGTTCATGTTCTTGTGGCTCTCAACCCAGAGCTTTCCTTAAGCACCACCCAAGTAGTGATAAGATGATAACATTTACCCTCTTTCATTGGGCTAACTATTGCAGGTACATCTTTGGAACTATAATCAATTGGATTATTTGTCTCCCCCGTTCTACAAGAAAGCCACTGCAGATTCTTACTCATCTGCTTAGAAACTTCCTTTCAATTTTCTGCTACTTCTTTTTCTCTACAATCACTTCAATCTATTTTTACACCAACAACATCTCTTTGCATACATGTTCTTCCCTCTACCATCAGTCTTTCCCTTTGTGTGGTTTATAAATGTTTCGATTTATTAAATGATATTTATTGTTGTAACCACGCTAATAATAAATAATCTAGCATCTGAACATTGTTCCAAACAAAAGGTTTTTCCTGAATCCAGGGCACAAAATTCCAGCTCCAGCACTGGAGTTGTGACAGGAACAATTCAATTACAGTGAAATTTTTATGCAAATGCTGTTTTTTCCCCCGTTTGCTGTAACTGAAAAATCTAATATTTTTCATAAGTAACCTATATAGGAATAGAAGTGGTCACAGCACCAAGCCTGCTTCCTGTGGGAGGCATATCAAAGACCTTACAGAAGTCTAGATATGTGGCATCTATAGCCCTCCCCTTGTCCACTGATGCAGTCACTCCATCATCAAAAGCCAGTAGGTTGGTCAGGCAGGACTTGCCCTTAGTAAAGCTGTGCTGGCTGTCCCAAATCACCTTCCTGTCCTCCACGGGCGTAACTTCTAGGAGGATCTCTATCATACTGTAAGACTGACATGGCCATGAGATTTGAGCACATCAGTGGATAAACTGCAACTCCAAAATCACAGCTGACCAACAGCTTGGAAATGAACGTTCTGGCAGTAGCTGTCTGTGGGTAAATGAACTGCAAAATGCAGAAGGAATAGCACAGGGACAACCATTTTAATCTCTGCTCCCAAAATGACACTGCTAACTTATTAAAAATGAGATATCCAAGCACACCTCTCTTTCTTTGTCCCACTATTGTCCAGTATGATAATTTTTGACAAAATACGTTTCTCATTAAGCTTTGTTTACTGCTGTAAAGCTCTGTGCATTGATGTCTGGAATGCTACTCATAGAAAAAAATTATTACCAGGACTGCAGGACAGGGTTGGTTTTTTTTTTTTTCCTCATCATGTGGCTATAAATGCCAGTTAGACTTTGGCAATTCAGAACCTTCATTGTGGCTTTTCCTCATCTGCATGCAAATTAGCTTCTTAAATATAATGTTCCTCCAATTTCCTCTCTAGACCTCTTAAGGGAAGCTTGTTATGATGCTTTTAATGCAAGTGTTATCACGTATTGGTTTCTCAGAAAATCCATCCTCTATTCTTGTCCTCCTCTTTCTGCCACTCCCCAAGATGAACTCATCCATAAAAGTGTAGATTGTGGTTTAAAAGATAAATGGAAAGCTGTGGGTGTCCGGGGCAGCCAACTTCATCTATAGGAATGTGATTAGACTCAGCCAGTGGAAAGTGCAACTACTTAATGCTTCCTAACCTATGAAAGGATAGTGAGCTCCTAGGAGACGTCAATCATGTTTGGAGTAGGTTAAAAAAAAAAAAAAAAGAGATTACAATTCAAAGGGTTAAAACAGAGTTGACTTCTGAATCCTTTCTTCCTTTTCCCTGGGTTAATGATAGTGGGGACTGTATAAGTTATGACTTATGGCATCGCTTCAGCTTGTTTTCACAGTCTGCCAGTGGCCAGGAAAGTATGGAGCAATAATATTGCAGTATTTATTCGAAGACAATAAGCAGTCATTGCTGAGCTAGGGAAGCTGGGCCATGTTTATCTTCATGGATTTAGTCAGCTGGGAGATGAATAAGAGCCAAACTTGAACAAGCAAACATTTGCCTTCTTCTTCACAATGCAGCTATTTCACTTTACATGGCTGAAGACATAAATCTTTCTTCAGTGGCAAGCAAACAGCTTCAGATACATGGCACTAGCTAGGCATCACAGGACATCAGCTGAATACTTGCAACCCTGAGTGTTCATGAAAACAACCACAATCCATCTTAAAACAAAAAATGGCAACAATCTTATAGCGCTTCAGCAGCAAACAATAAAAAGCTGTAATTCCTTCTGTGAACTGGTCTCTGACTAAATATCAGCTGTAAAAATGACTTCCTATCTATTGTTCTGCTCACAAAAGGAATTATAGGAAATTATTGATTGTTGCAACCAATTGTTGCAGTGCAAATAATGAAATAAGTGTCTCAAGCAGGTATAAAGCAATTTAACTTCTATTGATGCCTTCATGGGGTGACAGGGAATGTTTCAAAAAATACCTACTATAGAGGCTAAATATATAATGATTTCATTGATATTTTCTTGGTGCAAGAATTGAAAATTCTTTGCCTTCTTTTATGTCCAGACAGTCTCATGTCATAAAGGATGGTGCTACAGAATAATATTCTGTAACCTTTAAGTTTTGCACTATGATGTAGGGAGTGTAAAGCTGTTGCATTTCCACATGCAGTCCCTTGTTCCTGGAGCTGCAGGAAGATGTTATGTTATTCATTTCTTTTAATCCTACTATCTCCTAAAAGTCTTTCACACAAAGCCCTAGGAGCAGCTGCACAGAGATGCCTCCCTCTGTCTGCTCACTGCATGAATCCACAGTTTGGAGATAGCTCAGGCAGACTTTCATCTCTCACCTCTTGGCTCTGCTCAGTGCATACATGGGTACTTCAATGTCATTTGCCCAACACAAACTGGGCACCCACCTATGTGACTCACTTCACAAACTCTATGGGAAAGAAAATGGGGTGTATGAGTCAGAAATTAAACTATGACCCACTAGAGGGTCCCGAGCTTCACACTATGTATGTACCAAGCAGTCAGCCCATTTATCCAGGGATTAAAACACTGGCTCATGCAATGCTTTTTACCTGGAACTGAATGAAGAAGGAAGGGGGTAAAGCAAATCTCCTAATGTTGTTGCTGTCCCAAAACTTTGTGGTGGGATGCATTCATATTTAGGTAAGCAGGTCCTGTGCTCCTTTAAGTATTGTTTTCCTCAACAGGAGATGTGAATGGCAGGAGGCAATTTCTGAATGATGACAGTGTGCAGTAGGTCACTGAGTGGTGGTGTGAACATAAGAGCTTCACATGGAGGTGCCATCCCCAAGCAGCTCCATAAACTCTGAGAACACAGAGATGTCACAAAGATGTGCACTCAGTTTGAGGGGCTCAAAACACCCCGAGGGATCTCTCATTAAACTGACAATTCAGGCGTTGTTTGTCTCCCTGAATGGACGTTTCAAGCCTTTTGCTATTGACTCCTTACTGTCAGTGGCAGTGGGTGAAGGGGGAAGGGCTGGGGGCTGTGTGCCGGAATGAGGGCTTTGGCTGTGCACAAGAGTAAATGGCATTGCCACCGTATTCCTTGTGGCATTTTGCTGCACACCTCCCCACCTCTCCCAGTACTATGAAGAGAAAAATTGAGGTGAAGTTATAAAACCAGAACACACCAAAAATTACATTGCATCTTATTTTTTTCTTAAAACAGAAGTCATTTGGTAACCATGCAGAAGTGTTTTAACTAGAGCAGGATGGCTTCTGCTACTTGCTCCTTTTAACTTTCATTCGTTTACAAGACTCTCATTGCAAAGGATCCGCCTTAAGCAGCCAGACCCTCTGTTGCTGTAAACAGTCGGTTGCAAAAATGTCCAGGAGGAGAAAGCAGATGGCACGTCCAGGAGTATAACACAATATATACTGTGATCTGCCTACTGTGTCTTCCCAAACTGTAGGTGAGATATTGTGCGAGCAGCTGTTAGAGATGTGGGAGGGGAGACAGCATGAAATGAAATGGATTAATAAAAACACAGGGAAAAGTACACAGAAATGCTTTCTAGTAATGAGAGTATAAAAACCTCAGCAGCTCCCCTGTACCAAACATAATGCTCCCCCTCATATGCACAGTACATAAAATAGCTCTCCCCAGTCTGTGGGGCTTCCTGCTGCCAGAGACACAAGCTAAAGTGCTGTGCTTTCACATCAGGAAAGAACAAGCGGCCCAGAGCCATTACTGGGCTGTTGTATCCAGGCCTGGCATAAATATTAGGCCATATACTCCTCCTGTGTTTTCAAAGCGTTTGTATTTGGAGTGGTCAAATGCTGGAAAAAGGAAGTTCCTAAGTAAAGAAAATTCTTTTTCTCATGCTGTATGTTAACAGAACTGAAGGATAGTCTCATTCTTCCTCCACCTCCACAGAGAAAAGTCACTTTCTTTGCAACTTCATCAACAACTCTAAAGACTGGACCTGCCACAGAGATATGTCTGCTTTTCATGGGCAAAGCTTATGGAAAAGCGCCTGATGGTGTCCAAAAGAGCCTGAATCCAGCTCTTTGGCCTCTGAAATATTTGCTCTGCAAGATAAGTAAGGCTGGGAAGGTAGACAAGGTATAAAAATATGTCTGCTCATACAACTGGTAAATGTGTGTTATAGGTGAGAGAAATGAAGGAAGTAATGTTATGCTAATTATTTTTGACATTGATTTGCCCTTCTAGACAAACTTAAGCAAGAAGACAGATTCAGGGAAAGACCAAAGTTTCAGGGGTGTGTGAAACCTTCACCTGTCTGCTCACAGTCAATAACTTATAGCTCACAATTTGATTATGTGATTTTTTTGTTATTATTTCCTATTGTACCCAGAGTGAAGTCAACAGAAATAGGCCCTAATCACCCCTCTAGTCAAATTATGAGCTGCTTAATCACCATTCTCTCAAAATTGATCAAGAAATAGGGCACAATATGTTGAAAGTTAACAGTCAGTGCACATTACTATATTCAGTGGATAAAACTATACATAAGGTCATAACAAGCCAAGTAATTTATAGTGTATTTGAATGTCTAACTTTTATTTATTCCTCATTTAAAAAAAAAAAAGTAGGTCTCAGAATAAATGCTGCTCATTTCAAAATAGGTTTCAGGTCTTGAAATTTTTAGCTGATGTGGTTTTCAAAAGATAAGGTCTGGCCATGGACAGAAATTAACTCAGAGTTAAGTATAAAAATTGATTTCATTACTATGTTGTTACAGGTAGTGTGTCCTCATACTTCTAAAACACATCAGTTTAAAAAGGGATATATTATCTGTGTCTTCACTTACTGTCAAGGCAAAATTCAAAGCTTATTTTTGGGAAGAGGTAGGTCAAATTCATTTTAGTAAGAAAATGTCACAGAATATAAAATAATAAGGTGTCCCAGATATTTGAAATCCAAATCAAGCAAATACTTTATTGCTCTTGGTGTATGTACTTTCAGCTGTGGGTTCAAATAACTCAGGTGCTAGAAATGCAGTATTTCAGTTGCCTACTTTAACCTCTCTGGTTCTAGCAACCTTATCAGCTTTAGTGCACAAGTTTGATCTGCAATGGAACTGCAGAGGGTAGGCAAGATTACTTTCCCTCCCCACCTCCTTTCTTAAGCAGGTGTCCTCTCATTAGAAATTGACTGATCTGTTTCACAAAAATGGTCATATTTGGCTGTTGTGGTGACACCTGAATTTAAACCAGCTCTAAAGGAAACCAGCTTTTATTATACAGAGTTAATTGCTTTTTAATATGCCAACTAAACAAAACCACAGTTACAAAAGCCAGGAGTGTAGTCTACTCCACCTCAGTGTGTTGCAGCAAAAGTGTCAGATCCAGTAGGTGGGATGAGATCTATGAGGAGCAATATAGATTCATTACACATTGGCATAGATTCACTCAAGACACACCAATTAAGACCCAGTGAAGTGAGGTTCTGATTCAATATATTTATTTATTTCATCACTACTATTGAGTAGTTATAGGGGAGAAAATTAATGGAAATAGTTTTTAAAAAACTACTCTCCCTCTGTCTAGAGAGCCATTCAATAGTTCCCAGGCCATCCAAGCTCTATGGGGAGTGATGTAGGGCCAATTAATATATGCATATTGGTAGTGCCAGGGTGGCATTCGCAGCAACACTTAAAAAGTGCTCAGGTGGAAAGGAGTTGTCTTCACCCTTAATACTCTGAGGAATGGCAGCAAAGATGACTAAATACAAGTGGGAGTGGATGAGATTTCAGCAGGCCACTCTCTATCTCAAAGGAAAATAATGAAACAAGTAGGAAGGTAGAATTAGGAACAAGGAGGAAAAGGGTGAATGTAAGGGATGGAAAGTAAACTTTACTTGCAGGAATAGTAAGAACAATTAAATCAATTAACTAATCCTATTAGTGAAGATAGGCATATGCATATTCACATGAGTGAGGTGCAATTATGTAATTGCTATATCAGATGCTGTATCACTGCATACCTTAGGATCAGATTACATGTATTTAGTCTGTTTCAATGATCAAAGCTTGTGCAATTTAACTCCTAACTCGGGTACAATCCTCAGCAACAGCAGTTACACAAATGCCTTTCATCAACTTCCTTGGCCCTCTGTTTCCACAGGAAGATTTCTGCTGTGCCGTAGGAAACATGTGAGATATTTCAAATGTAGGATTTCTGCCAGCTGGAGATTTATCCCATTGATTACGTTGTCATGTAACGGGAAGAGGCAAACCATTTTAACTGCTCACATAAACTGCAGTGGCATGCTGGATTCTTATTTAATACAATAAATTTAGTTGCAGCTTTGTGCAAGTTGCCTGATTCACTCCACACATTGCTGCTACAGTACATGATATCCACTTTGGTCCCATACAGTAGGTTTGTACAAGAGTAGTGCCCACTAACTTGTATCTGCCTTAATAATTCAGGGGGAGGGAGGCACATACAATTTGCTGCTGAGAGGTTTTGCTTACCTATTCCAACTCAATGGAATTTAGATTCTTGCATATTTAAAATGAAAGTAAACCTAATTTTTCAATCTTGTGTTACAGAAGTTGTGCTTTTTGGTGGTTACTTTTTCAATTTTCCAGTCACCTAGGTTTTATTACATTCTCAAATAAGTCTTTTATAAACAATATTATTTAGTAAGTAGCTCTATGCTGATTAATGCAGTATAATAATACCATATATTTCTTATATTGTGCAGATGTCAAAGAACTTGTGTCAAGGCTTCTCTGTACATCTAAGCACAGACTGTCAGAAAGATACCCCTGGAAGGTCCATTAGTATTGGAAGTGTGAAAACAGTAAAACAACTCCAGAATATTTATTTTTATTCTTCTGAAATTCAATATTCTAAGGGTAAATCACCAAGACCTCTGGTCGAAATCTATGAGCTAACATAGATTGGGAAATTACAAGCTATCAAATTACTAACCTGTCAATTCCACTCTTGCATGAATGCTTTTACCCTGTTGCTTTTTGCAAAGTAAAATGGTTTAACTGCAGAATTGTCACTCACTTTCTCAATGCAAGCCTGTAACTTCATCAAAGTGAAAGCCCTGAAATAGACCATGGAGATGTGTGACCCAAAACCTTAAAACTTGAGTAGTCTTGGTAGTTTGGACGCTCGTCTGTAACAACAATCTTGATTCAGTTGGTTCAGTTTGGTCTACAGTAGGGCTCCTGAGTTATTGCCAACTGCTGCAGTGCTGGGAGACAGACCTGTGAAATCTTGGACCTGTTTTCTGTTACTTACAGATTTTCTGAAGTTCTAAGAGTGCTTAGACCCAGAGTTTTAGATCAGATTTTTTTCCAAGAAAAGCTCCCCTCTATGGGAGGGTCAGGAAGGAAGAAAATAGGAGGCACTGGGCTTTTGTATTTTTCTGTAGATATTCCCTGTCCAATCTCTTTTTATTGATACAGAGTAAGGAGCCTAGTGAGTCTGTAGAACACACTTAGGTTCTCTAAAGAAAAAAAAAAAAAGAAAAAAAAGAAAGGAAAGCAAGTAGGAATGGGGAAAAAAAAGGAATAAAAACTTGGACTATTCTATATTCCTGGGCACCATTCCCCTGGTAAGGATTGACCCTACAAAAGATTGGGCTCTGGAGTCAGACACCAGCCAACCTTGAGAATGCGTGGCTTCAAATGCTTTTTTTTTTTTCTTTCTTTCTTTTTAATCTAAACAAGGCAATTTCCCTCCTCCTCCCCTTTGTCTGATACTTTACTGCACATTACATTATTTAGAAAAATGTCACTGGAGGAACACTCTGTGTGGTCTCATAAAATATTAACGACTCCTGAAAGAAAACTTGAAATCAAGATGCTCTTTCATGCTGGGGTGTGTACTCTCTTTTGTTGGCTTTTTTCCTTCCTTTTCCCTTCATAGAATCTGAATTGCTTGTCTGTCTTTCCCTTGATATGACCTGCTTCTTTCATTTATCATATTCCTCTGAAAGAGGGGAATTCAGGGAACAAATAGTGTGATGCTGATGCTGATGTTAACCAAGAAGTGACCTGTCTCTGCAACAACAGCTTCTGCAGATAATAAACTAAAGTCCTGAGCATTTTTAGACTAATGTCGATGAACAAGAAAAGTGTAGGAGTGGAATGAAATAAAAAGCCAGAACAAGCTGATTTCTCAATCAAACACAAATTTCTGGCAATGACTGATACACTGTTTTAAAACATATCTGAAGAGACAACAACTGTTTGCAATTCTTTTAAGGAATAGGAAAAAAAAGAAAAAAGTTCCCACCAAGAAAACTTCCATGTAAATTGAAAAGCAGTCTACATGGGGGAAAAATAATCTCACTGAAAACTAAAGGAAAGTAAATCTTCCCATAGTAAAGGCCTATAAATTCAGAGGTGGACAGCAGTCCTGAGTAAAGAATACCGACATTTTAAGTGAAACATTTGCTGGCAAAGTGGCCGTCGAAAGTGGTTATTGAACGTCTTGTGAGAGAGCAAATTGCAGACTAGAGGTCTTTCTTATATTTTGTAGCAAAGCCAACTTCCATTGATACCACCTCGATGTCAGCCCCTTTCTGCAGCCATTTGTAAAAAGGCTTGTGATGTGAGATTGACGACTTAAATACTTCATCAATCAATGCTTTAGCCAATGTGTTGTTCAGTGATTGGTGGAAAATTCAAGTAATCCATCTTACCCCATCACCCTTGTTCTTTATTCTCTTCAGGTATTTTCATTTTTCCCCCCCTCCTCTCTTTATTTGTTCACTTTCACTACAATCTGAAAGAGAAGCTGGGCTGGGAGGGAAGGGCCTGCTGCTATCTTTGAAAACCTAATCATTGCAGTGAAACTCTCCAGTGCAAAGTGCTACTGAATTAACTGAACTTTTAATGATCCTAGAGGTGGTCCTGGTGCATATGGACTAGCAAAGGACAGGGTCAGGCTGCAATTTGTGCCATTCTGTCAAATTAAATATGTCAAACATCCTGAATCATTTATATAATCAACAATAAGGCGCTTATTTCTGCTGAATTAATCTGCTAAGTAGCTTTAAGGAAAGAAATAGGTATGACACAAAGCTAAACAGCGAGTGTAAAGAAACAAAAAAGGGTTTAGGTTATTCATTTTGGCATAATGGAAGGACATCCTTTGCTCAGAGAGAGAATATCCTTTGCTGGCGAGTGAATATTTATGTTGATATCTGGTACTCCTAATTTTAATCTCAATAAGGATTTAAAATCTTAACGGCCTACTTGAAATTTTGGTATATACATTATACAGCCACAGCACAGGCTTTATAGCAATCTAGATGAATAGGCTTTGTTCACCTACATTTAGCTTTTGCATCTAAGAAATATTCTAACACAAAGGAGCATCTTAATTTTTTATACATATGTAATGTTTTTCTTTGTGCATTATTATTATATGGCTCTTAACAAATTCACAAATAAATACTGGTCCAGAGGCATATGTTTTTAAAGACCTGAGGTACCAAAACATTTATGTATCCGCTTAGCTTAGCCAGGTGTGCAGATTATTTCTGTTTGTTGGATCTAATAAGAGTATCGGCTTTTTGTGTTTGCTTTTGCAAGAGATAGGAACTAAGTTATCTTTAGGATAGTCCTGCCATAAAATTTTTGATTTGTAGTGAAAAGAGTTTATAAATATTTTATAAAACATATACTTGTCTGCAAATGTGGGAAAAAGTGGCAGATGTCTCAAAACCTGCCATTTCAGTGGGAAATTCTAGCACACATTTTTAAAGGAGTTTTCACTATACATTTATTCAGATACTACTGAGCAATGTGAAAGAAGAGAGTAATAAGCTTCTAAAATTGCTGTCTGATTTATTTTGAGTTACATGCTTATTTTTTTTGTTGAGCATAATCTTAAGCACAACTGTTTGAATCAGGGCTGTTGTGAAAAAGGAGAGAGTGAGAGCAAGAGCCTAAACTACACTGGCTACTGAAGAGGCAATCCACTCATCCCTCATTAGGCAGTTTCTCAAATCAACATAACAAAGTCTCCAGAGGGTAAAGTGAATTTTATGATACTATTCTTTCATTTCTAGTAGTTTATCTATTTTTCACTTTTGGGAATTTGTATCTCCAAGACATTTGGGTATATCAGTTTGGGGTATTCTTGGTCTGCAAAATCCCAGATAGAGGCCACAATCTGGACAAAATACTCTCAATGTTTGTCTAGCAGAAAAAAAAAAATAGTGAGAAGATAACTTCAGTCTAGATTATGACCCTGTCTATATCATGATTTTGTTAGTTTTACACAAGACAGACCAAAGTCTGCAAAATGGACTCAAGATAGTTCTGCCCACAGTGTACATAAAAGAATTAAGAAAAATAAAAGAGAGTAGGGAGAGAGAGAGAAAACTAATAAAGAACTAACCACTAAAAAACCAAAAGATTGTGGGAACTAACAGAAAAATCTTTTATCCAGTTCCACATTAAAATGCTGTACAGACTCTGTTTTCAGCAAGACACTATTGCATTATTAAGCAAACCTCTTTGAAAAAGATATTTGTGTTGGCATGTCATATTAATTTTAAAAAGTTTAAAACAAAAAATCAGAATGAGTATTTTTATTACTTGTCTCGACCCATTATCAGGACAGTAACAAAATTTGGCCCAGGAGGGCAGTGGCTACTCTTCCACAAATTTTACCTTTTATTTCGAAGTTCCTGATGCAGTGTATTGCTAAGTTGATATTTAAGGGACATTTGATACTCTTTCACCTGAATAAAAGCAGATTTCTTTGTGTGCATTTGTGTGTTCATAAATGAGCTGCTCAGTGAATCATTCCTGTCATTAGAAGGTAGATAAACTGCAGGGAGGGAACAAAGTCATCATTTCTACCTCTGTGAAAATGATGGGGGTTTTTTAATTATTAAAATGCAATTATTTCCATTATTGATGAGCGTGATACCCAGGACAGCATCAATACAAACTGTCCAGGACACACACTCACTTGGATCTCAGGCTGGTCTGGCTGCAATAGAGTATTGATGCCAGTGTTTGTTTCACTTCTAATTCACATAATGGATGAGGACTTAAATACAATCCATGGCAAATTAGTACCTAGGAGATTGGGTTTATTTATTTATTTATTTAATGTGTTTATTTTTGTTACATGTGAGCCCTTCAATGATACCAAAGTAGGAGACTTTCTGTATTAAGGCAATTGAAGAACACTAGAATTTGAAACATAAAAGCTGATTAATATTTGAGATATCTTATCTAGGCTGTAGGAAACTAGCCACCAGTAAAGGTGTCAAGTTGCTTTCTAGCCCTTGCACATTGCTTTAATTTTTCTCTATAATATATGCATTCAAACATATTTGCATGCATTGCCTTCATTCATATGTACATTTGAATAAAAAAAGAAAAAGGCAATTATTTGTATTTTCCAAAAGTCACTTGCTGCTAGTTTCATGAGAGATTGACATTCCTCATATTTTGGCTTTGGGAATGGATATGTCACTCCATTCTTTTGGACCTGGTCCGTGAACACAGGTGGCTCTTAAAATGATCAAGGCTGAAGAAGTTGGAGTCTTTCTACATGGCCCTAGGTGGGGGAAGAGGGATAACGGTGTCCTTTGCTGCCCCTCCCCACTCAGCTGGTACCTTGTCAGAGCTTGCTCCTTCCCTGCTGCTCCCTGCTTAAACATTTACTGTTTGAATTTAATGCCCATAAATGTAATTTATTCCTCAGGCCCACAGCAGTTCATGGATGTGCAGGTACCTCCAATGTCTGGATGTCCTTGTGAAACCCTATGTGCCCTGTTCAGCAGTGATCCAGGTGAAATGCATGCAGGAACCCTGACCTGAGAGTTCATGGGCCTGCCCTGGAATGGGTGAGATCTGAGAGTACCATGGTTTCCAGGCTCCATTGCTTCATTTCCATAGGAATCAAACCTGGGCTTTTAGAGCAACAAAAGGACTGATCCAAACTCCCCATTACAAAGTCACTGTGAGCCACAGACCCCCTCATTTGGTGGCAAAACTTAGCCCTTCTGCTTATAATTTTTAAAAAGAGCAACACCCTCCACAGAATGCTAGGTAGTGACTCATATAATACTTCGGTACAGCCAAACCTACCTAGTCTTACTGAAAGGAAACTAAAGATGCATCTTCCAGTAAAACAAAGTCCATTTTTCCTCTGTGTATGCACAAGTCTAATATAGGTTCTCCCTTTTCTGAATTCTGTTAAAGGTTGAAAGCACCATCTGTACAAAAGCAATGACAAAGGCTGTATTTGACCAAAACTCTGAGCTAGGCAGGTTTTCTAATAGACAGGGGATTTGGTTAAATGCACAAAAGCAACTGTGCAAAACAACCAATACAATACTGTATATCAAGAGTAATTAAAAACCTTCATTAAAAATGTGACAACCAAATCATTTTATATTAGACAGAGAAACCACTATCGACATTTGAAAATAATGAATAAACAGAATGTCAATTCACTAACATTTGCTATTTAGACTTTGATGCATACTCTTAGCTCTAAAATCTGCTCCTGGATACACACAGGAAACTCCTATTGAAGTCATTTGGAGTTGTTTATGTGTAGTTGGCAGCGAATTTTGGCCCTCAGACATTTTTTTGTGTTCATTTAAGAGAGTACAGGCTAGCATAACCCTTGGTTTAACCCTCTGTTTGAAGGCACTGCTCTCACTGAAACCAAATGCCATGGCTATGGATATTCTCTCAGCACAGATCAGACTAGTTCCTATGCAGCTTCGGCAAAAGTGGCAATGCTGGATTTTCTTGCATAGGGATTGACCACTGATATAGGCAGATAAGCCAGACTGGGTTGAATATTTCCTCTGTTATTGCAAAATCTGATCTCTGCACTGAGCAATAAACTGCATAACTGTTATGGCAGCACTTA
The DNA here is from genome assembly GCA_034509185.1 of Euphonia xanthogaster. Classification (NCBI taxonomy): domain Eukaryota; kingdom Metazoa; phylum Chordata; class Aves; order Passeriformes; family Fringillidae; genus Euphonia; species Euphonia xanthogaster. Next base: position 59,015,672 of record JAYDZK010000113.1, read on the forward strand.
AGGTCCCCTGTCCACGATGTATGGCGTTGCAATGGACACAGCAGAGACATGCCACCTCACTTATGACACCCTGGCTGAGAGTTAGCTAACAAGCAGTGGCAGTGCCTGCAGATCAGAGGGACTCTGCTATTAGTGTAGATGACCAAAATAATGCAGTGTGTAGAAACGGAGCTGCAGTCCCACATTTACATGGGAACAAAGAGGACAGCAAGTTGTGTTTAGTTCGGCCTTCCCTCTGCTCACCTCACTTCAAATGGTGCTTTGTTTTTTCCACCTGCAGTCAGCAAGCACTTAAGTGTATTTAGTGCTACAGGTTTTCCTTTACACCTCTCCCTGATGCATTTCCAACAAACACTGGCGCACTGTGCTTGGCACAGGGAGAGGCTCAGGAACTCGCCAGACACTTTTGTGCACAATCAGCAATCATCACTTTTCCTTATGAAGCAATAGGGATTATCCCAGCCAGAAAACCCACAGGAGTTTTTTTCCTGTGCTTGGCAGCTTTAGTTTACCTAAGCCTCCCAAGTCTGATATTTGATGCTGATGAGCCATAACAGGTGTAAACATATGCCCATGGCTCATGGTTTGCCTGAACATCACTGCAGTACAACGTGGCACAGAGTCCTTGCAGCACTGCTGGACATAAGAGGTGGTAAGAGAAAGTGAGGGCTGCTTCATGTTTACTTCCACAGCAGCTTCCTGAGTGCTTTTCCTTCTTCAGTTACAGTCCAAGATTTTACACGTGCAAGTGAATAATTATTTACTCACTAAAATCAGTGTTGCAATTGTAGTGGTAGGGGTTAATGCCATTTTTTAAAAGATGGTTTTAACTCTAACCATATTTTTAGACACAAGAAGGAACTCTATTTATCTCTGTGTGGGATATTAAGCATTAAAATTTTCTTTTAAATAATTCTTTGATGTAAAATTGTATCATTTTCATGGCAATACTTCCATTGGTGTTAATTGCTATACATTTAAGGCAACTCCCCCAAAAAATTTAAATGCTAATTTTTTTGTCATCATCTAATTTTTCATTCTTCTTTCATTTCACAAAAAAATAGTTGTAATAAATACTAGCCGATAATAATTTTTCTATTAGATTTCACAGTTAAATGTACAGTTTTAAATGTTTTTTATGACATCCAAGCGTACCAAGGTGACAAGTCTCCTGGTAAAACAACAATTTAAACACTGCATTTACAGTCAAAAACATTTTTTGTCACTCCTCAATTGACAAATTTCGACTGCTCTGTATTGTTAAAAACAATTTTTAAAATTACACAGTGAGAACATAACAGTCTCTGTCACTGTGTAATTAAGTCCCTAGAACTGTTTGCTATATATAGAAATACTGTATTATAAAGTGTTAGTTACTGTTAAAAAAATACCAATTACATTTATAGTGAAAACCATTACACTGATTTATCACAAACCAGTTAATTCGCTGTGTTTGTGCATAAAACTGCTAGTAATGTGACACAAAATGTAGTTTCCATTTTGAACTCTGCAAACTTGGGGAAATTATAAGCAGGAAGATACAATAAAGCTAATGAACATCTGAAAAGCTTATATTCAATAAATTGCTTTACACTTAGAAAATACTTCTGCTGGAGAGACAGTTCACTGGTTTCCATCACAGTGCAATTCTTCGCTGTAATGAGAAATTTTGAAAAGAATTAAGAAGGGCCCAACTCTTCCTGCAAGGGTCCAGCTCAATTATGGGCTGAAATAAATCTTTATTTCCAACTTAGTTCCAAGTGTATTCCAGTGCTTTGCCAATCTTGGTCTCATAAGTGTGGAACACAGGTGGTGTGTATCAGTGTTACATTCACCTTCAGCATATTTTATCTTTTGATATGTCTTCTTTCATAGCTAATAATTAATAATAATGTCTTGATTAATGCTTATTCTGAAGTTTAGATGTCACTATTAATTATATGGATGCTATTTCAAGGTTCATTTGAAATGTAAAAGAATTATTTTTCATTTTATCTATTGTCAATATGCTATAATAATCAAGTAGATATTTACCAGCTTGCCCACACTGCATGCACAGAACAAAGCCATCTGGCATATAAATTTTGCTCATGGTACAATGAAACTAAGTATAGTCAAAATAACACCATAACATAGCAAAGTAAATCCATACATCCCTTCATTTTAAGTATTTTGTTTTCTTTTAACAGCCTTCTGGATTTTTTTTTTATTTAGAGAGAAAGATTCCTAAACGTTGTTGCAACGAAACCCTCAGTGCATCCAAAGGGAAAGACAGCTTTATTTTAGCCTTACCGAGAGTGATTTGAAATCATTATGTTCCTAAAATACATCATTTTGTAGCTGCTCTTGTAACAATATTTAGAGCATCAGTGGACATACTATAAAAAAAGATATGTGAATTGGTGTCTGAATATACATTTTTTATTAGTAGATATTATTCCCATTGCTTACAGTGATGGCTTCTTGCTTCCTTACAAGTAGGAAAAAGAATATTCCCCCTCTCTAATTAGAATGTAGTACAATTTCAGTATTTGCAGACACTACATCTTGATATTCAGACGATAGAATAATGTTCAAGAAATAAATACTTTGCTGACTTTATACAAATATTATTATTAAAATACTAAAAATAATGAGGTATTACCACTATGCTCTCTTTCTAATTTAAACAGGATGCTTTAGTTTTTGAAGCACTTGCTTTATAAACTTGAACTGCAGAAGACAATCAAGAAATTTGCTAAATAGCCCTCTTCCTACTATTCCAAATAATTCACCAGAACAAGAGAAACCTCAGTGATTTACCTGTTTCCCTTTTGATTTCTGAATTGACACTGTTTTTCCTTCATAACACTGGATACCAGGTAATAAAAACCAGTTAAAAGCCAACCCATAAGTACAACTTTTTCTTGGAGGAATAATAATAAAAAAAAAGTGGTGATTTTGTCCTACACTAGCAATGTACCTCACAAACTGTTGAGTGCAGTGTAACATGCTGAGAATTATCATCTCTTTCTCAAGCAGCAAAGGCATAAACCTCCACTGCTCTGGGATGCTGCTGTCCTACAGGCGATTTGAGACTGAAGTAAGTGATTCATTTGGAATCCAGATATTTCTCAACAAAACCTTCAATACTCTGGGACAGAAAGGGTAATTACGGGGAGAGCGATAGGGGCTAACAAGGCCAATACTGCAGCTTATTTCCTTTGGCAATCTCCAGTTTTCAAAATGATTGTCCTAACTAAGGAAAAGCACGTTGCGGTTGACTTTTTGTTATCAGCCATTTTCTTTTAAATATGAGGTAGGTTATATATACTATGTTTTGTGTATCAGGATCATTAATTCAACCAAGCTGGTTGAAAGTGTCTATACTAAGACGGAAATAAAAACATGATGCTCAGAAGGAGATTAAACCCCAAAGACAATGCAAATTATTACTTTCAGTCAAAATTTGGAATGAATTTTACTAGCTCTGGAATGGTGCAGCATTCTGATTTTTAATTAAAATGAAATCAAGTAATGTCACTTACTTAAAAACTGAGACTGGCAGTAATATAACAAGAATGTCAAGAGTTTATGTTGGACTTGGCATAAATCATGCCCATTTTAAAGTGATGCTTGAGACATGATTGCCTTGTGTAATTCAGCTGTTGCAGGCATCAGATTGCAGCTCAATGAGCACCACACAATCACCTGTTTCTCATACATTTTCTAGGTACAAACCATAATTTCACAAAATAGTTTTATTTTTAGCAAAAGAGGAACCAGGCCCCCAATATTTTACTTTATTGGAAATACATTTTTCATGTAATCTCATCTTTAAGTCATGATGTGGATTGGTCTCTGGCTTAAATGATGCATGCAGTTTCAACAATATAAATAAATATCAGTGTCTCTAGCTATATAAAGTATGGAAGGGGTTACATTTCAGCAAGCGTTATCATATCAATTAATGAGCCTTTTCATGCCCTCTTAACTCTTATTTTACGATAAAGTTCTAAACGAGAAATAACTGTGACAAGTTAATGACCTCGAGTTTAATGTTTAAACTGGGATGTTACTTAGGTCACAGCATGAACGAAAACAAAAATCTTTTTATAAACTTCCTCCCTTTCGGTGCATGCAGCCTTTCCCATTCTGTGCCTCCATGGGTGTCAGCTGGTCCTTGGCAGGAGAAGACATGTTCCTGCATTCTCGGACACCATGGTCGTCACCTAGAGTGAGCCGAGCACTTCTAACACAGCACAGCAGCATTGAGCCCTTCACTACCCAGATTTGTTGGTATGCTGCCCCAATGGGCTTGTGATTTCACTCATCAATTTTACAGTAAAAAATGGAATTCTTTCAGGCACTATAAATGCCAGCTCTAACAGAAGCACAAGAGCTTCAAAGTGGATCAGAGCTAACTTTGCTGGCTTCTGGTCTCCCTCACAAAATCCTTGATTTGCATATGTGTCAATGAGCACTAAACTGGAAGACATAAGATTGAACAAAAATTTTTAACCATTTAATTTCAGTGAGGGGGAAAAAAGGTGTCTGAAAAGCTAAAGTCTATCCCATGAAGACCAACAATTCAGTGTCCCAGAGTCTCACAACTTCAGGGATTTTTACCTGCATACATAGTTTTCTGTTCAGTATTTTATTTTAAATGGTAATTTAGATGAAATAAAGAGATTTTCCTCTTCCCAATATCTGAATTCTCCAAGAATGTTGTGGTTTCAAAGTGCGATTGTTCACTAGTAATTTTCTTTTTTTTTTTTTTTTTGAGTTATGATCAAATTGGAGCATCAGCAACACGGTATCCTCTTCAGACACTGGTGTGTTTATTAGCTTTGGCTCATGCTGCTGTGCCTTGGATGATATCTCCCTGTGCTGAGATGTAGCTGTTAGCTGCTGACCCTTGGCAGAGAATGCCTGGTAGTCCACGAGGCAGCCCTGAAGCCCTGCACATGTCCTCTCCCCGAATCCGTGTGAATGGAGGATGTAGTGAAAGGGGTCTGCACAGCATCACTTCTGAGAAATCACCTCCTCCCATGCTTTCTGAGCCTGAGTCAAACGAGGGGGATGCTCCAATCACACTGATTTCTACACCCATGCTGACTGGCTCCTTTTTGATCTTTGCGCATTTTACTTGCAATCTAATGTCACATAATATTAACAGACCTAATTAACTGAGGAGGTGAACTTACTCTCATTCCAGTCAAGAGGAATTTGGCTTTGAGTGAAAAGGGAGGGGATATGATGAGGTAGGGTCAGAGGTCACCCAGTTTAAAGAAATTTATCTAGGTTCACTTTACAACCCACATAAATCTTTCTCTCTTCACTTTGGAGATAGACAGCTAGAGGAAGTAAAAAACATGGCAAAAGATTTGTAGACAGCTTGTCATTTGGAGGCAAAGGTAAAAAGAGCGGAAGCCCCTCCCCACTGTAAGATTTTTTCCTTTTCCATCACTTTCTGTTTTTCTATTCCCCAGTAAGGTGTAGAAGGGGAGAAAAAGCAGCCTGTATTCACGTTATAATTAGTGCAAACTTGCAAAGTTGAGAAATGCCCAACAGACAGTAGGGACCCTCTTGACAAGTATATCATGGTCACACTGTGGGATACTTATCACACAGCAAACAGCCAAGTGGTTGCAGTTCCTGTGCCAGGTGCCCATCACAAGGGCACACCTGCACTTTAGACAGGTTATCATGGCACACCTATCCCTACTGCTTTGGCCCAGGGGGATCTGGTACCTGTATCTCCACCCCCACCATGTGGATGGAAGCACAGCTGCCTTGCAATGGGGACACCCACCACATTTTTCTGGTATGACAGATGCACATTCAGCCAAAGGCGGTAGAAGACCACACACCCTAAAGGATCCAGTATGGAGCGATCTTCTGAAAATGATGTCTAGCACAGAACCCATTCCATCACAGTGCCTGGGAGGCTTTTGAAGGAACACGGGAGGAGTACATGTGCAGTGCCTCCAGCAATCTGCAGACATGAACACTCTTGGAGTAGTTTGATCAGATATAATGTTAGGAGGGAAAAAGCCAAACAACTAAGAATTTATATCCTGTAACAGAAAGGATGAAAGACTAATGAAAAACTCATCTGTTTTAAATCAATCTACTACTACAGCACAGGATTGTCTAGTTTATACCCAAAGACAGAAATGTCATAGGAAAGGGGGGTGCTTTTATTTATTCTCTCATACTCCCTGCACCTTTGAAGGTATGTACAGTTTATGGAGGGCAAAGTCTATAATTTATATAAAAATATATTGTTTAATATTCACATAGTAATATTATTTTCAAAATAAGAATATTTCTATCCCTTTCCTCAAAACATCTATCATATTTTGTTCTCACAACTAACACCTTTCCAATGATTGGAAGCCAAAACACTGCAGCAGGAAAAATAAAACCCATGATGTGAATGCAGAGGCAATTTTACTATTGAGCATTTATGAGTACATAGAATTTGGCATTTGAAGCATCCTTTGGCCTACTATTCACAGAAAAAAAACAAAAACAAAAACAAAACCAGAAACTTGAGAGATGGAAGTTAAAAATTATGTGAAAAAGACCTGATTTATCACTCCAGGTTGGCTTCTGAATGCTGTTCAATTTACAGCTATTTAGTGATATATTTAATTGCTATGACTAAAACAATAATATGGAAAAACTACAGAAGATTAAATTTTTCTTGTAGATATCCATGGAAAATCTCTGTATGAAACAGCAAGAGCATGCCATTTACTATGAAAATGATACTATGGTGATAAGACTACTATAACATTTTGTTTTGATTTCGGCTTTAGAACTTGACTAGAGATGCAATCCCTTTTCTGAAACTCACTCCTATTTGCACCAAGTGTATTTATGTCCATGAGCATTTGGCAATGCTAGTGGTCAAGGAGCTGTGGAAACTGCTGCTGTCTGTGAAATCTTTCCTCAGAATTTCTTGTCGCTTAAAAAAGTTTCAGCCTTGTCACATGCTTTCAAGGCCACTGCAGGACAGCATCAGTAGGTACTTCTGAAACCTGCCAGGGGAAGATGCTGATTACTGTAAAAGGGAAATGTTTTCTTGCTATGGGAGTGATGTGGAGGGGAGAGGGAGCTAAGGGTCATGGTTTAGCACTAAAATGGCTGCCAGGCTTGCAATGGCAAGTACTGAGGAGCTCCTACGTGCGATCACATTGCCATTTTTTTTTTTTCTGACAGGATGGCTATGATGTAATTACACTTCCTTTGACACTAGCTCTTTTATTGGAACTGGAATTTTACCTTTTACTGGAATTTTACTCCTTCTGATTTAACTAGCAAACTTGTTGCTAACAATCACTTTTTTTAAAGGAAAGAATAGGTAATCTAAAGGTCAAATCTCTTTAACCAGGGAGAGTGAACTGCTCATGCACTGTTTCTCCATTTTCTCCCACTACAAGAAAAGACAGAAGCTTGACCCAAACAGAAGAAGGAAATGCTTATTCCTGGCTTCCTCCCCTCCACATTTAAAACATACAATCCTTTTGTACAGTGGAAAGAAAATATTATATTTTTCCAATAAGCAGTTATGAAGGAAAATAACCAATTATTATATTATTTATATTTATTCTGGTAGACTCAGAAGCAACACATTCCAAAATATTAACTGCTGCACCTCTGTAGGTCTAGCGAGCAGTCAAAATGCTAAGAAAAATCAACACTTACTTGTTCGTGGAAACTTGTGCCTTTTGTCTTACAGATTGTCTTAGGTTGCAATGTAAGGTAGAACCAAAAGTATTCTACTGTCATCTACATGAGCTGTTACAATGGGTGGAGGAGCAGTGTTCTTTATTTTCTCCATGGCTCAGCCCTGATTACTCCCTGGAGAAGCAGCAGCGACCCTGGGGGGACCATCTCTGCTAATGGGCCATCAAGGCCACCCAGCATCACACACAGAATCACATCATCCCATTGTGAGGTGCTCTGCCCAGTGGGAGGAACCAGACATAACCTGTATATAACCTGAGGCTTGGAATACCATGAAAGGACCACCACTGGATTCCCAGAGGACAGGAGCTCTTAATAACCACCGCTGGACCTCCAGAGAAGGACCAGACCCTTCTACAGGATCCCTGCTTCGACAGAACCACATCCACCACTCCAACAGGACTATAGCCACCCTTTAATTGGACTGCTACCACCATCCTGACCAACAGGGTGTCAGGCTATATTCTGACTTTGTCAGTTTTAGCCAGTGTTTCTGTACTTTTGCCTTTATTGTAATTTTCCTACTAAATTGTAGTTCTGACTTGGAATCTCTTGCAAAATATTTGTGTGGAGTTAATTTGCACTGGTTTGACTTCAAACCAATTCACAGACATTTCAGCTGGACCTGAAATTAGGAAAACCAACCCTTTTGCAGACCTGACAGGAGGAAAGAATCTGCAGTGCAAAGGGAGCACCACAGCACTGACAGGAAATGTTCAAGATTGGCAACTTCACTTTTTACTCCTTTGGAAAATTTGTATTATCTGTTTTGAACTTTCCTACTTGCTGATGTGGGGCCCACTGCCATCAGAGAAAAACAAGAGAAATTACTCTAAAACTGGCAGGAGGGTGCTTTGGAGATAACTGCAAATTTTTCATAAATGTGGTCCTGTTTCTCCTCAGCTGAGACCCAATTCCTAACCCATACATACATGGTAAGAGCATACGGCAGAAATTTGTCAGGTAAAGCGGGCCAACACCACAAATGTGGAACAGAAAAAGGAAAGACTGTTCCTCTCACCTTGCATGAACAATGGCACTTTTGTCATTTTCCCTGTGCCCTAAATAGACTGGATTCAGTAGCTTTGAATTCATGACATTCCTTCTCACACCGATCTCCAGCTCATAATAAGCTAGTAGCTTAGCAGTCTTTTTTTTCCTTTTCCTTTTTCTTTTTTTTTTTTTTTTAAATTGGCTAGGAAGGCAGGCAAGCTTTACAACCAAAACAATCAATTTCAAGCTGCCGAACCCAATCAGGCCGATTTGAGAGTGACCCTTTAAATTGAGTGTGAAATTGGGAGATGGAGCTCCCCTTTCCTACTCCAGAGCTGGTGGAGAAACCATCACTTCCTTTTGTAAGTGGGTGCATTAATAGTTGTGCTGTTCTTGCAGACATTATGTGCTAACAAAACTATGTGTGCCTGGTTCTGTAGCAGGTTACAGGGGAAAAACAAAGAGAAGGCCATCTGGCTCCACCAGTTTGTATGTATAATGTCCAGATACTAATGCTTAATGCACTTGTAAACCTAAGTTGTCTCTCTCTCTCGGGGTCTGATTTTAATTTGGGTAATATTCCCGTTAATAATAACATCTAATTACAACATCCATTAAAAGTTAGTAACATTAATTTAACAGGGAGAAAATCTAATAGAGTTCTTAGAGCTGTATTGGCATTTTTCCATTAAATTAATGTTACAAACTTTTAAAAGGATGTCTTAAATAGGCATCGTTAGTGGTGGGAATATTAAACAAATTAAACTCAGGCCTTTAATATGAGGTGGGAGCCTATTTATGAATCCAAGCAAAGGTGTCTGCTATGCCTTTCAACCCATTTAAAATGTTCAACAGGAAGCATAAGGCTGTGCAAAATTTGCAGTACCTAAGTTTTCTTCTAGTAAAGGCTCAAATGAATGACTTTTATTTTTTTTACAGTATCTCTTTGGCTGGCCGTGTGGTCCACACATTCTTGCTTGGCTGCTGTTCTTTCTTCCCAACAATGATGTTCAGGCCTAATTATTTCCCTCCTTTTGGTTATTTTGGTTTGTTTGTTAGGTTGGTTTGTTTGTTCCTTTGTTCAAAGAAGGTGATTGTGAAATTAAAGGATGACCAGTTCTCCTGCTACTTAGGCAGAGGCCTTGGTAGTTTTGAAAGAGGCGGACATATTTGTCTAAAGAGGGAGAATTTGTATCAGAGATGTATAGGTTTTCTAAAGGCATGCTTTTTGTCTAAATCCAGCACTCATCTGCAGTAGGCAGCATCTACAGTTTAAACATGAGCCTGCTCAGATGGTCAAACAGAACTGTAAAGGGATTAATTTTTTCAAGATGATTCCTAGTTTACAGGCTGACTAGGGACAGAACTTTTTATAAGGCAAACATTGGATTAGACAGATTATATTCCCCTTGGGGTAAGGACAAAAGGAAGAGCTACGTGTGAGAGAAGTTAGTCAGATGCTTAATGTAATACTGGAAGAGGATCAGCAGGGACTGGGCTCATTTGTGCCCCATGTAAAACACAAGCTTCCAGCACAGTCTATTGTTAATGCTTCAATAGTACAGCAAAATTTAATAAAGCAGCAGTGACAGAAAAACCAGCAGAGCAGTGCAGTGCGGTCAGACTCAGCAGCCTTTAATAATGCATGGCTTCAAATTTTCACCCAGCACTTCGCTGCTTCAAGACTTTCCAAGCAAGCATCAGCAAACACACCATATTCAGAGTACCTGGAAGAGATACTAGGATGGGATCCAGATATGAGCAGTTTGTGTTTGACACAAATCTCTGGACTTGTGCAGCCCTTCTGACTACACACTGTTGAAACTAATTAAATCCCTTTTTAGAAGGGTCTGATCTAATGTAAATACTGAAATAGGAATGCATTCAAGCTTACAAATCCCCACAATTCATTGTATCATTCATTAGGCAAAATATTAAATTTGTGAAATCTTTTCTTGTTTACCTTGCTATATGGACACCCTTCTCCTGCTTGTATGTTTACCTGCCTCACCAGATTTCAGCCTGTGATGGCCAGCTGCTGGGCAAAACCCATTGGCTCCTTCTGTCTCCTGTCTGGGCACCAGAACCATTTTCCCACCATTTGTTAACCACAGGTTAACAAATAGCTCAGAGTCTTCCCAAAAAAGGCGTGCTGGGTGGCCCCATGATAAAAAGCTACCCTGTGTAGCTATTAGCCCTCTCTAACCTGGCGTGGGCAGTATGGTAGGATCCTTTCCCAGAGTTGAACTGTGCAGACCCCAGAGACAGGATGTGAGCCTCCTTGCACCAATATCATCAGTCTTAAGGGCTCATTATCACTACTTAACAGTATATCTGAATTTTGGTCTTTTTCAGGAAGCCCCAGGGTGATCTCCTGCAGGCACACAGGGCTGGCACACAGAGCTTTCCAGCTCACAAGTTCTTGCCTAGAAACACAGAGGCAGCTTTTCATTATCACTCTGAGTGCATTTTGCTTGTGAATTCCACCCATCAAATATAAAAAAAATCCCCAAGAAAACAACAGCCTCCAAACCTTGTTGACTTCAGGGTTTATTGCAATAAGTAATGGTGATGGGAGAGTGGACTGCAATTTGAATGGCAATTTCTGTGAGTCAAGTAGTTCATGTCTCAGCTAGCAACAGCATTTTGACTAGTTATAAATAAAAATAATATTTTAGAATAGTAAGAAAAATTATATTTCTGCTTTATTATCGATTATTAGCTATATATTATTTTTATATAATTATTAAAGGAGTGTCAAAATGCTATTTTCATTGTACCAAACAAGCTTGGTGTTTTATGGTTTAGTTTTTGTTTTTTTTTTTGTTTTTTTTTTTAAATTCTTGGGTATCTATTTAGCTACACTTCTGAGCTCAGATAAGAAAATAAATTTTACATTACCCAAATGCTAAAATACTCTAGCATCCAAGTAGTTTAGAGATACTGTTTGAAAGGAGAAAAAAGTCTAGTATGCCATTAAGCAGATTGGTTTTCCTCTTTTGTTCCACAACAAGCTGTTAGTTGAGAAAATATACAGCTATTTGTATCATCCTACAGCCAGTAGTGTAGGATGCAATAACATAGTGTAAATTTATAACCAATGCAGACTTACAAGTAGACTGTAGAGATGTATGTTGCCTAAAGCAATTAGATTATTATTGTAGTGGTATTAGAATAAATTCAATTAAAATGTTATGTTGGTTTTTTTAAACAAGAATATTTTGCTTTCTTCTAATATTTCTCAATATATTTTACTTAGAATATATTAGCTAAACTAAATCATTAGATGATTTTATGCTAACAATTTTAAATATTCAAGACCAAAAAAGAAAAGCATGTAGAGCCATTATAAGGGCTGTTGTTTACTTTTATACTTTTCCCTTTCTCCCTAGTGAGACAACCAGACACTAACTAAAAACGATTCAGCAAAGGATAGGTCTATGTGCATGTTTACATACCTTCACATATGGCTTCAACATGCCCATGAAACATAAAGAATGGAGGATAAAATCCTTAAGACCAATCAGTAAACAACCAGCTCGACTGTCCTCCCTAACACAGGTTTTTCACAACGAAGTAGAGGCATTCTTACAGCACCTCCACAACAGGGATTGGTTCGATCAATAGGGATAAGCTACTGTTAATTAGTCTGATCTACTTTAATAACTTTATTCAGAGGGAAGGATTGGGGGGGAGGCTTGGGGAAACTTCCCTGCTGTCAGTATTATACCCCATAGAGGGGCCTTGTATCAGCAATTCAGTGGGAGGAAGCCATGTGGAAGCATTTCTGTATTGTTCCCATGAGCATTCATCTCCTAATTTGCATTAAACCAGTAGGCAGTCGACACTGGTTTGGGTCCATACCTGTAAATCTTCTATTATGAGATGAAAGTATTAAAGTGTGGCTCTCAGACAAACTTGCTTCCTCCTCAGGTTGAACAAAAGCAGCGATATCAAATGCTAATAAGATTAGTGGTTGTGTTTAGGAGGGGGAGGGGGGATGCTCTTGGTGTGGTTTTGTTTTTAAACTGAAATTTGTTTTGTGCAAAATTATCCATACACCTTCAGTGTTTACCTAAGCATTTCAGTGGCCCCACGCCCTTTGCCAAAAGAAGCCCCAGAACTACTGAATCCCCCTCCACTGCACACACACGCACCAACCCACAAACCCACAACACCACTGCACACACCCCCGGCCTGCAGCAAAGCAGCATTCCCACAAACATTTCCATTGAAGGGGCAGATTTTCCATTTGTGTAACTCGGTGCCCTGCTGATTTCTAGAGGCTTACTCTTACTTACTCAATGTGCAGTGCTGGCCCAAATGTTCCCCTGTCAGAGAAGGGTTTGGTTTTCCCTGTCAGACTTACACCTGTATATTCCTCAGAAAGGAACCAGTCCGACCAAATCAATTGTCTTGTTCTCTCTGCTTCTTGTGCTATCTCCATGTGTGTTTGTGCATTTTCTATCTCCATCTATCTATAATTATACAACTAGAGCTTGGCTTGGAGGGCAATAGCAGTAAACTATTGTGCAAAGGAGATTGAAATTGCTTGGAGCAGGGAACTGTCTTCTTAATTAGTCTGGAAAACATCATGCACGCTTATGGCACTATAATAATAAATAATAATAAAAATAGTTCCCAAATGTGGGTTCATATTGCCCAAAGGCAAAGGCTGGGCAGCTGTTGGAAAGATGATGGTTCCCAGCAATAAACATGGGTGGATTAAGCATCAGCTCCAGGAAGGATCTTGTCAAGCTGTGGATTCCTTCCCAACCTGATACCTGACAGTGCATCTACTTGAGGTATATTCACTGGAGATATTTCCTCTGATAGGGTATAAAGTTCACTCTGCTTTTAAATGACAAGGTAAAAGGAGAGAAGTAATAAGGTAACTTCCCAGGGTGAGCTGAGCAGCTTGCTTCAGAAGTGTCCTTGCTCCGACCTTTATAGGCTTTTTTTTTAAGGCAGAGAGTGTGTAAAGACAATCCAGCAAGACTGCTCTTCAAGCCCAGCAATACAGTGACAGCCTTTGGAAACAGCTGTGCAAGGAGACTGACAGATTCATCAGGTACAGTGTGGCCCTGCTGCAGGTCTGCCTCACTGAAATGGTTTAAGCTTTTCTACAGCTGCTTAACCTAGGGGAGAAAGGGAGGGGACACAGAGAGGCTGGGAATTTTGCTATCAGGGGCTGCAACACTCTGCTCTGCTCTCCCGTGAGACCGCTCCTGGAGTCCGATCTGTTTAGTAATGCAAGAGATAGCCTGCCTATTAAGGGCAAACAAAGGCTATAGAAAAAATAACCTGCCTGAATACAGCTTATTTGGTGGAATCTACACTTTTCTGTAAATGAATTAAATTGCTGGATAGTGATGTATCTCAGCAAGACCCATTCATTGGAAACTAGCGACAAACATAAATTTAGGAGTCAAATCTTGCAGGCAATATTTAGTGATTACTGAGGCAAAGCTCCCAGCAACTTAAATGGAAGTTTTGCCTGAGGAAAAATTGTTGGATTTGGTACCCCATGAGATGGTAAAGCACACATCCAAATCTTTACAGTTTTTCTGCTTTTTGTTTCAATAGAAAAGTTTTATTTCTCAGTTGAGGTAAATTCCTGTAGGATACCTGAGATATTTGACCCATCCCTGACAACCTGTGTAGTACAGGTGACACTTAAGAGTCTGTGAGTTGAGATAGAAAATCCGCCTTTACCTTTAGCAAAGATCTGTATTTTATCTCCATATCTGAAGTAGATTTCAGAAATGGCTGCATGTCTTCCTGTCTGCCTGAATCCACAACTGATTCCCAGTGTACTGCTGCAATTCCCCATGGCCCAGGGAAGCTGACAAGAAACAATTCTTGTTTGACCTTTGCAAGGCACCATGACCAATAGCACTAGCCAAAATACTGGCAGGCACACTGCTGCCAGGAGGACACAGAGCTGGGACCCATACTAGTCTTTAATCTTCACAAGACATAACACAAATTTCCTTTTTTTTTTTTTTCCTTGGATTTTGTTCTTTTACTGTGGTTTTTCCCCCATGTACACTTTTTTTTTTTTTTTTTTTTTCCCATCCCCCAATGTTATGGGAAATACAGGGCCTTTATGGCAGCCAAAGTTGACCTTTTTGGGTACAAATGCAAGTTCTTTTTGTCTAGATCCACAGATATTAAGATTTAGATCTGAATTGCTGCAGGCTTGCTACAGAAGCCTTTATGAATTAAAAGGATTGAAAACTGAGGGGGGTGGAAGAAAAATTCAGAACTAACATAAGGAAAATATATTTTTTCAAAAGTCCACAGTTATTCTTTGGAAGTTGTTAGCTTAGATCCTAATCAAAAAGGGAAAAAGATAAAATATTACAACAGTCAAGATCTGGAGGATGCAAAGTACACTCAAATAAGCAAAAGGCAATTTCAGTACACAATGCATCTCACAAACATTATGATTATCCTTACCGCAAAGGGTTTTTAACTGTTTAACAAGAAGAGGAACAAGTGACTGAAGATGGAGATCTGGGAGATGAGAATTTCTTAATCTCTGGCTTTCTCAATGGGGTGAAAAATCTTCCATGTGAGAGTAATCTTTGTTGAAAAGCACCTTACCTTCATGTAAGTAGTTTGAAGGCAAAACTGCAAAGCTGAAGAATCCCATCACTTCTTCACAACAACCTAGAAATGTAAAACAAGTAAGAAATGGGATGTAAAAATTCCAGAGCCTCTGTGAGGCACATAATTTTTTCAAGCTGCTGTAGACTGCTAAAGACTGAATTCTAATACTAAAATCTGGATCGACAGCAGATGTACTAACATATAGCTAAACCAGTAATTAATACAGTTATCATGCTTACTATTTTGACTGCAGCCTGTTCTGTACAGAAAACACTAATTGTTTATCTATGCTTATATTAAGGCAGCAAAATTCCTGTCAATCTTACTGCTGTTATTAAGGAATAATTTCTCACAGCAGTTTCTGTAGGGTGTTTTCAAAGGTAAGCACCCTACAGAAACTGCTGTGAGAATTTATTACACTATATTATGACAGAATAAACTGAATACTAATACTACTAATAACAACAACAATAATAAAACTTAAGAATAACAATAAATATTATGATAATAATAATCATAATCTATACAATACACTGATTAAAGTCATAAGAGCAATAAATATAACATATTGGTAAAAAGAAGAAGCCAGTAGCCTGACTGAACACTAAGAGTGAGGTACAGACTTGTACTTTTTTAATACTCAGAAATGCATTTATAAAATAAGCACTGCATTTGAATGAGGGATGGATACAGGGCACCACAAAGCAAGATCTACAAAAGTTCAGCAAGCTACATCAAGATAAACCTAGAAGTTTTGTGACTGCATTGTAAAATTCAGTATATTCAGAGCTCCTTTTCTGAAAAATAACTCCTTCTTTGTCTGGAAACTGAAAAAGAAAACAGAGCATCAAAACAGATTTCTCAATCAATATTGGAAATCAGTACCATGAGTATGATAAAGAGCTAAAATGCTAGTTTCTTGATACCAATATCATATACTCAATGATGCTTAATTTTTATTTTCTGAACAGCCAGATTATTGTCACTTATTTATTGAAAAATCAAGATCATATGTTCTCAGCCCTTTTTAGTCATACTGAAGACAGTGCCACCCTTCCTTGCCACCTTGCTTCAAATATTACATGTTTTACATGACATAAACTAATCACTCCACATTATAATGCTTTTTCTTTCAAAAGAAAGGGAATACAGGTCACATAAGTCAGATAAACATTTCTTGTCCTTTATATTGGAAAATAGGTATATGCATTACATAGTTGCATTAGTTAGCCCTTCAAACAAAATTTTTTGAAATTACCATTTTTTAAATCTGGAAATAGGCTTCACAGTCAATTTCAGTTAAGTGAGACTGATTTTTGTGAGAAAAAATAGCGAATGTGGCCAACTTTGCAACAATCATTAGTACTGTCCTTCTTCTACATAAATGCATAGAGCCAAGTGCTCTGCTGAGTGGTCTCAGAAAGGTCATTGAGGGCAAAGGATGATATAAACAGTACCTAAAAGCATGGCAAATCAATCATAATTAACACTTGGAGGTACTTCCTGCACACAAAGACCCTGGAGGGAAAGATCACAGGCAGGGATCACAAGACAATGTGCAGATATAGGAGCAAACAGGTTTCCTCACTCCAGGCTTCCCTTTTAGTTGATGAGTTTGTGCTCTCCCTACAGCGAGAGGGATGTGGGAAGTCCCACCTTGCACATATAAAAGGGTTCAGTCTGAGGCAGAGCTGAGAAGCTGCAAAGGATAGGCAACCTTCAGAAAAAGAGTTTTCAAGCACTTTGCACATAAGCAACATAAATACCACTTGAGTACCTATGTCCCTTTTCAAGGCCCTGGCCACCTCTCCTGATATTGCACAGGCAGTTGTCATTACAAAAACCACCCTGAAGCTAACAAGGAAAAAGCTGTGTTTTAGAGACAATTTTTAAAGTAGTTAGGCACAGTAGGTGAAAGGTGTAGGCATTTACTGATCACAAAGTCTACAGTTTTGAAACAACTTCAGAGGGCACCTAAGCCAGTCTTTAATTCATGTAGTAGTATCTTTACCTGAAACAGAAAGAATTGTAGGTTAAGGAACTGAATTCCCCTCTCTTGTACACTGTGCAGTGAGAATTATTTAAGGAGAGAAGAAAAAGTTGACACCCTTTCTCTCTTTTCAGTTTTTTCTAGTCCAGGAAGAATGTCTTCTAGACTAAGCCCTGTGGTACAATGCCCAGGGCATCTTGTGCATCCTCCTCAGTCTCACAAAACAGAGAAACATGCACATATCTAAAGCTGTCAACAGCTTTGTCTGCCCAGAAACAGACCCTTCAGCACATGGCATGTGTTTCTGGCATCCCCAAGGTGATATGATAGTCAGACTTGGTGTAAGGGAAGACTTAATTTGGATTAAACATTTTCTTACACAAAGAATGCAACACAAATGCCTGAAATCCAGACATCTGAATACATGAAGGTCTTTCATTGCAGATCATCAATGAAGATTTATTGCAGGCCCAAAACCATTTTGTTAGACAAAATCAACTGTTTCTGTATAGAATAGACAAGAGAGAAAAGCATACCCAATGCTACAGAGCTAGTTTTAAATTTGTGATCACTATAGGTCAACTATTTAAAACTTCTTTTACAGAAAAAATTAATTTGTGTCTGATATTAAACATTCAAATGCAGAACATGTGATACATGGTGTGCTATTATTGCTAGAAGCAGTAGTCCAGAGACCTGTTGCAGTAAGCACACCAGACTTAGAGACTTAGTGACAAATAGTCTGTGTCTACTTCCTCCTACTGTCCTGAGTGTTGAAATGATAGTGACCAGTTTGGTGCTACAGCACCTGAGGCAGTATACCCCACTGGTATATCCTTTAACCTTCATCCTCCCCCACTCAAATCCACCACAATCTGTATTGAAGTTGCTGACAGAATCTGCATCCCTGTCTCTGCATCAGGACTTTCCCTTTCATTAGTGGAAAAGTAGTGAGGCAAATAGCTGGAATATCTCTGATGCACAAGAAAACAGCAGCTGTGCCAGTGGATAGCTGGGGTTCCCTCTTCACCAGACAAGGCCTGCTGTGATGATGGCCAGCATTACTTCAAAACTGTGGATTTCCATGAACTATATTTCAGGGCTCTCAGTGCCATTATGAAACAAAGATTTTGCTTCAACAAAGTTTACACTAATGTGAATATTTTTTTCCATAGCTGCAGCAATAATGCATCATAGGAAACAAACAAACAGAGCGTTTGGCAGAATAGAATTAACATTCCTCTCATAACAGCTACCATAGTATATACTCCTCATTCTAGCGGCACTTTTTTCTATGAGCTCCACTTTGAACACATTGATGGAACTGAGTATATCTCACAAATGAAGCCTAGCTCCACTTAGATTCTGAACAAGAATGCATTTACTATGCAACAAACCCAATGCATGCATAACCAATTTAAATGCAATTTAAATACTATTATGGGGGTGAAGCACAATTAATTTTAAAATCATATTTAAGTGTTTTTTAGTTTGTGATCTCCTGCCTCATTTAACGTGAAGAGAACACCACTAAATCATTTACTTTGCACATAGGGGAGCTTACTTTCTGCTCAAGTGTTTAGCATTTTTATTCCTTTTTGTTCTCTGTTTTAAACCAGAAGATTTTCTGCTATTGCCGTGATTACATTGTAAACTGTTTAAAAGCCTCTGTTCACAAAAGAATCATGCAGGAATGCTGACTTCCCTCACTTCAATTTAGCAGGTTTGTCAAATTTTTCTAGTTTGAAACATGATGAGACAAATAGGTTTCACATTCAGTGTTCTACTCTTATAAGGCCTATAAACACTTTGGTTTGTACATATAGCAGCAGATCTCAAGCAATTGAAATAAATCCAGCCAGCGATTTTAAAGGAGATTTTCCAGTCATGAATGGTAACAGATGATGGTGCATGGTGGTCTCAGGTATTTGATGATGCATCATTGCAACACAGACACCTAAATGGAATTAGTGGCTGCAAACAAGTATGAGTTGAAAGGTTACAATTACTGAGAAGGAACCTTAACATGCATTTATGCAAGTGTGTAGCACAGCACCACCCAGTATTTAAGATTGATAGAAAAGCCCAGAAGAATATATATAATTTGCCATCTAAACTAGTGTTCAACTATGAAGAAAATCAAGCACAAACATTAAAGATTTACTTAGAACAATAAAAGGTCGTTTCTGCTTTGGTTTCCTGAGGTTAAAAAGCAAGGGACAGATTAAAAAAATACTGTAGATGATGAGCAGTTGCTAGTTTTTGTTGCATTGTAGTTCATATCTCTCTCAAAAATTTATCAGACATCATTTTATTTTTTTGGATGAAAACATCTGAACTTACAATCAGACATAAAAAATAATGTAGGACTTTGTCATACTTGGAGGACATGCTGGGATGAGGGCCTCATAGGGCACAGGCTGACTATATAGGTTCATATGGATGATTGAATATAGTCTTAGAGAGGGATGCTTTTGCCAACCCTGAGCAGAGAATTTTTCAGGTGGATAAACTAATGCAGAAAAAAATGCCATTCAAATATTGATATCCAAACTAGATCTGATAGCTCACATTGCAATGTACAATGCAGCAGACATTAAATACACGCTTTTAGAGTGGTTAGTATGAAAAAAAGCCAAGCAAACTTCAGTTGCAGAGATCTTGCAAATGAGAACCGAATCTCAGAATTTGTACTGCAGTTTTCCTTGCATGATACATACTCAGAGTAGTGCCTCAAAAAGCAGTGCCACTACTTGAGCCCAGATCATTCACTAGAAGTAACTTAGGGTTATCTAAAGCAATGAATCTATATTTTCCCCAGCACAATTCTGCCTAACAGAACACAGATCCCAAGGGCAGTCTCAGCTTGAGTACATGCCATGCCTCTGTATTCCTGAGCCATGTGTGGAATGAGAGTGGTAAAATGGGTCCTAGCACTATGGGTCCTACCTGACAGGGGTATTGGCCTATACTCACACGTTGTGTCTCTAAAGGTGTCAGCACAAGTTTCTCAACAAACACACCATTGTAAGCTAAATAAAATTTATCACTTCCCCCAAACTCAACACAAAACCTGCTCCAACTGAACAAATACTCCCACTCATTCTTTTCAGAGGATTTCTGCACAATGGCACAGAAGACAAGATTTATCCCCTGAAAAAAATTGGAGACAGATTGTTTCCTTTTGTCTGTAGCACACAGCATACTGGGAATATTAAGGACAATTCAAAGGTGTTGTCTTGAATTGGTGCTAAAAAATGAGATATTCAAGATCCTCATGCACCGGCATAAACGTCTGCAGATAACAGCAATCCACCTTCTGCTTGTATATATTGCTTTGCATGATATACATTCACAGCATTGAAGAAACCTCTTTGAAAATGAAGTCATCAACCTTGCTTGACCCTGCTCCAGTTCAGTCTTTCTACTGGCTTCAGGAGAACCAAAGTCCTTCCATGATATTACCCAAGTTCATTCACTATGGCTCAGTGAAATGTCTAATTCACCCTTTCTCTAAATAGTTACATACAGTTTAGAAGTGATTTTAGCTGTATTTTTCACTGCCTTAGCCTATGTCCCCACCATTTCATTCACTAAGTAGGTTTAGGCTCAGTACTTTGGTTAAACAGCCAAGGAACTCCTTGCTCCTGCAGGAAGCAGAGATGATGACCCATGATGTGGCTCTTTCCTCCCAGCAGATCTGAAGTTTGCTCTTTTACAGATGAAATCCAAGTTTAAAGAGGATTCGTTCATTCATTTCCAAGCCCCTTGAAGCATGCCTTAGAGTATTAATTTCCAAACTCCAGGCTGGGTGGTTACATTGCGCCTGTTGAAACTCTCTCTGCATTGAAACTGTCTCATATCAATTGGATATGTCGCTTTTCCAGCTCCTAAAAACTGCTAAGCAATGTTGCTAATGTTTTTCAGTGGGAGTGGTACATTTCATTAATGCTTAAAATCTCTTCTGTATTCCTCACAGAAAGAGGAGAAATTTCAAAATGTGGTTTTAAGCAGGATATGTACCATCTTTTTCATGGGCCTCCATGTTTACTAAGGCTGAGGTTTCTTGCTTGATTGCAGTAGTGCATAATCCTATTTAAGAAGTCTGCAGTTTACAGCAATACCAGATCCTTATTTCTGCCCCCTGGCTCCAGTGGCCACAGTGCTCTGTCACATGGTGAAGGAGTTCAAGGAATGTGTCTACCCAGAAAAGAGATGATTTCCTCTTCTGTAGATTATTAGTGGGGCAAGGACTGAGCCAACTGTTGTGCTGACACCACATACAGGTAATTATGGGGTTCATCACAGAGAGAATGATTAAATCATCCTTACCACAAGAGAAATGTGTAACTTAGCCCTAAGCATGCTAGTGAAGGAGAAAGGAAAAGCTGATCATCCAATGAGGACATCTGTGAGAAATCTTGCAGAAAGAATGGATTTTGATCATTTAATTGAGCAATTTAATAAAATATTCACCATTTGAATATCTGTAGCTGTCGCTTCGTGCATGTGTATTTTAAGGACAAAGTACATTGACTAGAACAGGTCAAGTTAGAATCTGTGCTTGGAGCAGTGGCAATGCGAATCTGTTTTCTCCCCTCACACAGGTAAGGGGTCTGGTGACACAACTCCTTCTAGGGACAATAACTAACTTAGCAAAATTCACAGTTAAACTGGTGATAGCACAGATGCTTACAACAGTCAACACTTGTTGCCATTACAGGTGTGTACTTCATTCAGACCATGGAAATGAGAACACCCCAGTGGTCTGTACCGAGTCAGTGGTTTGCTTAAAAATCATTGTATGATTTGGGCTGTAAGGCCAGGACTGCCTAAAGGACAAATGATTTTTTTAACTTCAGAAGTCCACAAATACAAGGCTTAATTCAAACACAATCTGGTATATTTGAATTCATGACAAACATAATAACTTGCATCTCAGTAAATACATGCAGAATTTTATAGCAGCCAAAGTTACCTGCTTTGCCACATTACAGGTTTTGGGACATTTATATGTGAATTTGTTACATATTCCATGCAGTAATACTTTGACTTGGAGGATTGTGTTAAATTTTTATATGTCAAAGTATACTGGCCCCTTTTTGAAATAGATTTAAATATTAAATAGTCTCAAGAATTCATTCTCTACTCATTCCTTTCAGTTCAAGTTGGATTCTCCCAATTGATCATACCACAAAGAAAGTAATTGAAAAATTTTCATATTTATGATACATTGTGTCAAGGAGGTTAATGATTTAATGCAAGGTAAAACTCAAAAAAACCCCCAAACACTTAAAACTTACAAAAAACACTTACTTAAAAACACTTAAAGCTTACCAAAAAACTTACTGTAAAAACATCATAATCTAAGAAGCTGAGGAAACAAACTCCTAAAAGCCAAGGAAAGCATACACTAAAAATATAGTCTGCAGGTAGCTGTGCATAAAATCTATTGCTGTCCAACTGTGCATGTGGATGTAAGTGTAACTGCAAACTAGAAGTGTGTGCAGTACTGCAGAAAGGAGACTTGCCAAAACAGAAAGAAGCTATGAGGAAAATAGACTAGAAAAGGGAAAATAGATATGTAATGACAGTATAACTGGAAATTGATTATCCTACACTGGGCTGTTCAAACTGCACAGTGATGTAATCTTGCAAGAAATCTGCTTCATTGAAACTTATCCAATCAAATAAAGAGTGAAAAAGTAAAATTTAAAAATATAGTAGAAATGGGGAGAGTGGCAGGAAAGAATGAGGAAAGTGAAACTAATAACAGCAGAGCATTTTGATGTTACATAGGATGCAACAGTGGAATACATTGTTGTAGAAAGTGATAGAAGTTTTTGCAATCTGAGTGCAGAAAGGGCAGAACATGGGACTGTAAATGTGTATGCTTTTTTTTTTTAAGGGAAAAAAGTAGTGATGTCATAATATTCCGTAAAATAATAAAATAATTTTTGTTTTCCTTTTTCCAAATGCATTAAAAAGTTCTAACTAGAAGCAAACAAATTTTACCTAAAAGCTTTGTAAGAATTGGCCAAAGAATCACAAGAATTAGCAATACAGACTTACTAAATTTTGGCACACTGGGGAGCAAGATAATCCTATCAGGTTTTTAGACAAAGAGTAAATCTGGAAGAAGAAAAAATAAAATACTGAAAAAGATCTGGAGATCATATTAGACAATTGTTGGCCGTAATAGAGATATTGTTCATTCAGCTGCATGAATCCCATGGTAGATGCAAATCCTCAATGTAAAACAGAGAGAAAAATAGAGGGGAAACAGATAAGCTTTAATCACAAGTGGGCAAGGGATACTACTTATATTTTGCAGGCCATTACCAGCATATACTGCTAAATACACTTCAAAAGTACGCTGATCAATCTGAAAGAGTTCAGAAAAGCATCAAGAAATGACATAAGGCCTGGAAAACAAATTCAGGCAATTCCACACTGATTTTAAACAAGAAGAAGGGTTAATTATTAAAATATCCATAATTTCTTTGATGCAAGTGGGCTTTTGAATTTTCCATCAAATCAAATTGCAAGCAGTTCCCTAAATTAGTATCAGGTTAATTGTTGGCACAGAAGTTACTTCTGTGATGTGCTGAATACAGATGGATCACCCTTCCCAGCCAGCTGGCACACCCAGGCAGGGAGATACAGTGCTGAAGTCAAAACAGACAGGGATGAAATTCAGCCACACCGTTACTTTATTTCCACAAATAACCAATGACATTAGCTTTCTTCCAGCACAAGGCTTTCTTCCAAGAATAATTCTGGCTTGCTGAGGGGCTGGTTTGGTTTTTTTGTGGTGGTGGAGTGAGGGAGGGGAATGACAGGCAGGAGGAGACTTACACATGCAACATTTGTGCTTCTTATCTCATGCAATTCCACCTATGTGTGTGAGTGAAACGTCTACCCACTCACAGACCTTACAGAGTGGACTGGTTTCACATTTATGCACATCATATTAGAATGCATATGAAACTGTAGATTAGATGCCTTGTGCAACAATCTGTTTTACTCTCACTCCTAAGATACAATCACTCAGAAGAAAAGCCTCCTCAGAATTAAAGTGAGATATATGCTGCTACTGAAAAGTATTTTTGTATAAACATATGTTTTCACTCACTGGGATTTGAGATCATCTTCAACCATTAAACTTTGAAAAATAAATCTCCATAAATTTAGGGATTTCCTTGAATACATGCTATTTGTGAGCATACCAGCTAAGTGTATTTATGTGGATAATCATTCAGCAAATTCAGGTTATATGAACTACACTACCAGTGTTTTGCAATTTGCAGGTGAGATTTTATTCATACCACAAGAAATGTGATATTCACATATGAAGCTTTTCATTTCCTTTGCATTGTTTTCTATATCACAACAATTTTTTGAAAAAGATTTGTTTTGGAGAAAAGTGTCAATTACATAAGAACTGCTTTAATATGTCCCAATTTCATCCCATATTTTTTTTTTCCAATTTTGAGGGAACTGAGAGACTTCTTTTATTTAATCTGTTGTGTGTGAAGTTGCAGAAAATGAAACTTTTGCCGTGTTCTGAGTAATTATTGGGCACCTTGGAGTCCTGTTGAGTCAGGTTACAGTGTGGAATAACCATTTCTCAGGAACCCCCCATTACTCCCTCAAAAGGGGCCACTCACGGAAAATCCCTTCACAGTCTGCTACAAAAGCTTTCCTGCTATTCTTCTTCACAATAATATATATTTTACCCTTCTGAGATGAAAAGGCAAAGGGGCTCAAGCTAAGAAAAGTTGACCAGGAGGCTGGTGACAGCAGTCACTTGAGATCCTTTCAGAGATGCTCTCAAGCATAAATATTTAATCTCCTTCGTTCCCCCTAGTGTGAATAATTTTTTTCCCCTTCAAGTATCAAAACAAAGTTATTGAAATGCATATAACCCTGATATTTGATCCATGGCCTCTAAGGGTCAAATACACACTGACCAAGCTCTTAAAGCCTGCAGGACTTTCAGGTGGTCACTTTGCACACACCAGCTCATCAATCAAGCAATAATCAGCAGGACAAATGGGGGAAGATGCTGGTACAGACTACTTAAAAGGCCTGGGCAGCTGGTCCACTTCAGAAGTCCCCTTTATATGTTTCAGCCTTTAGCCCTCCATGTTTGAAGGGAATTAAATACACTTGTTACTTTCAATAGTTTATCCTCACATCTGTTTGCATTAGCAAACAAAACTGTTGTTGCTTCAGCATCCCTTTTCAAACATTAGGATCACTTCTTCCAAAAGAGTGGCTTGAAAACACTTCAGCAATTTCAGTTTTCATTTAAAGCATGTAACTCATCCAAACCCCTGCCCCATCTTTTCTTTATAATAACTGGTTTGGTAGAAGATGAACACAGAAAAAGAGGTATTTTTCCTAAACAATGTGCTATCACATAAACAGATTATAATAAAGCTCATTGAGTTCAATTTTCCAAATAAAAACCATTGTTGTATACATATCTTGAACTTGGCTAGTATTTGTTTTCACGGGTTGTTTGTTGGTCATGTTGATGACAAATTAGTAGAAATTCTGAAATGTCACATTTGTTTATCAAGTAATATGCAGTAATTATTCCTAGCTTTACAATAGTTGAAGATGGATTGGTTGGCAGAACAAAGTATGAAATCATTTTGTCTCTCACCGAGGAACAAGCAAAACTGACAACCTCCTCCACTCCCAGTATGTCATAATTAGAAATTAGAGCTGCATCAAACTGTTTGCTACAGCTGTAAACTCTGGCAAAAGAAAAAGCTCTCCAAAACTATCTGTCATTTACTTAATAGGTTTCCTATTTAGAGTGAGCATGCTGAAACTGAAGATTGGGCTTTGGAGGAGTCAGAGAGCATATTTCCAGGACTTTCTGGAGGTTAAAGAGCTGCTTTAAAGCTGCCCTTTGTCCCTTTCTTTCATTTTCTTTTATATTTTGGAGTAAAAATCAAAAACAGCATTTGAACTCGCAGATTTTAGAAATGAAAATATGGTGGATTCTCCTAACACTGAAAGCATACAATGAATGTAGAACTGAAAACCACAATCTAGGAAAAAGTAAAACATAAATAGAAGGGGAAGATTCAAGCACAAAATTTAGGAGGAATTTTGGAAACAAAAAATCCTCCTGAAATGAAGTAATTATATTAATATATCATATTATAATTATATTCTGTGTGATTAGTACATCTTTGGGCTTTCTTAAAGAAAGCAAAAGGAAAGAAAAATATTATCCAAGTGTTCACCTTTAAAATGCCATTATCAGAAAAACCAGAGTTAAGCAGATACCCCAGTAAATAAAAATTAGCAATAGCAATGTGAAAATGGAAATCCACATGGCCACAAAGCCAGAGAGCTACCACCCCAGCTTCCTTCATTGCCATGGGGATCAACACAGAAATAAATTTGCCTGTTTGTTTTGGGGATTTTTTAAAGGTCTTTGAATTTGGGCCTGGCTTTTTCTTTATTGTCAGTGTACAGACACTGTTTGTGCAGTCCACAGGCAGAACACTGAATTTATTAGTAAACTTTATTAACCCGTGTCTGTGTTTTCACTGAAGTTATCTGAAACTTGGCACCAACAAGTAAAAACAACATTTTTTGGCCGGGATCTATTTTACCTTCTGGAATAAGATGGCTGAGCCAGACTGGACCCATTATCAAGTGATGCCTTACAAGTTGAATAAGCTGAGGAATAAATATTCCATCATAACTGCTAGAGGTAACAGGTGACCTTCCAGGCACAGGATGAGGTGGCAGGCATATGAAATTAGTGTCACTGTCAAGCTGTTTGTAATCCAAGCCCTCTGCCTGGGGGGCCCAGCTTTGCAAATGGGCACATAACCAAATAGAAAGCGGCAAAGGCAGGGGGTAGGAAAAAGGATAAACAGCCCTCTTTTCCTGTCACTTCTGCCATGGGTCCTCAGCAGCTTCTCTGCTGCTGACTGACTGGAGAATTAGGAATCCAACATCTGTGCAACGTGCTTTAGAGCTGTACCTGTGCCACTGCTGTGCAAGGCACTGAGCATGCCAAGAGCCCAGCTGCTCTTCTTCAGGTGAGCCAGGAGAAGCCTTGGAAAAGAGATGATCAAAAGCACGATAGGACAGGGCATGTACAAGGGCTGGATTGTCTTGCTGGGCATTCGCCGTGCAGCATGATGTGTCATGATGTTGTCTGGTCTCTGTTGCAGGGAGAATCAGGAAACCAAGACTGTCCACCAAGCTGATTTTTTCACTAGAGATTTCATCACTCTGCTGAAAGCTAAAAAATACCTAAATACTCACCGTCGTCCAAGTCATGCAATCCTAACAGCACAACCTCTAATAACAACGAAGCAAATTGTGAGAGGGCAGGCTCACTTATAAAATTTCTGTTGCCAAATGCTACTTGTGAAAGGACAAAATACAGTGGGGTCCTGAGCAAAGTTTAAAAAAAATTAAAAGTAATTAGAAAGTAGTTTTCCTGAAGTTTAAAGAAGCATTAAGTATTTTAATATCAGATTTTGTAAATCATCATTACTTCAGGACTTGTATGTATGTTATTTTAGCTAAGGAAATGAAACATGATTCTTATCTGTTAATATACATAACAATTCTGTTGAGCCAATTTATAGCAAGGAAAGCATCCAATTAAATCTAAGAGCTGTTTAAATGCTTATTTTTCATACTTCAAGCCATACATTTTCAGTCCTTCTCCCCCCCTGTATTATAAACTCACACTTTCAATGCAATTTAGCAATAGTTTTCTCATCCTCAGCTTCAAACACAGCTTCTCTGTGTTTTTTAAGTTGTCTCTGGAAGATCTAGTCTTGAGATATTTAGTGAAGCAAAGGAAGTTTGTGGGCTATTTACAAGATTCAGGCACTAAACCTGTTCCTGGGAGGAGTCAGAGAGCATATTTCAGGGTTTGTTTTTCAAATGACTTTCCAGAAAAGTGTGTGTTTTTATCCTTGTAAAATTTACTACTCCTATTTCCATTGTTTTTATGGATGGAGACACTTGCTCTGGTGTCAAAAATACCATTGGGGCTACACTTCCTATCGGGCTTTGTTCACTCTTTGTTCACTCTGCCCCCCACCTCCCAGACTCCAGTAAAATACAGTTCAGTGTTTGGGATTTCCCATTCATCCACATTAAAACAAAGCCAGCAAAGTTTCCCCCACCAAACTGTGTGCCTGTTTTGAAGAGGCGGCAGCCACCAGCTTTGGTTTTGTCAGGGATGAAAAGGGGGCATCGCAGCTGTAAGGCAGCGCAGACGTGTGAAATGGGTTTCACACGCTGCTCAGCTACCAGTGGGGTGGCCATGTATGATTCAGTCTGCGCCGAGTCAAGAAAAGGAAAAGCCTTCAAAGCCACGCCAGCCATCGCCTCTTACAAACCCTAAGTACCCCCTTTGACTGCCGCTGCTTTGCTGAAAATAACACATTTAGTCATTTGTCATAATTATAAGAGTCCCAGTGACAAGGCATGTGGGCCCACCTCTCGGCCCTGCCAGGATGGGATAATGCCGGCAGCGGGGGACGGCTGCTGCCCGCAGACCGCGCAGCCCCGTCAGTGACACCCCCGCCCACGGGTCACGCCTGGCCTCGGCCACAAGCTCGGCCCACATGATTGATAGGCTCACAGCAAAAATCATAATTTCACAGATCTTCATTTCCATTCATCTTCCTCACATGAAATTTATCTCAGTGCGAAGGATCCCGGTCACGCAGCAGTAAATTGGTGAGCCAGAAATCTATTACAGCCTCAGAGGTGCCACTCAAACTTCCCAGGCCCCATCCCCCCATCCCAGCCCTCTTTAACTTCTTGCTTTCTGCAAGTATTTCCCAAAGACAAATAAAGAACATATTATTTAGTGTCCATGTATCGTAGCTCTAAACATTATCTGCAAAACTCAACCAACCTTATCCTATTTGCCCTCTCAGCCACTCTCAGTGTGCACATCAGTGTTAGCACATGTTTCTGAGACTCACAAATCTCTAACATCATTAGAAATATCCTTTTAACCACCTTTTGAATAAGCACATAAATACACTTTTTTCTTTCTCCTGTCAGTTACCTAGGCTCCTCAAGTTTTTTTGAACCAAAGATTGCTTTCTCGCACAAGGAAGACCTTCTGCACTCCCAATTAAATTCAGAGTCCTTCAGCAGTGTGAGTGAAGATTCCTGTAGTGATTGCTGTACTTGCCAGAAAAACCTCAGCAGGAAAACATACACCCCATGTGTGCATCGAGGAAATATGGGGAGAGGCAAGTCAAGGCAGTAGAAGGTGAAACTTTCTGCTAAGGGAGTGAGTGTGTGAAGAGTATCAGTAGCTTGAAGTTATCCCCAGATACTCATGGAAGTAGTGAAAGAATGAAAGGGAAATAGCTTGAATTTCTACATTTCCCCTGCTCCATCCAGCAAACAAACCCTGATCAACAGAGGCTTTGTTTGCAAATGAAGCATCAGTGAGCACTTGAGGGAGGTGACACAGGGAAAAACTCACAGATGGACACACACACACACACATACACACACACACAAAACCAGTAAATTCTAAACAAGGACTTCAGGACATGGTCACCACATAGTGAAATGCTTCAAGACCCACTTGCTTTTAGCTGATGTCCCTTGGTCTCTTAAGCCAACACAACAACTGGCTGCCAGGGTGCTCCTATTCTCTAGAGCCTACTGACCAAGATGTAGGAAATGTGTACATACAAACAAAGGACCAAAGAGTTCTATCAAACCTTTTCCTTGTGCTTTTGGGATATGGCTTACATTTACCTTAGCTTGCCTGATGAGGAGCCAAAAGTATTTTGGACAGCTGCATGCCTCTGACAGCCTAATACTGATCAAATCACATTTGAATTTTTATTTACTTGAACCATTCCCTTTTGAATCTTTCTTATTTACCGAGCGAGGAGTAGTCTCTGCTGTTTGCTTTCTTGCCGTGGAAAACACTTGCAACTGTTTATAGAGATCTTCAGTTAGCAAAATTTGGTCACTAATAATCTAGCACTGAGTGGCATCTTCTTTTGAGAACAGTCAGCAAAATTAACCTGCTTGTGAAACATGGTCTTGGTTTGCATGAGTAAACATTGCAGACTTAAAAACTGCGCTATCAAAACCTTGGTGGTACATCCTTATGGCTTTACTTGCTGCATTTTTTTCCCCAGCCTATTTCTTTGTTCAAACTGCTGTTACATTCCCACGCAGCATCCATAACATGTCTAAGGTCTGGATCCCAAGATTTTGCCAAATGCAAAAACAACAAAAAAAAAAAAGATATCTTTAAAGATGTTACCAGACAGGCAGAATTATATGAGAAGACACATGCAAAGACCAAAGAATGACCTCAGTTGTTTTTCAATATAGCAAAATGCTGTCTGCTCAGACTATCAAAAAATAGAGCTTTATCCTCCCAAGTTTGTTTCTGTTTTGCTGATTGCACTACTTTCCTGTAGCTCATCCACAATGAATAAACTTTATTTTAATTTAGAAAGCAGTCTCATGCTCTATTTTTACTGCAAGGAAAACAACTGATTTCCCCTCCCCCTAGCAAAAGCTGGTGCAGAACCCAGTCCCTGGCAGCTGCTGCTGACTTTAAGCACCATATATAAGGTATTAAACCACCCACTTTATGTTCTAATAACATTAACAGTCTCACATGAACCAGGACATTCAGGTTAAAGCTGAAATTCTCTCCTTAAGTCACCACATTGTGTCTAGGTACAGTATTGCAGCACTTAATCAGAGGGCCTCAGAGCAGTGGGGGGTTCATACCATATGTGCTATAATACCTAAGCACAGCGGGGTGAGTTAAGGACAGAGTTTTAGACTTAACTCTGAAATTCTTAGGTTCTGTCAGGACCCTGCTTAATGTTTTTGAAAAAATTGTATTATGTGCGTCTGGAGAGTTGCTTTCTTCTTAAACAAAAAAGGAAAGAAAGATGTAGTGGGGGCGGGAGACAAGTGAGGATGATTTCTCAAGAAAAGATAAAAGTAGGTGTATACAATGGCAACTATCTGAATTGTAAGTGTGGACATGTTGATATTCTACAAATATTTATACAACTTGCAAACACATTAACTTAATCCAGATGACTGTGACAAAGCTATGTGAAAAATACTCTTTCAACACAAAATTTATAATTTTTAAGCCATTTACTGGAATTATATCATGTTTCATTTTCTTAGGATCTTCTTCAAGGCCCCAGCCTAGAGTTTGATGAGCGCCAAAAAATACACTCCCTAATGAGATGCTTATGCTTTAAACATGAATCATATTTCTGCTCGATTTATGCATCTTCCCAGCAACCTTACTGAAACTACGTATTTCCTATGTATTAATCACATTTCATATTCAAAAGTGATGTTCATATAAAAACTCCTTAAAGCAATCTGCAAGAAGGTAAGGGGACTAAACCTTACAGTGTGACACTGAGTTTTCCTAGGGCAGTTTTATTTACTGGTAGTATCACAGGAAGGCCAAAAAACAAAGCCTTCATTTCTTACTAGCACAACAGAAAACAAAAGATATTGAAACACACAGCACTACATATTCTCAAATCTAAAAAAAAAGGAGTAAAAGAAGTTGTAACAAAACTGTACAGCCAGTATTAGTTTCTGGAAACAACACTTCTACAAGGTACATCTCATGGTGGTTATGGTGAAATTGTTTTGTTTTTACAGAGCATTCAGCATCTCCTAGACGTCAACTATTCCTACAGAAAAGTGGCAAAGTAAATTTCCACAGTACATACTACTTTCACTGGCCCTTGAGTCAAAATCCCTTTTCACAAGTAGAGAGTAGGTACTTTCCTAGAATTATTTTTTATGCTGCTTCCTCTGCAAGGGAACTCAATTGAACAGAATATGAGCACCACCCAAGGATTGTTGCCCCAATCTCACTTACACAGGTCAGGTGCAAGATCTCATATAATATATTGCACCTTGCTCAACAACCACCAACTTACCTGATGATTTTTAATGTGGGAAACCAGCAAGGTCCAGAGGGAACGTCTGAGAAAGACATGTGAAACACACCCTCAAGAGCAACCCCCAGTGAAAATACAAGCTCGCCTCTTCAGAGAAAAGCTCATTAAAAACTAGCAGATCTTAGTGGTTTTGTTGCAAACCAATCAACCTGAACCTGCAAAGGAGTCTGACATCACCCACATTCACGGGTCTTCTGTTTTTAACTTTATCTGCTAATGATAAGAATTGATTTAAATGATTCTAAAATTAGTGCTGTACATCAAAGGATGGTTGTAGCATGTCTCAGCAATGTTGCAGTTTTACACATTTTGCTCTTCTCTCTGTGTGTGTGTGTGTGTGTATGTGTGTGTTCTCTAATTGGAAAAGCGTAACCCTTAAATCCAGGAATCGGTAACTGAGTTAACTTTCCTCCTGGAGGAGTGGTTAGAAATTGACTTCCTCTTTAGTGAGGTTGTTACCCTGGGATGCAGGTGGAAACCAGAGTGTAGTTCTCATAAACTTAACAAGATCACTTTTCTGGGCTCAGGCCTCATGTAATTTAAGTCACCTATTGCCAGTGAAGGTAGATAACATTTTTTGCTGCTACAGATCAGCCCTCCAAAAACAGAGCAGTGATCTTTTGCAGTTTTAACCCACCAAAAATGAATGGATTAAAAATATCCCAAATCATTAGAAACAGAAGGGGTTAAAAAAAAAAACCAAAGCCAAAACAAAAAAACAAGAGAACCAAAACCAAACCAAATAAATCTAAATGCTTGTATAGGAGTGGTAGAAAAGCGTCTTGTACTGGAAGATCTAAACACAGTCGTAAAGATAGTGTCAACACAGGCAGGCCGTACCAAAACCATAGACATCACACTAAGTTACTAATCCAGAAAGAAGCTACCCCTATGTCTTGTTTTTATCTTTAACACCTTTTAGCTTATTTTCCTCACACGTCTACCCTCCCTTCTTTTAGGCTGGAAGAAACTGTGAAGTGGTAAAAGGACTTTGTGCTCATAAAGGTTTGATGACTCGACCATCTGGCTGGGAATGCTCATAAAGGAAGCCCTGCAGAGGTTAAGGAGGTCAGAGACTACACAAGGAGGGGCTGAGGTGGGTCCCAGCACTACTCTGGCACCCGAATTCTGTCCAACTTGTAGTAAGGTGCTCTCATCAACCTCCATAGGGAAGTGTCTCAGTTGGACTGGTGACAAACATAACTTCTTTCTCTTGCTTACTTTCATAATTCTGTGGAAATGTAAAGGAAATCTCTCTGCCCATATCCCGTTGTAATCGCTTCCATCCTCTACCAGTGCTCAGCTCATTAACAAGTGACCTGAAGGCAGGGGAAAAAAACTACAACTTTTGTATAATGGAGCCTTGCTGTGTAGAGACTATAAAAGTAAACAGGCCTGGTTCACTAAAAAAAGAAAAGAAAAAAACCCAGAAAAAATACTAAACTGTTTTCTGAAATGTCTGATTTTAAAATCCAGCTACATGACAGGTATTTCAGTAATATGTGCTTGTATTTTCCATTCTATATGCCCAAAAAGCATATATTTAAAGCCTGTACACACAAAGTTATAGGCTTCTGCCATACTGATTGCCCTGGCAGCAGATAAGTGCCCAGCATCAGGTTTATGAATTGCAGGCTTCATTAGTCTTAAAATGGTAACAAAGGAAGATGCGTCCTAAAAAGTGTCATCCTTCATCTGAGAGGGTACTGCCTGACACATTAGGAATCTATATGCTCAATTAACCACTGGCAGGCTCATTTTTTCTGCGCTTCTCACTCAGCCTCTCTCTCCCCCCACTTCTTTCCTTCACTAGTCCACTCTTCCTTTTTACCAAATCCTTCAGGCCTTGCATAGGTAGCCTCAGCTATATGCAAACACTCAATTACAGAGTGGCTGGAGGGATTACTTTTGGCTGCTACTAGTTCTCTCTCTCTCCCAATTTCCTGTGAAAAGCCAAATAATCTAATTCCTGTCTTCTGCTTTTAATTACCAATAGTGAATACACTCAGATCCTTTGTTTTAAAAAGCTAGTTCACAAATTCAAAATCTGTCCTGGAAATTAACATAGTTTGATGATTAAACTGTAATAGCTCTTGAGGTCCAGAACACTTTCTGAGGAAGCAAAGTCATATACTGCTTTTTCCATAAAAACAATTATTTTATCGGTCTGAAATCAGTTTGTGAATCCAATATTTGAATCTGTCCCCTCCCTCCCCCATTATTTAAATGTATCCTTTATTATCCGGGCAGCCTTACAGAAACACTTTTGGCAGTCACAGCTTTGGGTGGGAGGAATAAACAGGTGAGAAAAAGCCCCCCAAAAAATAAGAGAGGGAAAGTTATCAGGTAGGAAACACAGCCAATCAGAACATAGAGCCAGTGTCCTAAATGTTTAATCCTCCATAACTATTAGCATACACATGATTAACTGTATAGTAGACCTGATTAAGTGTGTCTGTACATTATGCTAATCCCTGCACGCTGATTGGCTGACCTGATTAATGGCCTACCAGACTCCATGCAGGGATGGAACTAGGATGTCCTGCTTTCGCTGCCTCTCTGCAAAGAAAGCTGGGCAAAATAGGGGAGCAGTGCACAGCCAGTCACCCAACATGCAGCAAAGAATGGGGACAAGAGGCAGAGGTCATACTCTTTGAACATCAAGTTAGAGACATAAAGTTTGAGATAATGGAATTGCTTTTATAGCTCTGTTTCCTAATATTTAAGCCTGTCATCAATATTAGTTTTGGGTTCAGTTCAGATAACAGCTTATTCTAGAGTTCACCTGTGCTCCTCTCTGTATATCTCTCAGCACCTGTATGCATGGGACACCTGTCACAGGAAAGTAAAAGCACTCTGCACTAACTGCCCTTAAAAAAACTTCCAAAACCCATGATCACCAGTTTTGCACTTCCGCATCTTCCTAAAGGCATAGAATATGCAATTTTTAACCACACTTTTAAAGCAAATAATATCAGCTTTTAAGGATTGATTCAAAGCATTTCTGAAGCCTTCAGACGATATGAAGTCTCCTGGAGAGACTTTGGTGATGGCTTTGGAATTGTGTGGTTAAGTGCTCTAAAGACAAGCACTGGAAAATGCATTGATGCCCCTGCCCTGTCTGTAAAAACAGATGATGTATATTTAGCTTGCACTCCTGCCTGTTATTGAGTTATTGACACTGAAAGTCAGCAGTCTTATTAAGCTGAAAGGACTTGCCAAATGGCCTCAATGGAAGCTTAATGTTTAGATAAAGAAGTTAAAACAGACTCTTTTCTCTTTCTCCCTCCAACATACACCGGTATGTATGGTAGGCATCTGACACCTAAGAAAGTAAAAATGCATGTACACATCAATGTAAAAAATATGAAGTGTCTAGAAAGTCTGTATTATATTGATACACACCATCTGTTCTAGGTCAGGTATGTAAACTTTTTTGGCTGTGTACATTTATCCAGAGCAACTTAAGGGGATTAAACTTCTGGTCTTTAAAGTGTTGAATAGCTTTTCTTGAGTTACTTGAATGAGGTATTCACGTGAGGTCAATCTAGTTATAATGGGTCAAATTTAACAGCTGCTGTTGGCACAAGTTTGGTCTGTGGCAATAAGTCTAGAATCTGCTCTCACAAAATGAGGTTCTCACAGGCACACAAGGAGTTAGAGTGTGGCAGTGCCAAAAGTAGGGAACTCAGACTGGGCTGGCACACCACTTAGACTGGTAGAGAGTGTACCAGTGTGCAGAGACTTAAAGAATACAGAGGAGCTGGGCTGTTGGTGCTGTGCTTTTTCTTCCTTGGATGAATTTCTTCACAGCCCATAACTCAAGACCTGTGGAAACCTGTGTTTTTGAACACTGGCAGTGTTGGAGATTGACTCAGCCCTTCTGTTTTATCTCATGATGCAAGTCATGGCATCATGTCTCTAAGCAGCTGTTTTACACAAAGACAACCAAGAGAGAATCCAAAACACCAATTACATGTGGGACAGTGATACTGGTGAGGTAATTTCAGTTTGCCAAATGTTATTAAGCAGGTGGATCTGTTATTCTTAATTACTTTTTTAGTTCTGGTAATTAATTATTGTCTATGGAATGATTCAAGTTATGTTTATTTTCACTTTTATCAACAGGTTTCCTGATGTTTACGTTACCTATGCAATACATCAGAATAAATATATTGTAGGAGTATGTATCTGAGGAAATGTCTCAGACAAATTTTTTAGAAACCCATACATTGAGGGCAGAGCTGCCTGGAGCCAGCCTATACAGAATGCTGCAGAGGAATGTATATCTTACACAGTCCTTCCTAACTAACAGAGGCTTAAGTTGTGGAGAAGTTCTTTTTTCTCTCCTGTGGTCACCAGCCCCAAACCTTTAATTTTTAAGTAAAGGTGGTTGTCTAATTCTGCTGCTTGCACAGAGCAGGCTCATTCTTTTAAAGCATGGTAATGATGGAAGAACGTGTAACTGATCCTTTAAAAACTTCAGAATAAACACAATATTCTTTACATTGTTCTATTTAAAACCATAACTGTTGACTAAGTCTTGGGTGAGCAGCAGATGGGGGAACACTTTTGTAAGTATTTCCCTACTTATGCATTTCTCTCTCTCTGCTTTCATTAAAGCATCAGTTAAATACTCTGACATCTGACCAATTACCTGTGTGTGGTCAGACCCTCTTAACTAGAATAGGCCTACTTATTCCAGGTAAGAGACAGATTCGAGCCCCATCAAAACCTGGGAAACTTAAAAGTTCACATCTTTCAACTTTTCAAGGTTAAATATTTTGTGGTGGAGTAAAAAGGAATATCCTTCCTGTGAAAGTCACAGCCAAGCGTTTTCTTGTCAGGAAGGGCTGCACATCTGGGACCACTTTTGTGCACTGTCAAGGTTGGTCTTAAGGTGTGAGCCAGGTACTGAGATGCTCAGGTTGTCATTGCTGGGAACCACACCTGAGTGCCAGGGAGGTGAGGAGCTCCATCAGTACCTTGTGCATCCAGATGTCTCCTGGCTTGGCAGTGTCTGAGAATCTAAGACCTAGAAGTCCTACTTCACCCTTCTTTGGATGTGCCAGTCACTGCTCCTTTCTAGCAACAAAAATCCATCCACATCACAAACCACAGCAAACAAAAATATATCCCTGTATCTCAAAGGAATTTTCTTGAAGACCCAGGGGAGATCACTACTTAATTTATCTTCATACTTGATAAAGTTGCCTTTATCAGCATACCAAGTCTATCAGGGCACGCAGTCAGTAAAATTCCCAGTGAATTTCAGTTTTTTCTAAGTGGACTAATTGCTTATGTCTTGCAAAAAAAAGTTAGGCTGATTTGTAGCAATATTTAGCAACCACCTTCTGAATTTAAGGG
Source organism: Euphonia xanthogaster (assembly GCA_034509185.1). Taxonomy (NCBI): domain Eukaryota; kingdom Metazoa; phylum Chordata; class Aves; order Passeriformes; family Fringillidae; genus Euphonia; species Euphonia xanthogaster. Next base: position 59,053,376 of record JAYDZK010000113.1, read on the forward strand.
AACAGTATTAGGCGAACCTCCAGAGACATGCAAATGATGTTCCTCTTTCAGTTTCCTGCTAAAAAGGCATAACAGTTTGTGACTCTACTTTTGTCAGACAGAGGTGCAAAAGTAATATTTTGCAGTGTGATTTTTAATGATAGAGTTGCTTAATGTCTAAAAAAAGCAAACTGATTACTTAATGTGCTTCATACATGTCTCTGCTTTTGGTTAGAGAAGTTATACTTCAATTTCCTCTGAGATGTATGGCACAGAACAGACACAGCTTCATTTTAAACATGATATTCTGTTGATTAGCCAGTGGAGGAGTTCATGAAGAAGGAAATATGCTTATGAACTACCTTTACCAGAATTTACTACAAAGTGGTCAATGCTTTCCCTGTGCAACTTGTAGATGCTGTACATGCTCAAGTGGAAGCACTGCTTTGAATGGACACATCACGTGTAGCAGATGTAGATATGAGCAAAAGGTTCTCGGATAGCAATTTACTAGAAAAATCTACCTCTTTTAATTTGGAAAAGTCACATGCAAGTTATTATTTTGCAAAATATATTTGTTTACTTGTTGCAGTTCTTGAATTGGTGGCTTTTCAAAATATTCACTCTATGGTTTAATCACAATTATTCAAATTTTAGCTGAGTCCTGTAAGTATTTTGACACTCTTTTCATCGAAGGAAGAGGTAGTGACAGCTCTGCTGCAAACACCTCAAGAAACTGTATATGTGTATTTAACAAATGCCCAGTCAATACTGCAAGCACTTTCTGGTAGTATATTTGCTTCTAAAACAAAGTGATCTGGCTTTGCAGCTTTTTAACTGTGGTTTTATTTGTGTCCAAGAAGGAGGTCCTTGAAACTCAGAATCAAAGTTTAATCTAAAAGTGGTAAAACAGCTTCTCAGTCAATCATCTATGTGCATTTCCTAAACTTCACCAGTCCTTATGAAAAGGAAAGTAATCCAACAGTCTTGGAGCCCTTCCCAAAGGGATTTCACTTGCTTCTATATTTATGCTCTGGTTTTATCACACTTATTTCCACTTCTGAGGGGAAATTTTTTTTAAAACACTTAGCCTTTGGTGAGGCAAGGAGAAAAAACCAAGGGGCAAAAACTCTGAAGCTAAGGAATTCCTTACAAGATATGCCTTCAGGCCAGTTGTCCTAGTGTTTAACCCTGGGATTAATTTTTTAGGATATTTCAGGTGACTGAGCTGTTGAAGCATAACAAAAAAGAATAAGGTGGGCTTTTGAAAAACTAAATCCATGTGGGCTCAAGATTTGGAAAATATGAGGGAAAAGCATGACAGCATGCAGAGGAGATTAATCAATCTTGTGTACATTAAAAAAAAAGTATTGTGATCACTTGAGAAGGTATTATTTCAAAGAGAAACCAGATTTTGCTGAAGAACATAGTATATATTGCAGGAGTGCAGAAGGGGTGGATCAGGAATCCCTAAAATTGCAGTTATTTTCTCCTAATAATGTGAACTCATCCATACTATAAGCAGGTCTAAAAATTTTGATCCTAAGGAAGAATTGATGTGGAAGAAAAAGAACAGTTGCACTGGCACTAATCCAGGATAATTCTGCGGCAAACAGTAGAGTGACTCTGGAAATGCCAGACAGAGCTGAGAGCTGAGCTTCCTAATAATGGGCTGTAAGAGGTGCTGGAACACAAACTTGTGTGTTAGAGTCCAAGACTGAAATGTGTGTGTCATATAATCATGGACTTTTTCATCTGGAAAGGGCAAGGATAGATATGCTCTTTACTTTGCAACACACACACCTAAAGGGCTGACACAAAATCCCCCATTTCACCCTGGCAGCGTTCTTACCCTTCCTGTCCCATGTGTGCTATAGCTGTAGAACAGCTGTTCATCCCCTTTCATCTGGGATTCTGCTTTTGTTTAGCCCTGACGACCACAAATCACATCATTACAATGGCCATTCTCATTGTACCAAAGGCTGACCAAAAACGAGATCCACTTCAAGACTCCCTTTCAGAAGCCCCAGAGATGGAGGTGGAGATGAGCATTTCCCTGGTTCCTAGTGCAGATTCTTTTCTAGCTTGTAATCCATGTTTTGCTCATACCTGACAAGGTGCTGTGCTGAGACTGAAGCCCATGTGCTGGCTGTCAGCCGTGGCTATTGTGCTGTGCAGGATAAGGGGCAAAGGCAGGTGGTGCTGGAGGTGTAAAAGCAGAGGCTGCGCCCATTGAGATTCTCTCTGTCCTAATTGGCAGGAAAAGGGCACTGATAGGCATGGATTGCAAAGATGGCTCCTCTGACCCTTCTGCTTAATCCAAATGAGTAATTAATGAGTGTGTTATGATTAGCACTGCAGTAAACTCTTCACTAGACAAATACTTTAAAGCTCTCAGGCTTTAGCTCACCAGATGATTGCCATTTGGCTAGCAGATTTGTTTCCCTCTGAGAGGTTGAACACAACCATTAGTCGTGCAAGGGGAGTTTATGGCTAAAAAAATAAAAATTAGGAATTCTACCAAAACGACACCACTGTAAAAGTGGGAATGCATGTTCCTTCAGCAGAACTGACAAAACAAATTATAGCACACAGGGCTGTTGTGTATCAGGAGCAGTTAGCAGCTGATGAAGTGAAGAAGAAATTGTGTACTGAGCATCAAGAAATGTAAAACTTGTATTTTCAGGCTTCTCTTCTCTTTCTCTGAAAGAAGTAGCAAAACAGGAGACAGGAACCACTAGCTCCCCTTCTTCAGTGGAATATACCAAATGGATTTGTAATAGAAAAATGTTTGTATCCAGTATCTTATCTTTCCAGTTTTGTGGAAAATACCAGCAGATTGAAGACGTATTTGTTATGAAATCAGCAATACCTTATTGAATTTGGTAATCCCTGCTAACTTGTGGCTGCTGAGATTTTACAAGAGAGGCTTGTGCATTTGTGGTGGTGGGTTCAAGGAAGCAGGGTATTCTCTTCTGCTTTCTCAGTTTAAGGCCTCAGCTGAGGCCAGTGGGGCAGACAAGTTACAGGACAGTTTGTGCAGGAAGACCAGATGCTCCTGCTTCAGACCTAGATACCTTTGAGATAACCAGTACTGCGCCAGCTCGCTCATGATAGAGGTGAAGAAGAGAACACAGAAATCCAAGCAGCCTACCAGCATCCCCAGAAAATTTAAGGAGAAATCTACCAGTGGGAAAAACAGGAGAAGGAACTATACACTGCACATCTTATAGACTGTTGCCTGTTTGAAAGGGACGGCTAGGACAAATTTCCGTCTCCACACTTGCCAGTCGGTCACTTCTGGCCAACTCTGGATTTGTATAAACTGCAAATGGAAAAATAAATTACAATAAAATGAAATGAAATGAAATGAAATGAAATGCAATGAAATGAAATGAAATGAAAAGAAAAAATAAAATAAAATAAGTAAAGTAAAATAAAATAAAATAAAATAAAATAAAATAAAATAAAACCCACTTGCAAAGCACATTTCAAGCTTCTCCAGGCTAGCCTAGCTCTATTTCTCATGCTAATTACAGAGATTATAAAGAAGGGAGACATATGACTGCCACCTATCCCTGCCACTGTCCTTAAAACAAATGTAAAGGACAATTAACAACAGATTAGCTCCATGTCCTAGTTTGCCATGTGAGGATGATCACTGACCTTCTCATTTCATCCTCATTAGTGTCTCAGGCCAGCAGACCCATTGCTCTTTAATCATCGCCCATCATCCTTTGCTTCAACACATGGAAACAAATGACGTGCTGCCAAGAAGGTCAGAGGCCAAATATGAGTTTTGTTGTTGCTGGAGTGCAAACTGGAGGCAACGGGGTCAACTTTGGGGCAAATCTTTGCGGCAGTCTGTTTGAGCAGAGAAACTGTTTTGAATGCGTGAAGCATGACACCCACTGTGTTTTTGTTTTCCTCTTGCAGCTGGAATTTACTCAAAGATTTCTTTTAATTTTCTATTTTTTAGTGGCATGTGAAAAACACCCAGGAGGAAAGGACTGGTGATTCTATTTCTTTCTGAAAACAAAAGGTTAAATTGCAAAGGGATGGGATAAGTGCATCCAGGGTGTCACATGGATATTTTTTGCCTTTCAAAGCTGCATGTTGTTCATAAAGTTATGAATGCTGGGAGCTTTTCAGGCTGCATCTCTTCATGCTGCTGCTACTCCAGTGCTACTTTCCAATTTGCCATGGATAGCCTCTGAAGACTGACAGGGCTGAAGGCACCCAGTGCCAGTGTAAATGAGCCCCATTCATTTCTTGCCATGGGCATATGGCATGTCATTGTCCTCGGCCACCGAGGCAGAAGTGATGCAATTTGTTGGCATGTCCTGTCACAGCACAAACTATCTATCCCACTGAGCCCCTAGAAAACAACAGAAGCCAGAAAAGGGCAGCCAAAAACTTCACAGCTTTATCACAAGAACACACATGCACACACCACACTGGTTAAAAAAAAATAAAAAAAGAAAGAATCCGTGTCCTTTTTTGGTCCTCTGTGGGATTTATATTTTTTTGATTTCTTCAGGGTCTAAAAAGTTGTCTAAACTGGTACAAAGCCTGATCTTTTCTACATTTCTGCATTCAAGAGAATTAGGCTTTTAATTTCTTCTAATTTTAAAATCTAAATTTAGCATAAGATCACTGAACTTGCAGTTCATCATGTGTTTGTTTAGTGCTTTTAGTGGGAAGTTATGAGTTAAAAAGGTAGTCAAATATGATATCTTCAAATTGGAGAGATGATACTTTATACTCCTGAAAAACAATTTAAAAATATCACATTCCCTGGCTGAGAAGAAACAAACTTGTTTGTTTCATTCTTGAATTAACTTAAAACTTGGAGTGGCTCAGAATTCATAGCAGAACTTCAGGATTACTTAATGTTCCAGTTAAGTGAAACTGAAGAGAAGGGGGGAAAAATCCAGTCACAATACAAAGCAACAACAAAGAAAAGGCTGAGCACAGAGAAATTCAAATGTGGGAAAGAGAGAGGGGGAGAGAGGTAAGAAAAAAAGCAGAGTGGTGGAGGAATGACCAGAGAGCTTCTCAGTGTGAAAAAAACAGTTAAACTTTAACTTATCTGTCCTCATTTGCATCTGGCATGCACAGTTGTCAAATGCTGCACTGAAAGCAAGGGCACTGGGAAAATAATTGAACAAAGAAATTGCAGAAATTATGCAATGTTGAGAAGACTGAGATCAAAATACAACAAACATTGGACCTATCTTCCTGCCTAAAAGCCAGCTACCTGTGCCTGTCCATTTTCTGGACAGAGTTCCATGCTTGGTGTCTAATTCCGCATTTCCAACAGTGAGAAAAATAAACATTTAATTTAAGTCTGTCTTAAAGAAAGTGTTTTAAATTAAGGAGGGAAAAAAATAGGTTTTGACATTGAACAAGCTGTGTGAAACTCCAGACTAGTCTGAGAGTTTTCTAAAGCCCAAACCCTACCATATTTCTGAATGTTGCTATATGTATTTTGCATTTGTAAGGTTTAGAGCCTATTTTTGCCCTTCAATAATGAGCTGTGCTGCAAATAAGTTGTGTGCAATAAGTAGTGCTGCAAATCAGATAATTAGAGGTGACTGTGATCAGATTTCCACTGTAAATTAAGTATGGGACAAAATGAGAGTGCAAGTTTTACAAGGCCAAATTTGTACCCATAAAATGAAGTCAGACATACTATAGTTTAGTGAGAGTTGGCTCCAAGGTTGAAAAGTTCAAACCCAGAACTAAACTTCTACCAAGTTTGCAGTATTGCAATATTAAATTCTATCATTTTGATTTCAGCCCATTTCTAATTATATTACTGGGTTTCTATAAACCAAATCATATGCAACATTTAAGTTGGGATGTTCAGGCTGGTTAGATTTGGAAAACAAACCCATGTTAAACGTCAGAACTAATTTTTGTAGAGACAAAAGTATCATGCTCCATATGGTTCACATTTCTGAGCATAGAGTTTTTGCGCTAGCTAGGCCAAACATAAACCTGTGTGACACACGTAATTGCATGGGCTGTAATTATTTCTATTTAACTGAATATCTATGATACAGTGATTTCTCAGGTTTTTTGGCAGTGCAAAGACAGTTGTGGAACATGTTATCAACTCCCTTCAGTAACAAAAGAACAAATAGTTCTTCACAACACTTCCCCTTTGAGTTTTCAGTCTGAGCCAGTACCACCATCACAAAAATGACACATTTGACAGTTTATGTGTCTGCTCCAGCAAATACCAGGTTGGTCGGCATTCTCACCCTGAGTTTCCTTCTGAAAACACACATTCCTGGTGGACCAAAAGCCCTTACATTCAAAGGTGATGCTTTTCATCAATGGACACTGAAAATCCAAGAAGGCTTTCATTTGAAAAAAAAACCCAAATACTTCTTGCATCATAAAAAAAAGAAGTATCTTAATCTTTCACTAGATGCAAACACAAGTGGAAGGCTTCAGGAATAAAGGAGGTGGTTGGACATGGAGTGGGTTCTCAGTCAGCAAAAGTCTACAAATCTTTCAGGACTGTAAATATAAAGGTATGAAAACTATCCCCAGTGTGAGCTAATTACCAGTACACCTGATCCAACTGACTCACACTGATACTGCTATGCGGATTTCTGAAAATGGACCTTTGGAGAATAAAATAAGAAAAGGCTTTTGCAAATTTGGGTTTTGATTTTAAAATGTTCAGATAAAGAAGCATGTCTATGTGCCTGACATATTGCAGTGGGCAAAACTACAAGAGTCACTATCCACCAACTGTGAATGAGTATGCTTTCTTTTAAACCAAACTATTAGTTCTAGTAAAATAAAGTTGTAGAAAGCTTCCTACCTCTATGTAGGACAGAGAAAAAGATGATATTACTGGCCACATGACAAGTCAACAAAGACCATTTGAAAAAAGGTGGATTTTGTCACTGCAGTAACAGAAGTGTTTAACTTGGGAACAGATGAATAAAAAACCTGTCAGGAACGGATTGGCCCAATCCATTTGATCAACACACTGCCCATGACTACAAAGACTTGAGCAAAGTCAAGCTCATGTATGCAGAGTCATGAACAAGGATCAAAACCACCCCCTCTAAAGTTACACTTGCAACATTTTAAATTTATTCTAGTAATAATTGCATTTTAATACAGTAGTGAGAGGTTAGCACACTGCATTGTGATGTGTGGTGCCTCTTCTAAAGCTAAATTGACATTACCAGGAAAAAATAGGGATTTGGAATATAGGTAGAAAAGCAGGAACAAAATTTCAAGAAGAGGTTTTATCAGAAGGCAAAAAGTTTCCTAGATTAAATGACCATCAATAAAGGGAAAACCCATTTTATTTTAATGGCTGACTAAATGCACCCATTTCAACAGGGCACTAACAGTGCCAAAATAGAGGAGAAAAACATGAAAAGCCCAATGTAAAATATTAGTAAACAATGGACTTTAGTATAGAAAATAAGGATGCTGGGAATTAAGGCTAGTATAAAATGATGAACAAATGAAAACCAGTGAGAAGAATCCTTAAAAGTACACCAGAAAGAATCCTAGCAGAGAAAGGGTGCTATCATAAGATTCTAATGACCCAATTTTGAATTTTAATAATGAATATTGATGCTGTTTACATAAATATCAAGATAATGTTGTAATAAATCATCATTGTTGTAATCAATAATGCATTATTGATTTACTACATTCGCAATTCAGAAGGACACAAACTAAAGAAGTTTCTGAGTTCATGGACTTGATAATATGTAAGAATTCAAAGAGACCTGATACTGAAAGATTTTGGGAAACTGAAAGACATCTAATGTGTCACTACTGGAAAAAGTATAGCTAGCAAAATTTACTGGTCCCACAAACTTAACTAAAGGAAGAAATGATATATAGCTGTATGCTAGTTTTTCATGGAATCTAACTTTCTACTCTGAAAAACTCCAATGTAGCATTTGGCCAAAAACATTGATGAAAATACATCAGAGCCTGAGGAAACAGCCAAGTGCCTGGTCCTTGAAGTGCTTTGAAGAGCGGCACATGTATGGAAATATTTTTGTGGTTAAAATTTGGGGATAGAAAAAAGTCTATTAAAACTGGAAGAGAGGAGGAGGCAAGATGGCCTGTTGAATGAGTGTCCTGAATCCACTGGAATTCTGGGTCCAGTGTGCAATACAGCCAATTCAAAGTGAGGTATGTAGCAAAAGAGAAATGTGGGACACTGTTTTTCTTCAGGAGTTATTTAAAAGGGGTACAGATGGCATGGTGAGCACACAACTCAATGGGCTTCTGTTTTGATTTCATGGAAAAAAGTTAATCTAATTGTTGGGTGAATAAACAGAAGAGACATGAGGGCAACTAGGACCAGGTCTCCAGAGAACAAGACTGAGATATTGCACACAGCTTGTGCTCACTTTCTAAAAAACATATTGAAGAATTGGAGAGGGTGAGATAAAAAGCCACAAAACTTATTTGAGGCCTGAAGGAGCTGCTTTTTAGTGGAAGACTTACAGAGCTCCATCCATTTAGCTTATCAAAAAGAAAATTGATAGGTGGTTTGATTACAGTACATAAGTGCCTTCACAGGAAGAAAATACAAGGTAGTAAAGGCCTCTTTAATCTAATACAGAAAGGAATAACAAGAACCAATGGCTAAAAGCCAGACAAATTCCAATTGGAAATAAGCCACAGTGAGAATGATTAACTGTTGGAACAAACTACCAAAGGAAATGGTGGATTATCCATCTCCTGATTGCTTCAAATCAAGGAATCAAGGCTGGATGCTGTGATACTTATAACCAAACACAAGGTAGATTTTACTCTAAACAAGAGGTGAAACCAGATGAACTAGTTTCTCATGCTCCATTCTCTGCTTAAATAATCCTCTTTTTTTTTTTTTTTAATAAATCTATTCACTGAATTTTTTAAAATGGTTTTTCCAAAGTAACTTTTCTAACCAAAACTCACGGTGAAAATCCCCTTGCTGCCCCAAAGTTAAAAAAAAAAAAAAGCAAAACTCATATTTGGCTCTGTCATAGGTGATCCTCCCCTCTTTATGCCTTGTTTTCATAATTGCATAGTGGTAACTCACATGTCTTCCTTTCTGAAAGACCTGAAGTTGCACAGAGAGAAACAAACCAGGATTTCAAAGATAAATTACAGTAAAATAACAAAACCATGAGTCAAGACAAGTTGCTGTCTGTAATTTAAAATATCCTTCAGAAGCTGTTAGATTTTTTTAAGTGTGACCTGGCACTGAGGATCAGCAGAATTGTCTAAAAGTAAGATTAGGCCTGGCATTTTCACTTCCTCCCTGAGGTATGGGAACGACTTTTCTTCTTCTTTCACTTTGTATTTCTCTTACATACTACCATGTCTAGACTATTTTTATGCCATTTTAGAGATGCTTATCATGTCTCCACGTACGCAGACACTCGGTGTTTTCTGCAAAGTGTCCCGGCTATTTTGACTCCACTGTACCCTATCTGAGGGAGGGGGATGGAAACAAACAGCTCAGATCAATACACTCCCCCTTTCTCTTGTGTTCTTTGTCCCATGACACGGAGTCACACATCCTGAAAAGTCTATACAGAGACACTAACTAATTTTGAAGGCAAATTCTGCAACACTTATCTGTTTTGAGCAGATCTTTTGTTTGAGGGTGCCTCCTTTTTTTTTTGAAAGTATACCGAATGTTCAAACTATGGAGCAGTCCATGAAATCCATTACTTCCTGTTCATCCCTGTTGTGCAAGAGACCAAAAAAGTCAACCTATATTAGCAGGAGATTATGAGTTCTCTAAATCCAGCCTAGATGTACTTACTAGCCAATGCATCATAAGAAGTGTATCCTTTGTCTCCTCTTTGGACCTCCATGTTCAGCAGCTCCTTTGAAACAGAGTTCGGAGAGGAAGAACCCCATAGCACTGATTATACCTAACTATACAAACACCATGCTCTTTCAATCTTCCTTAGACATATAATGGGAATTACTGCATGTCTGTGTTAAGGCCTGTGTTAAGTAAATATTGTGGTGCTCCAAGAACCCTTTTAGTGTGTGCATTTTTTTCTGTGAAAGAATCTCACCTTGCCTGGATTAGTATAAGTTAAAACATTTTTAAAACTTTTCATAGGAAAGAAACATATATAAACAGTCATTCTCCTTAAATGGAGAAAGATTTTTTTAAAAATATACTGTGGATGTGTTTACCCTCACAGTCTTGTACTGGTTAGAGTAAATTCAAAAGTCTGTAAACAACATAAAGCGAAACAAAACAAAGACATGGCTCAGAAGCAAAGTTTTAACATGGTTTTATAGGAAAAAGGTCTTACCTAACCACTCAAAGCATACTGTATATATGCAACAGTTTGGAGATGTCACCAGCAAAGCAGGCATTACTTTGAAGTACCAATGCAGTGTGTGCACCTATGGGGACGTAGCAAAAAGGAGTGGAGTGGAGAGTAGGGAAAGAAAGGCAAAGTTAATTGCTTGATCACGATCCCTTTTTTACTAAAGCACAGTGAAAATTATGAACTTTTAACTCCAGGAATTGGTACATGAGCCAAAACACTAATTCAGGAACTCTGGTCATTTGAGAGGCATCTCTTTGATCCAAGAAAAGGTGACTTCAGTACAGAGCAAGACTGAAGGTGACAGAACAACCTTGCTTGTTCCAGTCAGGGGTATAAGTACATTGTTTAGATTAAGAAGGATACAGATTTTCAGAATCTCCCTGCACAAGTCCAGAGTTAGATTTTCAAAAGGCTCCATGTCCCATTTAAATACTACAGGGTCAGCAGTCGTGACAGAACACAAGTCCCCCCGGCTGTTTAGCAGCATAGAGGCCGGAGGCACCAGCTAAATATGGGGTTTATTTTCTTGTGCTGCTCAATATATAAGGTAATTTTTTAAGTTTAGGTCCACATCCATTTATAAGAACATTGCCAAAGGGATTAAAGTCATTCTTTTTTAAAATAATGAAAGGTGAACTTCTTCCCTGTGTTTACAATGGCTATGAAGAGGGCTTAGGGAAACTGGACTAAACTCCCAGTCTTCCCCAAAGATGAAGTGGTCCTTGTAGTGCAGCTGTCAAAGCTTGCCCCCATGTGCAAATATCTCCCCCTTTTTCTACCCTTCATAGCAGTAGGAATTAATCAAGACTTCTTGCATGGAGCCAAGAGGAGGGGGAAAGAGGGAAAGTCTGTCGTATGTCATTAGAATTGTGATTGTACATGTCACCAATGACATAGGTGGTTTGAAATTCTACATATGATTTTATGAGAAAATGAAGTAATCAGCTATAAACACATTTATACATAATCTTGCTTTGACATTTATTTTTAACGAACCAGGGAAGTCTACTCTCTTCTTGAGGTCAACAAGAAAATAATTCTCACTGGCAGAGAACATTTTGGTTATTAGACTGAATGAAATGAATTGTATAATAAACAACGTACAGCGGGACTGATTCCATCTCCTCCCAGAGCTTTAAAAATTTAGCAGGCTGTGCTTTCCTTTTTTTCCATTACAGTTATGCATCAAGTGCATTCAATATAATGTCCTTCTCTTACAATTACAGAATATGCATAAGGGGAAACTGTTGCTTATTACAAATTATTTTGACAGGTAATTCTTGTTGAGATGAAAGCTTTAATTTCTATGAGAGTTCTAGAAGTCAGGTGAAACTGGCAGCAGGTAATCAATCACAATTACATTTAATCACAAAATTCAAAAGTCACAGCAGTTTAAAGGATGCTTAAACACATACAGGTTATACCCTGAAACGATTCCATTTTGCATAGGAAAAATAGGAGGGGAAAACAGGTTTATTTATTTTAAACAAGATTATTTATTACAGTGATAAAAATTAAGAGTCTAGACAAGCAAGGAACCCTGATTCAAGTAACAGGTTTATTGTTACATCTTCATAGAAGGCAAGTAGTCTGAGAGATTTTGTGTCGTAACACAAAGGATGCACACAGACAGTCCACTGTAGACTTAGGGGTAAGACTAGGGCATAAGTAGATGCCTTATTTTGGCTAATAAAAACAAAACCACACATTTTGGCTTCACTTTTTTTCCTCCCAGAGAGGATTTTACTGTTTTACCCCATTACTCACCAGCATTGCAGGAAATCTATCTCAGTTCCATTCTCTCCCAAGGGACCTGCAAACAGCATTCCCTGCTCCTGCCTACAGTCCATGACTGGGTTGAACATGCAAGGAGGGCAAGGCAGGGAAGAAGCTTTCAGTTTGCTTGTTGAAGCTATTTTATCTGTAGAAATTAAGCAATCACTGGAGGTGAGGTGCAATCACCTCACCAGGTGAGGTCCTTCTCACAAAAGAACATTCTACGACCAGACCCAGCACACTCCTTTCTTCCCTGTCCTTATTAAATGATACTGGAAGAATTGCATAACCAATTTTAGTTAATGGTACTCCAGCCAAAACAAGCAAACCACTCTATGAAGAGCTTCTAGTGTGATGAGTAGGAACCAAAGATGGAGAACCTAATTAATATCTACTGCCTGCTTTGTTCGCAGAGAAATTTGTACAAAAACCTACTGGGTGAGCTGGATGTAAATATTGTCCTGAGTTTGAGAGAAGAATGATTCCCTCTTCTGAAAGTGACCAGGGAGGTGAGCAAGATGGGTAGCAACAAATGCCTGTTTTTTTGGAGAAATTGAATTGACACCAACAGAGAAGACTGAGAAGAATAATGGCTGGAAACTTCACAATTATGGCAATTTTCTGTAGAATCAGACACTGTAGGCAGAGACAGGGGCCCAGAAAAGTCTCCCATGTCCTTCATGAACTTGCCAAGTTAGCTTCTGGATCAGAGGAGGCCATACTAAAGCCCACAGTAAGCAACCCAATAAACCAGCAGTCGGAAGTTCATTTTGAGCTGAAACTATGTAATCAATTCACTTAGCTCCAAACTGAAGGCCTGAACAATAAGCTCTGTAGTTTTCTGTGAATTTTTCTTCTCCAATGCAATACTTGACATGAGAATGCCCTGAAATATCTGTGTGAAGGAATGGACATGAAATGAAAGTATAAAAAATGTTTCTTTTTCTCCAAAGAATTATCACTCTGGTCTTAAAAATATAGAAAAAGTCACTCTCCAGCACATATTCAGGTTCTTTATTATTCTAAGAGAGAGTTTTGACTGCAAGTACCCATGTCTCTGCATACAAGGTGATTGGGATTCAGTAACTCGAATCTCAGTATAAATGACTATAGGAGTCACAAGCATTACTAGAAAATTACTTTTTTTTTTTTTGGGGGGGGGGGGGCAGGCAGGGAGGGTTAAAATCCACCATCTAAGACTTTTTGTTTCTCAGAGGAACTGGACAGATAAAGCAGTTTGCAATTATAAACATTTACAACTCTAACAGGTCTCAGGACTCAGCTTCTGCACCTGGCACCTTTTTTCAACTACATATTATATTCTAAGTAACAAAAGATGGCATTGCTTTTTTAAAAACTGTGCCTCCTATAGTCTGTTGTGGCTGTAAAGTCCTCTGGGTCTACATTCAAAGGAGATTGTATTCTTTACACTGTGAGCATATTTCTTTTACAAGATGGCTCAATCAAAAGCCCTTACCTAAGAAAATGTTCATTAACATGTATGTTGTGACAAAATTCTTAGAATTTAGATGGAGGTTTCTTTTATTTAGGTGTGATAAAATTAATTCACATGACCATAAAGTATTTTCATGTGAGCTTAATTTATCTTGAGTTTTCAGGCTAAAATAAATGTTTAAGATAGATTTATGGAGTAGTATTTCCAGAAACAAGTAAACTAGCTCTGCAAAAGAGTTGAGAGTTTATTTGTCATTCAAATTCTTAAATTCTATTAAAAAATTACTTTTGAATATACTTTCTTTAAAGAGAATGACAAAACACCTATTGGCTGTAACAGAGTAGAAACTTTGCACATTTTACTTAGTGAGATCCTAGGGGTTAGCATTATACAGCAGGTCAGAGGAGACGATCACACTGACCTTTCTTGGCCATAAAAAACCTATGAAGAGTGATAAGCACTGACCTAATGCTGCTTCTTCTACTGATGTCAATAGTGGAGGAGTGAGGCCAAGGAAAAACCTGTCTGAATTACTACTTCAGTTAAGAGTAATTTAAACAAAATTGAATTCAGCCAAAGGTAATGCATTAGATAAAACAGGTAATGAAAAGAATCATGGTAATGAGAAGGGAGTATCAGTTGTTTGGGCTCATCATCCAGAAGCAAGACAATCAACTTTGAAAGTCCATGCTCTTTGACCAGGTAGAGAGGCCTCACAATGAGTGCCAAAATGGCAAAGAGACCATGGGAGCAAGACACCTGGGCTTGATGGCTTAGATAAACTATATCTAACTGTATCACTTGAATTAGGTGTCCAAATGGAGAGTCCATTTGCCCCAGACTTCAGCAGTGGACAAAGAGAGCTCTATATTTCCATGGGCAACTCATATCTTATTTTTTCAGAATAATTGCTATGCAGTGTGAATCTCCCTGTATGGCCATAGGTTAAGGGAACCAGCCTCCTTTCCCTGGTTCTTCAGTTAAATGTGTACTTTCAGCTAGGATTAATGCAGAGTTAGTTGTTGAGAGAGAATACACAGCACCCTGGAGAAGACTAAAACATGTCATTGCCCCTACAGTTATTAAACACTGATCTTAAAAAAGAGCAGAATCTGTTATTAGAAACAGCAACATGTTTTCTAGCTAATCAATGGTAGTAGCTGAACTGACACCTTCTAGGTCATGGATAGAGTAGACAGTGCCTACATTTTAAGCTCCTGAAAATAATCTGAAGCAACATGGATTTAAAGTAATATGGTCTGAAACTATTCTCAGGAGGATTTGGAAACCAAGTCCTTTAAGTTTCTTTGAAAATCCTCCCTACCATTTTGTTAGTATTAGTAAAAGTTTTTGTAAGTTTCTCTACAGCTTTTAAAAACCAATAGAGGGCAGGTGCTGGTAGACAGTGAATATACAAAGGCATAAACAATAGGTACAGAAGAAAGAAGAAAAAGTGTTACTATTTGTATTCTAATTATTCTCATTCTGCAGCCAGATCTGCAGAACCTGAGACTGGGAAAGACACTGTTCCTAAGCTTAATTTGTTCTTGTTCTCTGCTACTTTTTTGTCTCAGTTTTCTACTCTTTGTGAATATATAGGTTTGATTAGGCTTCCAAGTCAAGAGCTCACAGGGAATAAAGATTGAGCACATTACTTTATTTTCCAGCCTTCTACTTGCTTTTGCAGTACAGCAGTAATGGCCAGCAGAGTTCATAACACACCTCAGCTTTTGAACCCTTCAATCTACATACTCACAAGCTGAGCATGGGATTTTGTATGCTTGAGAATACCTCTAAACACCTCAATACATCTGAATCCAAGATTCAGTCACACTGAAAGAAACCATAATTCCTTAAAACTGAGCTGCTTTTTACAACGTGAAATGGCTGAGGGTGAGTTCTTAATTTATAGTTTTACAGAGTTGGAAGCCCTGATGGCATATGAGTACATTGGCTGCCAACAGTATTTGGTTCTCAAATATAATCTCTAAGGAAGAACTGAAAGATGCCAGTCAGAAGGTAAAGAGAAGAATGTATCCTTATTCTGAAGTTCATAATGAAACAAAGTTCACATCATTGAATGTTATGTAAATACTCTATGAAAAGTTGCAAAATTTGAACTTTGTCAAATGTATACTGTTCTTTACTTCTATATTGATAAATATATTGTTGTATAGCTTTAATTCAGGCAACAATTTGGTGCCACTTTGCAAACAAGGGCTTGAAGAAGTGTATATTTGAAAAATACAGAAAAACAAAGTCCTTTTTTATCTTAATCACTCTTCAGTTGTAATATGAGCTTGAAACCATTCTGTTCTTATTTTATCAGAACTGGTTATACTCTTTCTAGGTTAAAGCCAAGGCTGCCCCTGTGAGAAGATTCTCATGTAAAATCCAAATCTGTGGTACTGAGAAAGAAGAGATACAGCCTCCTGATTTAACTAGTATTTGGATAGACTCCTAGACCATTATTTGAGAAGCTGTCCAGATTGGCTTATCAGAAAGCAATAGTTTCGCTTTCAATAGACAATATATTTTCTTTCTGAGCAGGTGGGTGGGATGGGAAGGAGCAGAATACATATATATATATATATATATATATATATATATATACACACATATATATATATATATCTGTATACATTATTCTCTGTTTTAGTGCAGATGGTTTCATTATGTCCCAAAGCTCTATACTGAGGGTCAAGTTTGAGAAAGCAAAAGAATTTCAAAGAAGTATCACATTTCACTGAGTTCTATATCAAAGTCATGCATAAAGCATCTCATGATTTTATGATGCAACATAAATCAGATAAGGTGACTCATAACCACAATGAATGGTATAGGATACGAGGTTTGTATGGCTAAGGGACTTGTTACTTGTATATTACTGAAACCTTTCATCAAATGACTTCAGAATCTGTTTACTGTGTATATATTCTGAATTCCTTATTGGAAGATATTTGGTTTCTCTTTTTCTCCTATCACTGGTATTTAAGCTTAAATTGGGACATTGAAAGAATTCCTATAAATGACTTGTTGTCACTTATTCTTGCTTGATCCTGATTTTTTATTAATAGTTCTACACTGAAACCAGCTTATTAATAAGTTGTCTCTTTTTCCTTTGATCAGTGATTCTTGGTATTGAAAGAATGTAGAAGCCTGATCTAATTTTAGATCCAGAATTATGATTCTCTGTAGGTTTCTTATGAGACAAATTTCTCTGAGAGGACTGTGTTGGACATGACATACATGTGTACATAGAAATGCTTATGATATGGCAAAACTAAAAAATAATTTTAAAAATAATGTTATAATGTTTCAACCAAGGACTTCAAAACCACTATGACTTAACTAAATACTTTTTTAGACTTCTGAATGGGAAATAATGTCATCTATCCATTCATTCCTAGGTAGACACTTTTCAGAATATTGATAATCTTTTAGTGAAAGTATGCATTTCTGGTAAACACTTTCATCGTGTTTGTAAACTTTTTATCAAGCATTGAGTCTTTGTAAAGATGGGTGTGTTATTGTTTATCTCTTGCTAACCTGGTGAAAACTGCAAATGAGGATCAAACTGTGGATGTGGGCAAAAAGCTGAAGTAAAGCAGTCACTTGTAAAGGAGGCCTAAATAACAAACTTAATCATAACAAAGGGGACAAAAATTTGGAGGAGTGGACATTCCCACTGAGCAGATGCCTGTGTACTAGTACAATAGTTGGATATATATCGGAGGATTGAAAGTTATTAAAATGGAGTGTTTTTATTTTCGTGGCCGGCCTATGAATATGGAAGACTATAATTCAGGAAGGGTAAAGTAAGGAAAAGCTATCCCTAATGTGGACAGGGAGAGTTGCTGAAAGTATTTTGGCAATGGCTCCAAAGGAGAATCATGTGCTGCTGGGACAGAGAGTACAGCACTGGGCAACGCTTTTTGTGAATATCAACAAGAGGAATCCAAGACTCTGGCCTCAGTGAAAGGAAGGTATTTTAATTACCAATGCATCTTTCAGGAAAAGAGTTAATGGATAAGACAATTTTTCCCCATTGATGATAATTTTGTTGATTCATAAAGAGAAATCATCTGGAGGAGAAGATCTTATAATGATAATTCTAAATGATGGGAAATGATTGTATATATGAAGAAGAAAGGTGAAATAGGTAGAAGAGACCATTAAATGGTCTCTGATTATTAGAAAGGTAAGAACAGATATGCATATAATAAAAATTATGATTTTTATGAATGCCAGTTAAAAAAACTTGGAAAGTTTAAAAGGGGAGAATGCCAGTTAAAATACTTGGAGAGTTTAAAAATGAACACAACCATATCAGTGCCAAGTATGAGTGGAAAGGAATGACAGAAAATAACTCCCCCACCTTAGATGAAACTTCATTGATTTGAAATATAGGAAAGAAGCAAACTGAAAGGACAGATTACTAAAGAGTTTGATAGCATTTGCAAGGAGTCTGCAGACCAAACCAGAGAAAGCACAAACTAATGAGAATTTAAGGTATCACATGACATTACTCACCCTGATGAAAAGACAGGCCACTGTGGACAAGAGTGGCCCCTCACTGCACCAGGCCTGATTACATTCTTCTGTCACTTCTCTTGCGTGAGGTCTGGGAATGGTGACACTTCAAGTGAGCCACCATTTTTGTCAAGGTCACCTTTGTGTAAAGGTCAGCTCATGACCAGACACAAAAACTCTAATGTGCCAAATGCAGAAATAAAAGGGGAGTTCTGTCAGAGGAACAGTGTTCTGGCTTGACACTCAATTGCCAGGTCTCAAACAGGAGGTACAGTTGGGACGTAGACATAAGGATAAGGGATAAGGGCCAGGTGCTGGAACTGGCTTTTTGGTAAAAGCTTACACTTAGATTGAATTAAATTAACATGAAATAAAACTTTTAATTCATTTTGACTTTTCAAATCAACTATGTTTAAAAAACCCCCATCCTTGGACACCCCACAAAGAGGTGGAAGTGCTGTCCATGCTGATTGGGGACTAACTTGAGAATTTACTGATGAAGGATGAGGCTTCAAAGTGTAGAGAGCTTCTGGGATACATGGAGAGTAGAAGACACAGGGAAATAAGTGATAAACACAGAATTACAGAGTATTGGAGCAAGAGATCAAGCAATGTGCCAAATAAAATAAAAATGAAAGATGAGGCAGTTCTCTATTAACAGAGACAGACATTTAGACATGGCAGATGCAACAAATGTCATGTCTGGACTTCAACAAATCGTTCAACTCTGACTCAAGTGATAAATTTGTTCATAGAGATAGAAGATGAGTGCAAAGTTAATTCAGCACTCTTAGGAAACCTCTATGAAAATTATGATGGCTTCAAATATTAATAAAATTTATTACTATTTAAGCCCTGTGAACACCTTTGAATCATAATGAGGAACTTGAAACTGTTAACCTAGGAGCAGAGGTAAAAAATGTGACAAGCTAATTTAGACCTTCTTTCCATAAGTAAGATCCCTTTTTGAAATGAACAGCAACACAGCTAATGCTTGAAAACGGAAGGATTAATCCATAAAATAATACCCCTTTTTATGGATTTCTACCCTTTTGTTAAGCAGAAGGAGACAAAAAAACAGGCCTGTATGACATTTGTAAAACAAAGTAATCATTTTAGTTCCTGGATACATTTATTAACTAAAAGTATAAATTAGAAAACAATGGGTAAATTCAAAGCTGCAGCCAGACCCAAGGTATTCTAAATGTGCCTGTTTAATATGCACTGCAGATTAATGGGTATAACACATTGATTCTAGCTGTACTTTTTAGAGGAGGCGGAGGAGGAGGCAAGAAACTGAGATAAAAAAATACAGTCTTTGTTTCAAAAACAAAAATGAGATTGTAAAATTAAAAACGTGAAAGTGGATCGAATCACTAATAACTATATTCTTTATCTTCCCAAAAAATCAACAAAACCTTGCTTCGCTGTATGTTCCAGTGTACTACAGGCAAGCATTATCCAGCCCCTTTCTGAGTGTTGGCAGGAGAGTTTGCTTTCCTAACTCTGTGAAATTCTAAAATATAATGAAAACGCAGCTACCGTACTTTCTAAGCTCTTGGTAGATATTTTCACTTACTTTGTCATTTTCAAGGGGGGAAACAATGGTGGCATCTGTGCCCTGGTGCTAAGTGCTCATTTGCATGCAGAGGCAGAGAGATATCCGTTTATTATCAATTTTATGCATTACTTCATTTCATGGTGTTAAAACAATTACATTCAAAGAGTTCAGCAGTCCACAGCCAAGCTATTCAGGGCTCCAGCAGCATCATATAATAACGTTATTCAGGGAGAGACACATACATCATAGTTTACTGACTTAGAAGTAAAAAAGAGAGGGCGAGGGAGAGAGAGAAGCAACTCCTATAGAGCTGGATACAGAATTTGTAAAACATCAGAGATACAACAATAAGCGAGAAACTCAGGGCAGATGGACATGAAATTTATTAACTTCTGAATTACTTTCCAAGAAGGTTGAGAAAATTTTTTAGATGCAACAGTTCTATCAAATTCTCTGCTACAGTCTCATCTATCTTTTCTATTACACTCTTCCTCACCCACACTGCAAAGCTCCACTTGAGCAAAAAAAAAGCACAGACTGTGCACATCCCCTTGAAGATCTCAGAACACATACCTTGGAACAGCAAACAAATGGTTGGGTCTGAAGAGACTTTTTGTGCTCCCTACATGCAGTGGATTTACTTTTTGTGCTCTTTTTGTGCTCCCTACATGCAGTGGTTACTACTGACAAGGCTCTGCCAAGCCTCCCATGAGGAATTTACATTTGTCTATCAATTTACATTAGCTAAAACAGCTGTCTGTGCAAAGGATTTCAAGGTTTGAAAAATGAGGACCTACCCTCTGACACCAGTCAACTCTCCAAAAACCAATGAAAACTGTGGCATAGTAGTGAACAAGTTTTAAAAACAGATCCACATTCAGGGTTTCCCTTACTGAGTTTGGCAAAATGCTTTTTTCAGAAGAAAGCAAACTATTTGATTGAACATTTACTGAAATTTTTAAAAATGCAAGAAAAAAAATGGAATCAAAGAACTTTTAATAATACTTCATTGCCAGAGGAAGATAAAATCAGTGTGGTCCCTGTAAAAAAAAAAAAGCAATTACCAACTTTTTGATTATAATTTCTATAATAGTCTACCTTCAAGAAAGCCACTTCAGTGAATCACAAGAGAAGAAAAGCCTTTTTGAAGCATTTCAACACAGAGGGCTCATGAAATAAGAAACTGAAAAGGAAGTGGTTTTTTATCTGGGCTATTACAGATTTTCTATCAGAAATTTTCCATCAGTCGATGCACACACAGTGCTGGGATATGGTATGGGTCAACTCAAGCAAGAAATGCAAGTTCTAAAGAAAATAGCTTGGCAACTTGGAAAACCAGCTGCTCCCTGATAATCATTGCAAGGGAAAACAAATTTTGTAGCAGTTCTCAAGCTTTGAGACTCTCTCAAAAGGATGGGGGAAAATATGTTCTGGGCTGTTCCAAGGCCAGAGTGCTGACAGAAGCAAAGGACAGCTTATGGTTGAGGTAGGGATAGGTTTAGTGAAAGGAGAGGTACCAAATCTTTCAGCTTTTCTTAATGGCAAGTATTCCATGTACCAATAACCCCTAGGGAAGCTAGCAAGTGGCTGCTGGCAGATTTTTTTGTTTCTGCTCTAAATACCTCAATAGGCAAAATTTCCTTCTGAGCTATCTGCCTCTGCTCCTGCCATAGCCAGCCTTCATCATTAAAGTAATCAGGGTGGCAACAGCATGCAGCTGTGCCACATCTGCATCTAAAGGAAGGTAAATACTCAATCAATTGGCCCATGTCGATTCCTCATTAGGCTGCTAGCAAAGTCTTGTCTAGCCAGTTTAAAGCCAGCATGGTTATCTTTACACTATGTTGCACTTCTGTTAAGGGCAAAGAAATTGCCTAAGTACCTGCTTTATTGGGCTATAGAAATCAAGTAATTCCAGAACTAAAATATTTGGTCTAAATTTTATGGCAGAAGCTTGTACTTTATTTCACTCTTCAGGGCTCCTGACCTCTCTGTGCAGTGCCTCTGTGCCACATGCTATGCCTCAGTTCAGGGATCTGGTGTGATACATTGTGCCGCAGGAATACTGCTGTTGCTTATGGTGGAAGACAGTACCACAAGCAACAGGTTCTTCAGTCAAACCCCTCCTGTTACAAAACCTCGGCAATAATTCAAAATCACCATCATAATAATCAAAAATCCCCATTATTTTTCTCCTCTTGCCTTCATGGAATCACAGAATCATTAAGGTTGGAAAAGTCCTCTAAGATAATCCAGGCCATCCATTTACAAAACATGGCTGTGTTCACCATTAAGCCGTATCCCCCAGCGACACATCCACATGTTTTTTGAACACTTTCGGGGATGGTGATTCCACTATGTCCCTGGAATGCCTATTCCAATGACTGACCACCCTTTCAGTGAACAACATTTTCCTAATACTCAAGCTAAATTGCTCCTGGCACAATTTCGGACATTTGCCCTCATCCTGAAATATACCTGAATATCCTGAAATATCTTAGTTTCCTTCACTACATGGTTTATTCATCAAGATCTTCAAAGAAAGGATGGTCCTTTCATTATCATGCCTTCATGATTAAGTCCTGATAACTGACCATGGGTCTAAAGATAAAAGCATTCATCTATAAAGCCTTTTATTAATCAATAAAGCCTTTTAATTTAACTCATGGCTCTTGAAGTAAACCTCGTAACCAGGAATAGGAAAGGAGAGAGAATGATAACCACTAGGAAGAGGTCCTAGTATTTGAATGAAAAATACAGAGATGTGAGAAAGAAGAGCTCAGTAAAACATTAATATTAGACAGTATTACATTAATTAATAATTTATTAATATAGTTATACAATGAAATTAGACAATGTCTAGATGTGTGGAACTGTAAAGATGCACAAAAAAATCCTATAGCCTGCCTTGAAAAGAAGGTCCAGCTTACTGGAAGTATTAGATTTGGCAGATTTAGTTTTAACTTTTTCCCTGTATCTGACTACAAAATATTTTAAAGGCTATTATTATTATTGTTAATATAATCATTGTCACCTTTTTTTAGAAAAGCATTTCCCCGTGTACTGTGTTAAAGGTCAGCAATTTTAGAGATCAGCTTTGTTTTTCCTTTTTAACAAAGAGCATATAGAAATTAAACAGTTTGCATTCGTTAATATCAATAAATTAACTTATTTTGTTTAAGATGCTCATGGAATTAAAAGTCACATTAAAAATACCTCTTGAAGTGACTGGTTTTCATGAGTTTTCAATAGATGCATCTTGGTTTTATGATGTTAAATAGGTTCATTTGGACTGGTTTAGTTAATCATAAGATTTCAAGGAACATACAAAGACATTGACTGCATTCCCAGTCTGAAATATTCTGTTTTTGCTGGTTATCAATGATGGATGTTCAGGGAGTCTAAGAAGTAGGGCTTATGAAGAGGTTGTCTGCAATAACTGTCCACCTGACCTTACGCTGCATTCAGCAGACACTGACATGAAAAGCTTTGGGACGCCAAAAGCTGTAGCAGCTTACTCTACTTCAGTTCTAGCTAGAATCTTCATGTTGTCTGCAACCTGTCAGAGAGATCTGTGAAAAATCAGCTCAGCATTTCAGAGGGCTATCTTGATGGGGAATGTCCTGAAATAATCAGTGGATGCTCTCCTTGCTTGTTGATAGCTCTGGAATAAGTGATGTAGATAGCTCTGGAATGAGTGATGCAATTTCAAACTGGAAAAAACTGAAAAGTTCAGATGAAAGATACTTTCAAGGTGACTTTGGTACCTCCAGCTCTCTTTTCTTCTAGCACTGAAACAAGGACATACTTTGGTTAAATACAAAATTTTATTACTACACACTACTTAGTGTCTGTACTTTACATCACATTCAATCACAGAACAAATCACAGAATTGGTTTTGGTTGGAAAGGACTTTTTAATGGTCATCTAGTCTACACCCTCTGCCATGGAAGGGACATCTTTCATTAGATCAGGTTATTCAAAGCTTCATCCAGTCTCACCTTGAACACTTCCAGGGATAAGGCACCCACTTTTCTAAGCAACCTCTTCCAGTGTCTCACCATCCTCATCAGGAAGGATTTTTTATTTATAATCAATCTAAATGTACACCCCCTGCAGGGTAGATTTTTATATCTAGAAGCAAATTAAGCATGACATTTGTACTGTTAATTTACAAAAAATATTAGATTAAACATTTTAGATAAAAGTTCAGATCTATAAACTGTCATGAAATGCTACACATATATAAAGAGATTTATATATGCAAATACTGGACACACTCAGTGTTGGAATAAGCTACTAAAGCCCCACTAATATCTAAGGGATTATACCAGGATTTACCAAAAATATTTTTGGCTCTGTGAATTCAAAAAATACAAGAAAAAGGGAGTAATAGGAAGAAGAGGATTTCAATGTATGTTATTTAAATATGTCAAATTAATCACCTGAATTAATTTTAAAAATCATAAATCATTGAACCTATCAAAAATAAGTAAAACATAATATCCTACTTGCCAGAATATTGATAGAACTATGAAAATACTGGTTCAATATGTGTATCATCAGCGTTAGGTGTCAAAAACCCCCATGATCAAGAGTTCATACTCCAATGTGAGTACTCTAATGCTAAGCTGGAACAATGCTAACTCCCACCATTCCTGCTGTCTCAAATTGAGAGCCCAGGGTGGGTAGGACAGGTATTTAATAAGTGGCAGGTCAAAGTCCAGCGTGCCTGAAGAGGTAAAACACATTCTAACCTGCACATGAGTGTGAAAAAAAAGTATTGGGGAGATAGCAAGGAAAAAGGGGTTGTCTAAAAGAGATGAGAATCAAAGTTTAGTAATATGTAACATCTGCAACCTGCATTATGATTCTTGGTATCTACAGGTACACAGCAAGTCCTTAAGTCACTGTCTGGACTTGACTCATACATAGCAAAGACACATTGCTCATTCATGAACCACAGTTCATGAATCTACAAATAATAAATACTTAACAGAGGTAGCAAATACACAGCTGAACGGGACAGTAGTCTGGCTTTATTCACTGTTCTGATTTTTTCCTGTTTTGAGTTTTGATGTTGCCCTTTGTCATATGAGCTAAATAATCGTGCCAGTTGGGTGCTAATATGTTTAGGGGAAATGTCAAGATTGATTTTCATCTTTTAAAATATCCCTAAAGTCACAATGTATACCTTTCTGTAAACAGGAAATCCATTTTCAGACAGTCCTGCAACTGGAACACCTTCATGCATAAAGGTATTCAGGGCAGGCAGGTGGCAGCTTGTTAAATAGCCCCCTGCTCATTCCTAGAGATGGCGTGATAAAATGAGCCACATGCTTATGACTTTAATGTGCTTGGTGCTCAAAACCAAGATGATTTCAGGACCAAACAGCATCCTCACTAGCAGTTGGCTGAGACATCAAGAACAAGAAGAATTTCTAAGGCCTTGTTGGTGAACATATGGCAAACTCTGATTTCCTTACTAAATCAGATGATATTACTAGAACTGGGTCATTATGCACACATTGTAATCTATCGTTAAGCCCAACGAAGTAATATGTAGGTGGTGTTTTAATTGTGCTACTGGGATTTATCCCTGCTTTTTGAAGAAAAAAAAGTCCAGGAAGGAAGAAACAGTGTTGAGCTTTCAATTTTAATAAGAAGAGATTGCCAATTTTGACAAATTACTCTAACAACTTATTCAGATAATGTTTGCTTATATACATATTTGCACATATTTTCAGTGTTATTTAGGAGATAGGAAATGTTTGAATTATTCATTTTCTTCCATCTCTTCCCTGTAAAGTACCTCCCCATAAATGATTTCAAAATGCAAGTTGGCATCATATGTTTCAAATAATTTTCCAGTTTGTTCTACAAAGCCTGCAGCCAGGCCTTTACTACCTGTGTTTCCAAATGACCACGAGGACAGTGTAATGCATGTGCATGTGTTATAGAATTGATGACATACAGGAAGGAAATTAACCTCTTGGCCTGGAAATCAAGCACTCCCTTACAATGCCAATCCATATGGCTACAATCAATTAAAACAAAGATGAATCCTTCTCATCGGCGCTGCTGAGCGATCGTGCAGGGTGGTGGAAACCAGGACTTGTAGGGTTTTGTGTTGTGCTTGTTTCTTGGTGTATTTTTTTTCCTTACCAATACTTCTTACATGGTTTGTGCAAACATGAGTACTTTTTATCCAGGGTATGGGACAGCAGGAAAAGGTGTGCAATTCGACTGAAGGCCAGTCAATCCACACCTGCTAAACATACTCATTTTGCAATGTATTGAGCAAAACTGTTCACAGAAATCCCATATCTGTCTCCAACAGCTGGAGTTAAAGAACGCTGTTTTCTTTTCTGTCAGGGTTAATAAAACAAGTAACTTATTAAATAGCATTTTGGCAAAGACAATGGATAATGAATCCTATTCTATACTTAAAGACTTTTAACAATTAAAAAGATTTATGAGCCAAGCACTGTGACACATGAGTGCTAGAAGAGGACCTGCTCCTGCACAGCCACACGTGGAGCAGGCACAGTGCACACCCAGACGGGATAGGCACCTTGAAAGGAGCCAGGAGAGCATGGCAGGTAAACCTGCAGCTCCAGCCCCTCAGGACAGCAGGATGGACACCCCAAGAGCCTGGCCCTTTGATGGGGCTGAAACAGGCGGGTATGTCAGATACCATGGCCGCCAGCCCATTGTTCCCCATCAGCTACAGTACATGTCCAGTGTCTGGTTTGTCAATCACCGGATTCAATGGCTGTTTGCCTGGGAAGCTGCTGACAGGGGGCTAGGGGGGCTTGCCAGAGCTTAATTACCGTACCTCATTAAAGGGCTTCTCATTCATATTCAGTAAGGAATCATTCGAGCAGACAGATATGTCTTTGTTAGATGAACTGAAAAACATACTTTTAAAAAAAGTCCCTACCACTTACGTATTTACATTTGTTTGGTTAAAGAACTCTTTTCATTCTGCTTAAGAGAGAAAGAGAGAGGGAGTAAAATGGGTGGGAGGGGGGGAGGATAAACACAGGAAAGAAATAAAATTAAAGGAAAATTTACTAGAAAGAGTTTGCATTTGTAGTGTGACAGGCTTTTTTGAGGAAAAAATAGATTTCATTACACAAAATCAAATTCTGCTTTAATTCCTACTCAGTTCACAAAGATACACGGATGTGTGCAAGGGGGAGGTAGGGGGGTGGAGGGAAATCATCTTTGAATGAAGGCTAGGGGGTTAAAGTTGGCTATTTTTCTCCTGGAAAGGCTTGGTAAAAAAAGGTCACTTCTATCTTTACTTGAAGTAAAAGTTTAGGAAAATTTTGCACCCAATTATTTGGTTTTATTTAGGATTTTTGTGTTGTTAAAGTAAAAACTCACAAAGTTAGAGCCTTATCCAGTGCATTTCAGTGCAGCCTCCCTGCCACTGTGTTTCCACCGCTAAGGCTATGGGTTGTAGTCTTGTTCTCAAGGGTGATATTCTTCCACCAAAGAGAACATCAGCTGGCATTCACTGGCAAGCCTAGCAACAATCCCATCCTTCTGTGAAGAAGGAAGGAAGGAAGGAAGGAAGTGGCGGAAGGAAGGAAGGAAGTGGCGGAAGGAAGGAAGGAAGTGGCGGAAGGA
>JAYDZK010000113.1:59086958-59118161 GCA_034509185.1 Euphonia xanthogaster
TAGGCACAGGCTCTGTCACCCACGACCCTGGACTGCTGCAACACCTTGGATACAATAAACTGCATTTTGGAGAGCTGGCTGGAGCCCCGCATCCCTCATTTTGGCTCTTAAACTTAAATATCAAAAGAAATAGACATAATCTAGAACTGGAGAGTAACACCATTTCTAGAGGGTTTCTAAGTACTTGTTTTAAGAAATTATAATTTTGAATTTTCCAGGAAAACAACAATGCTGCTAGAACATTTCAGGACGACCAGACCTTTTTTTCTTTTGTGATGGCCACTGGTTAAAGCTGACAAAATGACAAAATTTTTGCCTAGGGTCTAATGGGGGCAAAAATACAAGCAGTCTCATCAGCAGTCTTCCACTACAGGAGAAGACAACAAAAAAGGTACCAAGAAGAATTAAAAATTCAAGCACACTTTCCTTCATAAATTTCTTCTGCAAATATTTTTCTTCTCTGGGTACAGAGCTGCTTTTAACCTTCCACCTGCTAGATAAAAAACAGAAAAAAATTGCAAAAGCAGTAAAAACCAGTAAAATTGCTGCACTACATTTTTGCCTGTAAATCAGGAAGAATCTTTGGTTACCTTAATACTAACCTTCCAGAGTCTGCTTTGTGAAATAAATCTCTGCTTGCCCTTACCTTATGTGAATTTACAATTCACTGCTAATGTTTCCTGAAGTGCATGATTGCTGATACTCCACTTACTGAAGGAATCTTTCTCAGAAACCCAGAAGTATCTTATTTATCTTAGACTATGATATCTTACTCGGACATACATATAGTTAGGGCTTAGACTAGTTTATTCTGCTTCAGCTGTAGCCACCTAAGATCTTTGTAAATTCTGTATGATAAGCAACATCTCAGCTACAGCCTCCTAAATAAATACTTGTCTTTGCATCACTGCTGTAATGCCACTTTGAAGTTAGCACTCTTGTTTCTATACCAGAGGAAAACCCTGAAAGCAAGAAAAAGAGATGAAAATATTTGTTACTGTAAGTTCATTTTTCCTATAATGAAATGGTGTATTATATCCAATATACTTTTAGAGTTATAGTGATATCTTGGAAAAAAAGATTTTGCTGGTTTTCCTGGGATAGAATTACTTTTCTCCACAGTGGCTGGTATGGGCCTGTGTTTTAGGTTTGTGCTGAGCATAGGGTTCACAGTTTAGAGATGTTTTTGTTATTGCTGAGCAGGACTTGCACAGAGCCAAGGCCTTTTCTGCTTTCCATACTGCCACTCTGTCAAGGAATGTGGGGGTGCTTGGGAGGCTGGGAGGAGACTCAGCCAGGACAGGTGCCCCCACCTGACCAGAGGGATATTCCAGACCACAT
The DNA here is from genome assembly GCA_034509185.1 of Euphonia xanthogaster. Lineage (NCBI taxonomy): Eukaryota > Metazoa > Chordata > Aves > Passeriformes > Fringillidae > Euphonia > Euphonia xanthogaster. Next base: position 59,088,300 of record JAYDZK010000113.1, read on the forward strand.
GACATAATGGTCAGTATATAAAGTGGAGGGAGGAAGGAGGAGGAAGGGAGTGATGGTGTTTTTCATCCCAAATAATCATTAGAAATGATGGGGCTCTGCCCTCCTGGAGATGGCTGAACCTCCCTGCCAATGCAAAGCTGGGAATTAATGCCTTGTTTTGCTTTGCTTTTGTGTGTTGCTTTTGCTTTTCCTATCAAACTGGCTTTATCTCAACCAATGAATTTTCCATCTTTTACCCTTCCAAGTCTGTCCTCAGTCCTCTGGTGGGGAGCAAGTGCCTGCATGGGGCTTGGCTGCTGGCTGGGGCTAAACCACTACAGTATATTAATAGTCTGTCTTTTCTTTCTCCCTAGCTAATTAATTAAGAACTGATGCTACCCTGAAAGCAATTCTCTCTGAAATGCTTTCTCACATGAAGAGAAGGTAGAGGTATCCCACCAAAAGAGGTTAGCTTTCAAAGTCTGAATGTCAAACTCAAAACAACACCCTCTTTGGAGAGTCTCAGGTGAAAATATTAGCACTTTTGTTCAGTGAGTAACTTCAATTTATATGAATCATGCAGCAAAAAAATGTAATTTTTTTTGTAATCTGAGAAATTAATTAATCAAGAAAAAAAATATTCATTATTTGACATTTTCCCAAACACATAGTTATTCTGACATGATGGAGACATTCCTGTAGGTTTCCCCAGTGCTCACCCTGTGAGGAGCAGTCTGCCATTCTTACTTATGCCAAATATCATCTTTTGTTCTAAAATATTTTTTTTTAGTTCTGTGATGGAGTCACAGGGTACTGTCAGGTATATTCTCAGTGTGAAGAAAGTTATCATACTGTCACGTTGGAGATATGACAACATTATTACAAAATATCACAGGATTTTGAAAGATCTACTTATACGAATATTTTTTTAATAGATTAAAATCTACCTGAAGAGGCCCAGATATGCATTCCATGTCATTCATGTATCAGTCAGAAATAGCCTATGTAGCACACAGAAGACTGTATCAATATTGCCTAACTTCTTGACAACTGTTCTAGCAATGAGAGGGTTTTTATTGTGAGCACAGCTTATGGTGGTATCACATTGAGTCTTGATGTTTTCTGTGATACAAAAAGTATAGTTGCACAGAAAGCTCCTCTCAGCTAAGGGAGAGCTTTCTGGAAGCATACTGCAACTTTTACTTTTCCTCAATGTTTTTGTGTGCCATAAAGTTGTGTTTAAAACACACAAAAACATGTCTCGGCTTGCTAGGTAATTTTGCACCCTCTTCTGGCCAAGACCTTCCCTTTTTAGGTATAAATCTTCTAAGATAGGTGAATTGAAGATGAAATTGCTCAGCATTGAAACTAACTGTTCTGTTCACACAGAAAAGTGTGTTCTTTAAGTCCAACTCCTCCTTACTAGAGAAATACCTAGACTCCAAACCATTCAGGTCCTGGAGGTCAGCCATATTCTCACCTGCTGCATTCAAATACTCCATAACTACATCTAAGAAAGAAAAAAGGAGTATGTTGAAATAAATACATTCTCATGAAACTGGCTTGTTCTACATTTCCCAACAGACCTCTTATCACCAAGATAAAGGTCTTTTCTTTTCTTGCAGTGAGAGTTGAGGCCCTTCCAAACGATATAAGTTTCTATGCTGCTTTTTACCGCTACTTATATGTCTTTAGCATGTATAGTATAAGGAAAAATGCCATTTAAGATGGCCAGAAAAAAACCCTGCTGTGGTTCTGTAACTCATGCAAATATTTGAATAAACCAGTATCTCTCCCCATGTTTCTCCTTGAATCCTATGCACACTGTAAAAATATGGAAGTAGCTGTACCTCTGATGGTATAACAGCTATAATTTAGCAGCCAGAATAGTTTGACTATTAGCCCTTAAGCCAGCTATAATTTAGCAGCCAGAATTATTTGACTATTAGCCCTTAAGCATCAGCTGCAGTAGGATCTAAAGAGGTGATGCTCAGCTGTGGATTTCATGACACTGCACTCATTGGAAGGTCTACTGAATCTTTTTAAATACAGGTATTTGTTTTTCCCTTTTTGAAAAGCCACTGATGCTTTACATTGATATCAGCTGAGAGATCTCCAATTTTTGCTCTGAGCTCATTATCTGGAACAATTTTTAAATGATGCTGAATATATACAAGTCATTGAGTGCTAATAGTGCTTATACTTTTTTTTTTTTTACTTGAACATAAAATACTTTGTTAATTTTGTTTTGTTTTGTTTTTATAGCTTATGCATGGCCTAGGTTGACACTTGAGATTCAGCATGTCCCAAACATATCTTAAACCTATTCTAGTTTTGACATTTCTCTTTAAATTCTGATTTGTATTAACTAGATAGTTCATGATCTTCAGCTGCTTTTTTGCTGCAGTGCATATGGATGACTTAAAATTAGAAATGAAGCAGAACCTTAGACTCTCCTTTTCTAATAGACTACAAGTACAAAAAAACCTTTTGGAGGTATTTGTGGATATTGCACCTCTGTTTCTTGGGCTATCAAGGAGGCATTATTTGTTCTGCTCATTTTGCAGCTGAATATAACACTGAAAAAGAAACATTCACATGGCAAGTGCACAAGGCACAACTTAAGTAGAAAACACATTCAGAATCCAGACCAGCTTTGTTGGACAGGTATTTGAAACAATTCACTGGTCATGGATAAAATAATGGTAAAATTTCTTGTCAGCAAAGAACATTTTCTGGCCATTTCCCCCATTTTTCCAAAGGCATAAAATGCAGTAGACACTAAACCATCAGACAAGTTTTATATTAAATTATTTCTTCATATTTCCCTGTTCCTTCTCTAGACTTCAGGCTTAAAAAATAGCAGTCGTACCTAAGATCCTGAACTGAATTTCCATCATATATTCCTGCTGGCAATAGCCTAAGGTGCTACTCAGCTGGATTAAAACTCACAGCATCTGGCCTTAATCAGTGGCATCAAATATGTTGTTTTGTTTTTTGTTGGTTTTTTTTTTTGCAAAATCTTAATCTTTGATTAATAGCAATCTTCTCATGGGAGCAGTGAAGAAGGATTCAAGATTTAACAAATGGTAGATACCTGGTTTGAAAAAAAACATAGTAAAGTTCTGGGTTTAAAATAGGGAGATTTGTAGATTAGGCTATGAGGACCTCTTGTCCTCCGATTTTTGTTGTTATCAGATAGAATTTGTTACCAATGCATGCTCTTAAAGAGAGATGTTTCTGCAATATTTATACCTTTTAAATGACTGTATATTTATATGGGAAAATCTATAACAAAATCTGTACTCTTCCTCTAAAAGATCTTGCTTTTCTTTCTTAGTATAGAAGAAATATGTGGCCAACAGCATTCCAAACTCCTGGCTAGCCTGTATTTTGGGCTTACTGTAGTTTACTGTTGAGTCACTGGGGGTTCTCACAGAGTAGACTGACTGGAACTACAGCACCCAGAAGTTACAGATGCTTTCCAAAGCCTCAATAAACTTTATACAGCAACTGTTTTTCTGCTACTCTGGATGGCTGGGGCAGAGGCTAGAGGCTTGCACGGGATCAAAATGCCATCATTTTCACAACAATAAATTTCACTGGTTCCAAGCTTGCTGCAGTTCCCTTTTTATTGCAAATACATCAAACTGTCTCTGATATATCCAGCATGTCAAGGCTGAAAAAGGTTCACACATCAGATGCTGACTTGCAGGGGGTGTTTAGGGGCTGGGGGGAAGTTGACATAAGGTACAAGCAGCCTTTCACATGCACTTAAACCATGCCATTTTTATGATCACTTGAGTTTTTTTTAATTTTATTTTTGTTTTTCTAACAGACAATGGGGGACAGAATATGTGTCAAGAAAGGTGGCTGTGTGCCTCCTCTCACACAAGAGGGCTGATTTCAGAGGACCTGAACACCTCTCCCTGCACATGTATCTTTTTCTTTCATTTCTAATAAGCAGACTCTTTTTCCAGTTAGATAAACTTGTAGTTAATGATTAAATTTTTATTACTGCTAGTAAATTTATTACTACAAGTATTTTTAAATCAGAATTCAATTATTACTGATAATTTTTTTTTCTGAGACAAAACTGTAGACTCAGGTGTGATAGCAACTTTGACATGTTTTTGTGAAGTCCAACTTTCTCTGTGCATGGCATATAGAAGAACATTCTGCAATATCAATCATGGCATATAAAAATATGGCATCTTAACGCATTTAATGTAGAGAACTTTCATTCACTCCTCATTTTTCTTCATTTATCAACCTGACTGTAGTTTTGGTTCTGAAAGAAATATCTAGGAAAAAATAGTAAAATTATGGGAATATAATGGCTTGATAATATGAACCTCTCTTTATCCATTAATTTGTGTTTTCTGTCTCTTACAGATGAAGCCTGTGCCATTGAATTTGTCTGATAAATTCACCCTCCCTCTTTGTCACACCTAAATAACAATATGTACATTTGGGCAGACAGTGAAAGGTAAACTGATGGCAGTGACAGAGAGAAGTCCCTGGCAAACAGTCATGATAAAATTGGCAGTAACATATAGAAAGTTATTGTATGTTTTACTGCAATTCTTTTTCTGAGCTTCCTATAAAATCTGATTTATGCCTGTCAAAGGATATCGAGAAACCAACTCCACCAATAGCAATAAAAAGTCACTAGCCCAAAGAACTTTGACATAAAGCCAGGTGTAATTTCCATACCTAGTTTTTAAGGGTGGTCACATCTTGAATTACAGAATCGCAGAATATGCTGAGTTGGGTGGAACCCCCAGGATCATCGAGTTTAAATCCTGGTCCTGCACAGCACCATCCCCAGGAGTCATGTGCCTGAGCACACCATCCAAACACTTCTTAACTCTGTCAGGCTTGGTGCTGTGACCACTTCCCTGGGAAGCCTGTTCCAGTGCCGAACCACCCTCTGGGTGAGGAACCTTTTTCCAATATCCAGCCTAATCCTCCGCTGACCCAGCTTCATGCCATTGCTTGGGTCCTGTCACTGGTCACCACAGAGAGAGAAATCAGTGCCTGCCCCTCCTCTTCCCCTCACAAGGATATTGTTGACTGCAATGAGGTCTCCCCTCTGTCTCCTCTGAACAGCCCAAGTGACCTCAGCTGCTCCTCACACAGCTTCCCCTCAAGGCCCTTCACCATCCTCATGGCCCTCCTCTGGACACTCTCTATCAGTTTAATGTTCTTTTTACATTGTGGCACCCAAAACTGCCCCCAGCACTGGAGGTGAGGCCGCCCCAGAGCAGAGCAGAGCAGGACAATCCCCTCCCTTGCCCAGCTGGCCGTGCTGTGCCTGATGCCCCCCAGGACAGTGTTGGCCCTCCTGGCTGCCAGGGCACTGCTGGCTCAGATTCACCTTGCCATCAACCAGGACCCCAGGTCCCTTCCCACAGTGCTGCTCTCCAGCATCTCCTTCCCCAGTCTGTATGTACAGCCAGGGTTGTGCCATCCCAGGTGCAGAATCCAGCACTTTGTTGAACGGCATATGGTTGGTGACTGCCCATCTCTCTGATTTGTCGAGGTCTCTCCTCAGGGAGTTCCTGCCTTTGAAAGGGTCAACAGCTCCTCCCAGTTTTGTATCATCTACGTAATTGCTTAGTATCCCTTCCAGTCCTGTCAGCAAGTAATTTATGAAGATGTTGAAAAACACAAGGCTGAGGATGGAGCCCTCTGAAACCTCATTAGTTGCCAGCCTGATGTCACCCCATTCACCATAACCCTTTTAAGACTTTCAAAGAAAAATATGCCTGTTCCACTTTCAGACATGAATATACTTTTTTTTTTTTTCCACACTGCCTCTCTTTAATCTTGTAAATAGGAAGGTATAGTTCCAAAATGAAGATTTATGGTATGGGCAAAACAGTGAACAAAATATAGTCATATAGTCATTTTCATGGAAAGATTGTCTATTAAACACAAAAGACATGATCACAACCTCTTCCCACCCCCCCCATCTTTATTAATCTATTAATTAACCATATTTTTCTCTAGAAGGCAATGTCCCTAAAGAGGAGGAGATATTTATGGGAGGTCCAGCTGAGAACATTAGCAGGTGAATCAGTTAATCATATGTTCTGGGTTAAACAGGATTACTGTTATAGAGATGCGAGATCTCTGTTCTGGGGCACATATGCTGAAGGGAAGGAAAAGACAGCACCCCAGAGAAGAATGAAAGGTACCATTATTATAACTTGTATGACAGCATGATCTCGTTGATTATTCTCAGTATCTTATTTCAGTTTCTGTTTTAATTTCATTTACTAAAAATGGCAGCATATTTTCTGGGTTGACTGTCACTTACAGGATTTAGTAATAGATGCAGAGTAATACATAATTACTTCTGACTTCTTGCTATCTATAAATCTGAAGTTCATGAAATCAAATTTTTCGTGTCTTTTCCTTCTCCTCTGCTGTCACTTCTCACATGTTACCAGCCAGCTGATTGAGAGCTTGGGAGGTCAGATTTCCTATTTTACCTAGGCTCTTTCCCCTTGATCAAAGTAACCTGAATGGAATAAAGTAATGAAGACATTTCTAAGTAGAACAGGGTGGGTAAGGGAGGAAAGCAAACATACAAAGTTGGCTTAGTATGCAGTATAGATTCCAAGAATTTACAGCTAAAAGGAATCATAAGATGATCCTGTATAATTTGATATCTCAGGGCAGTAAATTTCACTCCATTGTCCCTACATTAACCTTGGAACTTCGTCTTGCCTAAACCCAATTCTAAAATGACAACAAGAAGCAGGGCAATCCTACCTCTACTGGTATTCACTTTCAGTGGGCAAACATCCTGTAGAATCATAGCATCATAACAGTTGGAGACCTCTAAGATCATCAAGTCCAGCCATAAATGCAGCCCTACTAAGTCTCCAGGCACTTCAGCAACTTTCTTGCCCTCCTTTGGACATGACAGTCTTCACTGGTATTATGCTTTATTTCCTATTCACATTTACTGGTCTCATCTTCCAGCCATTGGATGATGCTGCATTCTTTTCTGCTAGATTATTGACCCTCTTAATGCCTGCCATTCATAAACTCAGTAATATAAAAATATTATAAAAGTAGGCCCTTAACAACAAGGACCTATCAGTTAAATAATCAAGTCCCATTTTAGGATCTTTATGGAGCTAACTTTGTGCTTGGTTTAAGTTAGAATTCCACAAAACATCTAAAAATAAATTTGAACAACAGAAAACCTGCCTAGTTTCAGGTCATACCGTAAACCTAACTCGGATGAGGTCACAAGTTCTCATGTAAGCCCAACATCAGGTGCAGAGTCATTTCTCTCATTTGTAAAAAGACACCAAAACTCTGAAAGCACCACATTCTTTCAGAGTTTTCATCAAGTAACACTGCACAACTATATTTTGCACTTGTATCATTGTCAAAATAAAAGGACAGGACAGTCTGTCTATTAAATTTGTGGTTTTTCTTCTGCCTTTTAATTTCTGAAATGATACACAATGAATGCTCTGAGTCAGAGATTTGAATATATTCTTATATATCACAGATAATAGATGTCACCTAATTACCACTGTATTAAGTGCAGTAATGTGTGTTTGACAAATGCATGTTTACAGAGAATAAATTAGTATTTATCTGGAGGAATCAAAAGATGGAAAATCCAGGTTTTCCACCGATAGTCCCATCTTTTAATCTTTTGACTTTTATTAATGCATTCCATATTTTTAATTCAAATTTGTCTTTTTAATTAGCTTCCATCCACTAGATTTTTTGTCACTGATTTCTTCATTAGGTTTAAGCACTGGGGTTTTCTGTCCTTTTTCCTCCTTCATCTTATATGCTGGAACCAAATCACCTCTCAACTTTTCTTTTGATGAAATAAGTGGACTCAGTTCTTAAGTTTCTTAAGATTCTTAAGTTTTAATCTCAAAAAACCTTTCATATTTCCAGTTAACCTCAGAGTAACTTGTCTTTGCTGATTTTTCACTAATACTACACTAATACTTTACCACAGCATTTATCTCCAACATATTTTCTTAAGGTAATCACCACAGTGCATCTAATTTCATCTACTCCTTTGCAACTACAATATGCACATTAAATTACAGCAGGGGAAATGATATAAATATATAAGACATTTTGAAAATTATATGAATGCAGAAATAGACTACATGTTAAAAAAAAAACAAAACAAAAAAAAACTAATCTGGATATTTACTGTAATTTTGCCTCAGGCTGCTCAGTCTTGAGACTCTTCAGACTTGAAGTAGTCTTTCCAGCAGGAAGTGGCTATCTTCTCACTGGCCACAGAATGATGTGAATAGAAGGTAAATATGTATTGTTGGGATAGCACATTCTCACTTTATGTACAGAAATCTCTCTTCTGTGTGGGTGGAATACAAGAGCTCCTGTCTTTACTGAAAAATCAATCTCAGTACAACAGCCACAGATTTAGGACCCTGCTTGTGTACATGATGAGTAACAGAGCTGCAGAATGACAGAGCCATGAGGAACTTGGAAGAGAAAATTCTACCTTTAGTTAGACACTAGAGGAAGGAAAACATATTTGAGGCATTGAAAAGGACTTTAACTGTGACATCTTGACAGGAGCTCAGATGTGGCATAAGGTCAAGACCTATTTCTTCATAGTGATCCTATATTTGGCCTTCTTGACACCCAATCAGCCATATGTTTTCCAAAGCTACTTCTCGGTAATGGAAGCATCAGTAATGTTTCAAGTTCAGTTTTTTGTCTGAAAATTGTTCAGTAAGAGCTCAAATGTAGTCAAAACCAACAGAAATATAACTAGAGTATTTTTCCACATGTTATGTTTCTGTCCTCCTGCAAAAAAAGTGCCATCAGCTATGTAAGAATGACCACACAATGCAATGCAGAGATGTATTTGGTCTTCTGCCACAAGCTTCTGAGGAAAAAAAACCAAACAAACAAAAAAACCCAAGAAAAACCTGAGCAGGTTGAACACACAGAAAACAAGAGAACAAAGGTCTTCACAGCACTAAGTATCCTTAGTTACCACAAATTTACCTGGGAAGCACAATTCAATAGAACCTCAAAAATCAGCCACTGGTAAAATAAATACTGGAAAGTCATCAGTGGACCCTCAATCCTTCATCCCACTTTCCTGCCAGTCTCCTACTGCATTTACCTAATTAAAGTCAATTAAGTTCCTTTCAATGTAAGATCACAAGGCCGTGAATAACAAAGAGAGTTTCAGATCATTAACCACTGCCAGGTGATAAAATGTTGGTTTGAAATATGAATAACTGTATACTACCTGTTGTAATACCATATATATTTATCCACATAATCAGTGTTAGTTGATTAAATATGCTCATTCTATTAAAAAAAAAGACTACTAAGAAAATAGAAAATTAGCTATTTTGTCAATTCTAGTTCTCTGGTTTTATTCTTAACATGGTCAGACCAAATTAATTGATGTTTATCTTTATATGATAGTTTGACAAAAGAGAAAGTCAGGTAATAGCTCAGGACCATGTAGGACTATACTTTAAGTAACTAAAAAAAAGCACTGCACGTCCTATATCACTAACTTCCCCCACCAACCCCAGAAAAAAAAATTCTGAGGATCCTTCTGGAGATTTTGGTCAGACATATTTAGAAAAAAAATCAGTGTTCCTCTTTTAAAGCTATTTTTAAAGCATCCAGTGAAATTACACTAAATATCTTTTTTTCCTATCAGCTATTACAAACCTTTTATAAGGAAGTGAGCAACACAAACAGCAGACAGAACCTAGCTCCCAAACAGTGATCTGTGGGTTCATTCTTAATAACAATATGAGACTTGCCAGAACAGATGAGATTGTCGGTTTTTCCTAGTAGTGCTTCCAGCCAAGCAAAGTGCCTGTGCTGCAGAATAGGATTAATAGCTTTTGGGGTAGTTGACTACTTGTAGAGTACATCAAATGGCATGCCTTAATTTCTGATTCTCAGGGCAAGTCTTTGATCCCCTGTCATGGGGGAATGAATGTGCTGAATTTGACTATCACCTGTTTTGATTATGTAGTCACCAGTGGTGGCAGTCTAAACAAGCTGCAGTCTTCTCCAGCCTGTTCCAGTAAATTGTCTGAGAGCTGCACTGACACCAAACACCACGATGTCTACATGCTGTGTCAATAAATAGTTTTTTCATTTGCTTTAAATATTACAACCTGAGATGTAAGAGTAAAAAAGAAAAGCTGGATGAGTTGTATCACAGAAGAAATGAATGACAAGAAGTGTCAGCAAGAACCTGTGATTCCTCAGCCAACTTTTCCTTCCTATGAAACTGCTGTGCTCTTTTACCTCTCTTAGCTCTACAGCAGACCATGAACAGAAATATTACTGCCCTGACAAGACTTTGTGCTTGTAGTTAAGAGACTGGAAATGAACAGAGAAACAGGACAGTTTGTCTGGGTCTCAGACCCTTTCAAACCTCATTTGCTGTTTCTAAGGAAATGACACTGAACCATTACTGCTGTGCTGTTCCCACCAGAAAACATATAACAAATAACATTGGATTACCCAAAAGATATTGGGGGTCTAACAGGTATGTAGCAGAAAATGTCCATCTATCACATTGTGGTTAAGACTGTAAAGTTACTTGGCATTATCACCTGTCATCCATTTAACAGGATGCTGTCCACACAGAATCTAAAACTGAAAAAAGCCCCACCACCCCTGAAAATGTTTGGTGCAACACATTCAGATTGTAATATAAGATTATTAACACACCTGATGTAGATGTTTGAGGCATATGTTTCTGCTTTGCTACTACCTTTGGACTCCAAATTGATAAATTCACATTTAAGAACTTGCCCTGGTGAAGTCCTCAGCTTAATTGGATAATTTTATTTAATTAACCTGGAAAGGATAGCTTTACTCTTGGTTCTTGGTTTGTTTCACCATCAACTTTTCATAAGCAACACATCTAATAAATTAATAATAAATAAATCACTATGTCTGATTTTTTTTCTATTTTAATCAAATTTGTGATTCATTTTCCAAGCTAATAAATTAGAGAAATATTTATGGAATTGTTTCTGTTTATTCCTGGTCCTGTGGAATCCTCTTGAAAAATCACACTAAACCTGGGACTTCAGGAGTATCACAGGATTCCTTTAACACACAAAATTGGTCTAATAAAATCCAGTGTAACTCCTGGTTACAGTAAATGTCTTCAGGGATACCTTGTTTTAAGAGTTAACATCAGCTATTTATCCCTTTAATAAATGTACTGACCTTTTCCCAATTTCTAAGAAGAAGCAGGCCTGAAGTTTCAAAGTTATTTTAAGAATAAACAGTTAGGTAACCTCTGCAACAGCAGATCTTCACTTTAAAATGTCACAGCAGTGGCTAGGTGCAGGCAGATAGCAACCAGGAAAAGAGAATTGCTCTGTGAGTTTTACTGCCATCTGAAGTCTGTCCGTGGATGACCTGAAGCATAAACTGAGATTCTTTTCTCTTTCTCATTCTTTCTATCTTTGTTTCTTTCTATTTAAATAGGATTCTAGAAAACAGGACTTCTGGGCCTCAGTGAAACTTAATTCAGTTCAGGAAGGGAAAAAGTTATTCATTAGTCGTATCTATTTAATTTTATTTCTGCAGAGAACCTGGAGAGTTTTATGCAAGTAGAAAAATATAGAGGGAACAGTGTTCAGCTTCAAAGAAAGTGGAGGAGGTTGGGAGGGTGAAACACAGTTTACTGTATGGAACCTTTTTTTTTTTTTTTTAATTTGCCTTGATGGAAGTTGACAGCTCAGCCTGTATTTCAGCTCTGTCCACAGGCAGTGAAATGTGTGAGAAACCAATACTCTGAAAATTCTCATATGCATATGAAAAATCATGGTATGAAAAGGGGCCAAGGGATTAGGACAAGATAAATTTATACTAAGCTTTACACATTCCATTGACAAATTTGCTGTTTTTGCGTTGTTGCCTCCGACCTCCTGGTTACCGAGGGGATGACATTAAACTGGGAGAAAATGGCTTATTATGTGTGATAAATTCAAACAAAGATGACGCACTTTACCCACCAAGTATATCTAAGAAATTGTGAGGAAATGTCAAGCATTTCAAAAGAAAGCTGCCGTAAATTCTGATGCCGGAGACTTTAACGAATTTCTGCCAGAGTAGAAAGGTCTCTTTGTTTGGACTCAGCTGACACTCAGCGTGTGGAATATTATGAGCTCGGGGGTCACATAAAAGCTACAGGAGAAAGAAAGAAAACTGTGGATGTGACAAAACTCAGGCACTAGAGGGCTAAGAACTGGCACGGAGTCTTTACACAGACTCAGTGCAGACAGTACACGGGAGTCAGCACTCACTCACCAAAAAAAAAAGGTTAAAACCACAAACATCCGTACCCTTCTGTTCACTATCTCTCGTTCCCACTGCCCGTATTCAGTATGTTCACATGATCTTTGGGCACGACTTGATTTGTGTCAGTGTTATTTTTCCTTGTGTTATGGTAAAGTTTTAGAAGAGAGGAAAGGTTTGGGGAAAAGGGCGGGGGGGATCCAGACCCCGGAAAACCTCCTGTCCTGCTGATGTTACATAATTGATGAACAAATGATCACACGTTGTGTCCCTGATTCAGGTCAGGAGGTGGCAGGAGGAGGAAGTGCTGTCAAATGTTTGAAAGAAAAAGGAGGTAGAGGAGTAGCAATGAGACCCCCTGCCACTGTGGCAAATTAGCTATTTCACAGCGATGTTTACACTATATAGTGCTTTTCACATGCTGACCTCTTGGGTACAGGCAAGATGAAAAGGGCAAAAATGACAAAAAATGATAAGCTAATGCGGTGAAGAAGAGCAAAGGAAAGAGATTTGGAGCTCCCTTGCTCTCTTCCTGCTTCCATATGCACAGCACTACCGGGTGTCATGGAGGAGAGCTGGGGGCAGCCTCCTCAGCACAAAACACCTCAGCAATGGCCCTTGCTTGTGGCTTTGGAGGGGATTTTGGTAACATTACCTTCAAGCAGGGGACCAGCATGGCAAGACACACTTAATTTGAAATGTTTATAGACTGTGTAGCTAAAAAGAAATCGATAAGTAACTGACAATTCATTATGGAGAGAGGTTGTTTAAAATTTACAATATTTTTTAAATCTCAAATATCTTCCTTTTTATTTATTTATTAAACAAAAAAAAAAAAAAAAAAAAGAGAGAGAGAGAAAGGGGAAGGGAAAAATAACCCCAGAAACAACAACAGCATTACATTTCTGCCCCCTGGATATGCCTCAGTTAGTTCCAAAAGTGTGGGTGCAAGAAAAAGCCACCTCTGTTTGAAGGTGACATAATTTTACCCAGCCTCTCTGACAATAAGTATTCACTACACCCCAAAAAAGTGGTGTAGATAATGTGTATAACACCACATTCCAATTCTTCCCAGGATTTAGCCTTTTTAACAAAAGAAATAATAAACAGAATAAAGCAAATTGCAGCTGAAGCATTGTCATCTGTAAGATCTTTTGAGAGGGTCTCTCTGTTCCAGCCCATGGATCCCTCTGCTTGGAGAGCTGCATCTGCTCATTCCCTATCCACAGTGTGTCAATAGCAATTAGGCAATAGCTTAGCCTGGACATCTACCACCTGTCAAAAGACTGGATCAATGGGATAGACTATAGACCTGTGCCACCCACGTGTCTAATCCAGCTCTGAATCCTATCGTACAAATCCTCTCTAAAAATTTAACTAACTCGAATATTGCCCTCAAAAGGTATTTTCAGGGGTTTTTTTTATTACAATGGTTGTTATATGCCATTGTAAGGGCATTCAAACAAAATTAGGCTATGCAAATTAGGCATGACTGCATCCTTTATTACCATAGGGTGTATATTCTAGTATTCATGCCTGACACTTTGAGTCCGTGGCAAGTCCTAAAATAGGCATGTGAAAAAGGATGAGAAATGATGGGCCTGGATCATCCCATCTCCTCCAAAAACAGGGCAGTCAGAGATGCCCCCTCCAGCAGACAAACACTGGTGACAATGGGAACATTAGCCCAAGACTGCAGTGCTTAGGTAATCCCACCTGCAATGACTAGAAAGTTGCCAGAAGTTGTGAAAATATGTTCATTATTATATTTTTCTTCTTTATCACGTAGCATTTTGATTCATAAACTTAATATATTAAAAGTCTTAATACAATCATGAATAGCCATCTTAATTTTACATGAGGTTCAAATATAACCCTTCCCTTACCTGGGCAAAATGCCTTGGCCTTGCACATTTTATGTGTGATGGTTTAGCAAAACACAATTGGAATGTTGGGATAAAAATCTAAGTATCTCCATTTGAACTGACCAGTCTTCCAGCTTCATTTGACAGGAACAGAGTCCTGTTCATTTACTAGTTTATTACATTGGCAAACAAATCTCTTCATCCCCTGCTGAAGAAGACTTTATATAAAAGATCACATTCTGTTTGCCATCCTCTCTTTAGGCACTTAAATATTATTTTTAATTCTCCTGTTCAATCCTTCTTCAACAACTGCAAGAGCTGAAACATCTGTCATTTCTCAATCCAGCAATCCCTAAAGAGTCTTGCCCTGGAATAAGGAAACACAAGAGCTGATTTTTATCAGTGTATTTGGCGAGACGTGACCGCAATGTTTTCCACAAGTCGGAAAACTTGACATTCTTTCAGCAAATCTCTGTTAAGCCACAAATTGCACCATTCTGTGGAGCAGGAATCACTGAGAACACTTCCCCACATATCTTTACATAGACACAGATATTCTTATAGAAAGGAATCACTGACAATTGACCTGTTCAAGGCCTGTAGCTCGGTTTTCCTAAAATGAGCATTTATTTACTTGATTTTTGGTGATTAATGATTAATAAAGTAATGTCAGGGTTCAAAATTCAAAGTTTTGTTCCCCATTTAACTCCAGATTTTCAGCATTAAAAATACTACATCTTGAAAATATTCTAGGCTAGATGATGAGAGGGTTGTAGTGCTCTTTTGTATGTCCTAAATACATGCAGGAGCAAAAGTCTGTAGTTTATCCCTCCTGATACCAGTTGCTGTACCTTGGGATAATACTGACATTGAATGAAAGTCAACCTTTCTACGTGGTTAAGAGCAGTCTCCCGAAACAGCAGGGAGATCATTACAGAGGATGGAGCTGGAATTGCAGTGAGAAGAAAATGAGGACAAAATACTTCTGCAATTTGCCAGTAAGCAAGATAAGTGGCTTAAATTAATTACTTGCCCCTGGGATCCCTTATTTTATATATGCTCTTATAGATATATTGTTTACATTTAATTTTTTACATAACTGTGACAACTCTGCTACAAAAGATCAGCCTTGTGCTTTGTATGACTGCACCAAAAACCAAAATCATAACTGTATTCATACCTCCCTCTTCTTTCCCTGTCCCAACAGCCTTCCATTAAAAAAGCAAACAAGGAAACAGGAAAGATGTTGTTTGCCTTATCCTTGCTCTGCTCTTAGCCACAATCTTCACCTCCCCCTTGTCAGCAAGTCATTATAACACCCTTCCTGACAGTTCCCCTCCAGGTGGGTCTGCTCCCTGATCTACCTTTTCTTCTCCATCCTGGTGCTTGTTTAGGTCCAGCAGCTGGACAGTTGAGGGCACAGGAGAGGCAAGCTCTGTCCTAATTTCTGCTGCCCAAACCTATTCTGGGGCACAGGAAGCAAAATAGCCTTTAATGCTCTAGTTTTATTTATACAGTCCTATAGTAATTTTCTTTATCTGTTCAAGAAAAAGCGTTCCAGCTTGAGAAAACACATAACTATGGACAAAGAGTTTTGGTAGTGAAAGCACAAAATGCTCCCTAGTAATCGGCAATACTACCCAGCCTACCTATAATATTTTAGGATTTATTGGAATTACAGAAATATGATTATTTTTTTCCTGATTAAAAAAGAACATTTCTCCCTGAATTTTTAGCTAATATTTTTCATTTCAAATTGTTCCAATTTAAATATCATTCTCAAGTTCCATATGGATTGTGAAATATTTAATACAAGCTGACGGGAAGTGAAATTCTAATTATTAAATGGAAACATGCCTACTAAAGGGAACCCAGCTTCCAAAACAAAAGGACCTGCCATAAACTTTGTGCATAGTGGAATATCCATATATTCCATATATTCCAATTTATTGGAGGCAATGTTGCTGTTTGCAAAAAAAATTAAAAGGAAGCCTCAGTTTTTTGACTTATCAGGGCATGTATTGTAAAAATTCCCTCATTACAAATAAGAAAATTTAGAAACAAACTGTTCAGTGCTTCTACTGGAAGCAGGGAAGGTCAGCACATTTATTCTCATCTTTCATAAAGAAACTGAGGAAGACTAGGGATGAGAGTCTCATGTTTACTCAGTTACATTTTATTTAACAAAAGACCCTGATGTTGCAGAATGCCAAGTCGGTGTTTTTGTTAAATAATTAAGGCTGCCTAGGAATCTGTTTCACAAGCCAGGTGCAAAATTAAAAAGTTCCAGGCAGGAAATAGGAGATCACTGTACTCTTGAAAGCAAGTAGATACCAAGTAAAGATTATGTAGCAGTACTTACTAAATTTTTTAACGCCTTCCAACCAAAGCTGAAGCAGTGAAACAAGGCAATTACACAAGAGCAACACAGAATGAGAGATGTCAGTGGTCATGCCCTGCCAATAATGTTCTAGTGATTCAGTGAAGTTCCTGATAAGGTGAATTAATTTAGGAAAACTTTAAATCATCATCTGCATAGCTACACTGTCATTTTAAATCAATTTTCTTGAAGTGCTCCTCTTCCACATCCCACTATGGCTCACTTTCCATCAACTGATATGTGACCAAGATTTATCATAGAAAAAGTTTAATGAAAGAACATTTCAAAGTCTCCTGGGTGAGCTATCACAGAAACTTAATTATAACTTTTTTCAACTCTTTCTGCCAGAATGAACTATAATAAAGAAGTTGATTCAAAAGCATGGAAGTGTGATATAAATAGTAATTTTGTTCTGGTTGTTTAACAGTGATGCATACATTAAAAATATTGCATTAATATACTCATCATTTACTGAGACTATTTAGAAATACTGGAGACACTCTCAGCTACTTTTTGATACCTCTTGAGCAGAACTGGGGCTTCATGCAGAATTAGATACCCACCTGGAAAATTACAGCTATTTTAGGATATTTTCTGTAGTCAGACATTTGTTTTCACTTATTACAGATCCAGTTTCCATCTTTCTCTTGACTATAATGTGTATTCCACTTGGACAAATTTGAATATCTGTGATTTCTTCAGTTGTGTTTTTTCAGTCACTTACAAGTAGCATAAAATTGTGCCGCCACAAAATGGAATGGCCCTTAGCTACTTCTCCATGTGGCTGCTACATCCTTTCTCCCATGATGACAGGGAATCAAGAAGAGGATACTGATTGGAGACATACTCCTCTTCAAATATGCCACAGCCTGCCACAATGGGGAACGCAATAAACTGCTCTGCATTTTCACTGCCACTTGTATGACTAAACTGCAACAAGGGAGACTTTAGCTAAGCATTAGGAAAACCTCACAACTGTAAGGAAAGGAAGCGCCTGGGTGGGATTCCTAGGAAGATAGTTTTTTCTGTCACTGCGCTGCTTTTAAAAGCAAGTGGGACAAATACTATAAGGAAGGGTTTATGGATTGTTGATTCTGCCCTGGGGATGAGGGACGGGGCAGGTGACCTCCTGGGGTCTTTTCCAGCCTATTTATTTTTTTATGACCCCATGTGTGTTAAAAAGGAAATAGGGATTATATTCTAGTATAAATCCCAGTAGTAGCTATCCACCTCATTCTGTAATTCTATTTAGTGTTGTTTGCTGCTCCTTCAAATAAAGGAAGATGGTAGAATGATGTATAACTTTTAACTCTGTTTTCCCAGTGAAATCAGTTGAAGAACCATGGTTTCTCAGGCTCCAAAACATGACTGATACTTTCTCAGCTTCAAAATATGGAAGTTATTTCATTTTGCCTATGGACAACAAACTGTAATCTAGAATTAGAATTAAAAGCATTCGACATCAACATTTCATCAGAAAAAGCCATTTCCTTTTCTTGATTAAATGAAGGAAAAAAACTCAAACAGATTAAATCTGCCTTGACAATATTTTATGATTTTTCTATACATAAAATTCAAATCAGAATGCTCAGTACCTACCTATTCTGTCATCTCTAAAGGAGATAGCCTGAACTCTTTTATTGAACTTTCAAACATTGTGCAAAATACGATGCTAAAATAGTTGCTAAATGCATACGTCATTTTTAGATTTATCCTAAGACTGGTAAAATCTTCTGGTCAATCATAGCTACCAAAATGATGTTTAGAGTAAACACTATGACCAGTTTAATAAATCAAGGTCTCTATTTTCAAGCAAATGTCATATTTACACGTTATATTCAAAAGGGTGAGTAAAACCTGGTATCTTCTTGCATGTCTAGCCATTAAGATCTATACAAAAAGTGTCCAACCTTAACATCACATCTTCAGGAGCAAGAACAGATTTACAAAACAGTCCACTTGTAACATTAAGATATATGAATCCTGTAGTTCAAATGAAAGTTCTGAGTAGTGAATTCCATTTAAATGTTCAACTATCCATATATCAGGGTTTTTCCATAACATTTGAATTTAGCAGCCATGCTCACAAAGAAAATACATTTTACCTGCTACTGTCTGACTAGCAAGTTCAAACATGGTTTACTACACCCTAATCAGTCACAGTGTATGATGATTATTGACAGATACTTAACTGAATTATGGTTCATGTTCTCAAAACTAGTTTGCACATCAACATGAAGTATGGTTTTGTAGCTAATGGTCTTTGAACTTAGATTGAATGGGGATTTTTTAAAAAAACTGTCCCTGGAACAAATATTATTAATTTGAACAAAAATGTACTAATATGTATTGTATTAGTCTTTGACATCATCTGGAAGTTGACAACTTTTCTTATTAATGCACTAGATCCTTTCAGTGATGAATCCTTTCTTAGAACACACGGTTTCTTTGAAGTTATTGTTACTGTTTTCAAACCCTGAAGTATAGGTGACAAATAACAGAACACCTGAAAGCAATGCAACCTGTCATTGAAATGAAATTCAGGCTTGAACCTTTCTCTCATTTCCCTATAAAACTGTTCTAAAATTTCATCAAACTTGTATATATATAATTACTAAAATATTTAGGAAAAAACCCCTGGTGTGCAGCCATAATATTCTTCCAAATTTCATATTAATGTATAAAATCATTATGTATTTAAAACTTATTTGATTCTATTGAATTAAAATTGTGGATCTCAACTGATTTGACCAGGCATCACAGTGATTACTGAATCAACATAAAGCTCTCAGAATGAATAAGGACATGAATATGATGGTGGATTTAGAAAAGGCAGGAAGACAAAAGTTCTGCATAGTTTGTTTAAAATCTATAGTGGGAATACTGGCAAGAAGGAACTGGGGAAATCTTTTAAAAAAGCTTTTCACAACAAATCAAAAAACCCAAAACTGCATCATACTGATTCCTAGGGAAGTTCAAATATCTATCAAGAGCCAAATACCATTGTTTGCATTCATTCCCTAAAACAGACCTCAACTGAAGCAATTTCCAGTAACAAAACCAACTGACATTTTAGGAATCATGTATTTTGAATTATTGCGTTACACTGTTACATTTCCGGTAGTCACGTGCTTTTGTGGAGTTTTAATTCACTAGATTCCAGGTGTTCCAAGTCCCTTGACTGCCCCAAGTCACCATGACCAAACTGCTCTTTGCAAGTTATCTTGCAAGTTCATTGTGTCCTGTCTCACTGAGCAATGAATCTCCAAACCCAGACTTCTTAAAAGAAGGCCCATCATCTTTTCAGCTACAGCTCTTGCTCCTTTCCATGTTAACCTGCCCTCACCCATCCCCATCTGTGAACCCCCCATGACACTTCATGCATGAACTGAGAGAGAATATCTCTCCATGGTTTCTTCTTGTTGTCCATAACAGAGAGTAGCTGTGAGGGGCATCAATGCCTGTGGGAACCCAGGAAATTCCTCTAGCTGCCCTGGAGGGATCGAGACCCTGCCCAGGGGTTCAGAGACCTTGGCACAGAGCCCAAGACCCCTGTGCCTTTGATTTAGCCCTTGGAAAAAGCAATTACCAACCTTTATATGAAGGATTACAAGCCACAAAAGTTTATGATGCTGAATTTATCACGGGGTGAAAAATAGATTTTTGGGGATTTTTAGAATGGGTTCAGGGGACAAGATGGAGGAATCTGGGCGTGTCCAGCCTTTCTCCTTCTTCTTCTTGGCCTCCATCTTCTGGGTGATGTTGGCACTTTTAGATTGGTTTAGAGTAGAAGCTCACTGTCTAACATAGGTGATATGTATTGGAAAGGAATTGTAAACATTGTACGCGTATTTTTTAGTATAAAGACATAACACCACCTCCCTGGGAGCAAGCAGACCGCCTCTGACTGTCTTGCTGAGCGGACCTTGGCAGGACAGGAGAAAGAATTTTATAGATAAGGAACAATAAACAACCTTGCGACCGAGAAATGAAGAGCTCTGACTCCTTCTTCAAGCTCTGGGCTGGGAAAAGAGACTTTCCAACATATCTGACCAGCTAGAGACTCTGAGAAATTCCAAAGCCATGGACTTGATGTGGAGAGACAAACTGGTTAAAACTTGAGGTCTGAGAGTCCTCATTAATGTGACAGTAACAGAGGGCCATTTACTGACTGGAAGAGGCTGAAGCTGGAAGGGTGTTACATTCTGCTGGCAGGCACCAGAGGGAGAGATTTTGTTCAAAATTACACTCTACTTGTCAATATTTGGTGCTCCTCCAACACAACATTTCTGTCTTCAGTTACTATAACAGAATTATTGGTGAGGTTTGCTATTTTTCCTACCAGGACTATAAAGTTTCATTTTTCCTGTAAAATGTCTACTTCATTCTTGATTACTTGGTATCAGGACTTTCAAGCAAGAAAATAAATATCAAGAAAAGAAAATTTGAAGTTCTGAAACCAAAGGAAATTGTTTTGAAACATTAACAACATTTCTTTTCAACTGTAATTGTATGTTAAAGAAAAATCTGCAGAAACATTTTTGTTAAGTATAAAAAGAAAGATACAGTAAACCAAAGCACTGGTTTAAAATGTGAAATTTTGTGGAGGTTG
The DNA here is from genome assembly GCA_034509185.1 of Euphonia xanthogaster. NCBI lineage: Eukaryota > Metazoa > Chordata > Aves > Passeriformes > Fringillidae > Euphonia > Euphonia xanthogaster. Next base: position 59,109,463 of record JAYDZK010000113.1, read on the forward strand.
TATAGCTACAGAAAAGAAGGTGTGTTCCACAAATGTTTCAATCTCCTTGTGCAACTCCAAGTATCACTGTCGACACTTTTTTGCCCCCTCCTGCTAAAGCTAGCAGCCATTTGTCACTTCCAGCTTCCACTTGCTTCATTTATTTTAGTAAAACAATGCCCATTTTAAAATGTCATAAGAAATGATCATTTTTTCTTCTGTTAATGTTTTGTGAATAATTAATTTCCCAGTCAAGACTCTCTGTACCTAGTTTCAGCCTGGGAGGAATTTTTATCAGATGCATAAGTTCTGGAAAATAAGGGGGTTTAGTGGAAATGCTATCTTAAATTAATTATAGCAGTGCTAGAAGGCACCATTATACTGTAATAGTTTATGAAAATTCTCAGATAGCAGTAGATTACATCAATTGTAATATGACTTTTTATGTTATGTTCTACAAATACTCATAATTTTTAATGGGTTCAATGTGACTTACATAAGAATCAGCACAGAGGACACCAGGAGGCAACTTGGGAGAAAGTATCAGCAGTCATCACCAACTAATTTCAGTTCAGTGGCACTTTCTGAATCCTACTGCATTTAGTAATACTATTTAATTTTTAAATTTTTTTCTTCTCCTCTCTTTCCTGCCCCCACCAAGCGATATGCCAGAAACAATTTTATACTTCTAAAATCCACCCAGCTACAAAGGTAATATTGCTGGCTGATTACTACTAAGTGGCAACTAATTTTCTTGAAAAAAGCTCACCCATTTTTGACAGTGTAGAAGCAAATGCTAAAACTAGACTCAGCTTTCTAGCACAGAATTGAAAACTTTTAGTTGTAAAGGACATTTGGAAATCTCTGTTCCAACTCTATCTCAAAGCATATTTAATTAGATCATATTGTGAAGGATATTGTCCAGTCAAGTTTTGAGTATTGTCAAGGATGGAGATTCCACAACCTCCATTGGACACTTGTGCCAGCGTTTAATCATCCTCATGGTGAAGGATTTTTTCTGATCTCTATTCAGAATTTCTCTAGTTTCAGTATGTCACTATCAGTGTACGCCTCTAGAAGGGTTTATTTCTATCTTCTCTCTGCCCTCCAATTAAGTGGCTGTAAAGAGCAAAATGATCCTCCCTCTGTTCCTCTTACTAATGCTCAATAAACTCCTTTCTCCCAATTCCTCTCATTGGACATGTCCTCCACTTGCCTGAGCATTCAATGACAATGTGAAGCCAGTCACAAACTGGACACAAATGCCAGTGAGAGGAAGGATCACTTCCCTCAACCTGTAGGTTTCTCTCTTGCTAATACAGTCCACTATGTAGTTGACTTTCTTTGCAGCAACTGCACACAACTGACTCACATTCAACCAGTCCACCAGGACCTCCAGGTCCTTTTCTGCAAATGTCTGAAAAGCAGCCCTGTCCTGCATCTTATCACCTGCCTTCCTCAACTAGGAATGGCCCACAAAATGCAGCTCACAGAATCACAGAATCACAGAATCCTAGAATGGGTGAAGTTGGAAGGGACCACAGTGGGTCATCTGGTCCAGCCTCCCTGCTCAAGCAGGGTCACACCAAAGCATGATTTAAAGGATTGAATGCAGACAACTCAGGAATATCTCCAGTGACGGAGAATCCACAACCTTGCTGGAGCTAGTGACTCACACAGTAAAGTTCTTCCTCATATATAGGTGGGACTTCCTGTGCATCATTTTCTGCCCATTGCCTCTTGTCCTATTGCTTGGCACCACAGAGAAGAGCCTGGATCCACCCCATTGACACCTTCCCTTCAGATACAGTGATATGCCTCCAAAGAGACCATGTGCCACTGATTAGAGCTCCCCGGGATCTTCTATTCAGCCAGTTCTCAATCCTCTTCACTGTACACTCATCCAGTCACCACTTCCTGAGTTTGCCTATGGGGATCATCACAGAAAGCACAGAAGATAACGTATATTTTAGAAAGAGATGGATTTCAAATTAGAAGTGCCAGCTTTGCCCCATTGGTTGCAGCATTAATATGCATAAGGACAGCTACAAGAAGAAATATTCTGCCCTGTCTACCTATTTGTCCTGTATTACCATTCTGCACTTGTCCTGGATTCCTAGTTTTTCTTTCTATAAGGAAGGGAGATTTGGCCCATTTTCTTACGTGCAAAATAACCATTTTAGCAATATCCATCATGTGTAATAAGACTCATATCTTGCTCAAGATTACTCTTTGGACAAGCTCGTTGCTTACAGTACTAAGGCTAAGCCCAATAACTGTACAAATGCTGAGTCATTATCCATGGCAATGCCACTTTCCTGGGTAAAACCTATTTTCTTCTGTTTTGAAGTAGTCAGTGACTGACTGCTTCAAAACAGAAACAGAACCTGCTTGCTCCAGCTAGACATTCAGTATAGAATTCTGACTCAGATGACACTTTGTGGAGAAAGTCTACCTAGTTGGCCCTAACACTTTAGTTTCATCTTGAGTTTACAAAGCTGAAGGTATTCAGAGAGAGCAACTTCTACAGCTCTTGATTTTACCAAGACTAACATAAAAAAAATAGCATAATCAGCATGTCTAGCACGGAAAAAATACCTTTACATACCTTGAGTAAGAACAGTGGAAGATCCTAGTTTGTTAAGGCCAGTCTCACAAATCTGACAACAAATCCACAAAAACATGTTCACAAAAAAAGTATAATTCATTTTTAAATTTGAATATTCACAATAAATATCATGTGTCTTCAATCTTCTATATGTCTGTATTCTAAATTTTAATAAGTCAATGAAAATACCTCTGTATAACTTTCTTTTCTCATTATTTCAAAAAGGCAGAGAGAAATGCCTTCAGTATTTGCCAAAAGCATCAGCATTTCTATTACCTCTCAGTGTAAGGTTCATCAGGCTACACTTCACAAAAAACGCTTTGAAAATCAGAGGTTTTTTTCCCCTTTCAATACATTAGAGAAAAAAAAAAACAAAAATGGTTTAAAGCACCACACCATTATTTTAGAGCTAAACAGTTAAATGTTTTATACAGGAACATCAAAACCATATATGCTTCAAAGACCCAACATTTTTTTAATGGCTTTCAGATAAAACAATTTATTTATGCAATTAACAACAACATGCAATTTCTAATAATTAGCCGATAATAGTTATCCACAAAGTACTTTATAGAATTGCCTTCTGAACTGCATTCATTCTGTAGGGAACCACTGAAAATTAGCCTATAAAATTACCAGAAAATGTACTGCATTAACAAGAATTTTCTGTATTTTGTTTCTTCTACAGATTTATGGACTTGAATATTTGTAAACATTTGTTTTCAGGGGAAGACATCAGATCCCATCACCTCACATCTATAACAAAGAAATAAATGCTGCAGCAGTGTTTTCTGAAAGATTAAACCAAAATTATTTAGCAAAAATATGTGACAATATATTCATATTGTCGTTTAGCAAATTGTACATTTCAAAAAATAGCTGTTCATTTGCTCCCAAATGATAAAAAGTTTGGGGTATTTTACTGGCTTTATGACTATCAAGCTTTTTGATTTTGTACTTCTGAGCTTTTCCTGACCAAAAAAGGCAGATTGAAACAGCATTTCTGTGAAACTTCAAGTTTTCACCTGGTTTGAGCTTCCTGGATCTAATGCTCAAGACCCTTGTTAGTTTATGATAAAGCCAAGAAAGCTGAGAGCAGGTTTACTGCTGTGGGACACTTGGGTGCCTTCAGTTCAGAGAGGTTTATACAACTCCATTTAAAACAACAAAAGTATTTACCATTTTACTAAGTACAGGAACAAAAGAGTACTACAATCTCTCTCCTCTTTTACACATAGGTTGCAGAAGAATTGAGCTATTCCTCTGACTTCCATTGGCACAAGTACACTTTTGAGAAAACTGAAAGGCCTTTTTTGAATGGGTATGGGGAATGGTAGGGATGAGTGCTAGAATGAAAGGGCCACGGGGTTCTTTACTGACCTTGATAAGCCAGTATCACTAAACACAGAAACAGTTTGAAATTTACATTGAAGCATTTATCTATATCTGGATAAACAGAATTTGTTTTCTGTGCTCTCAGATATCTACATCTCTGATCTATCTGGGCTTCTGAAATTTATTTCTAAGCAGGGTTTTGAGTGTTGCCTGTTGTACAATTGGGTCTACTGTAGACCAGCCACAACACGGAGGGCAAGTGACAAATAATCATCCTGCCAACATATTTTCTTGGTATTAAAGGATATGCTGATCCAATAACATTGCAGACTTTGAAGAACATACTTTATTTATTTATATTAGTGCAAAAGAAAATATTCTTTAACTGCTCATGCTGTTGTGTGCCTGCCAGCTCAGGAAGGTGGTGAAAAATACCATTGAGGCCTAGAAGGAACAGCTAGATAAAGCCAACCAAAGCAGGTTAATAATGTAAAACTGAAAGTTAAGCTTTACTTTGAAGACAACAGGGAATAGTGATGAGCTGGTGTAGCTATTAGGACCAATTCCTGAGCTGGTTCCAATTAATGTGAACTTTCTCTGCCTTAGAAGATGTGACTATGATGAATTTTCTCAGGATAGCTGATGTTGAAACTAGTAATGATTATGAACTGGGACTTTGAAGCAAAATAACAGGACTTTAGGAATCATATACATTTAATCAGAAAGACAAAGACAAAGGGAAAATAAAATTAAAATATTTGAAAATATCACAGTGAAATAAATATTATTTTAAGAATAAGGTGACAAATGTAGAGACAAAAAAAGTAAATGGTATTTTATTTAGTAAAAATATATAATCATACATATGTTCATCTTGTGGAGTATTTATTTTGGATTTAACTTTATGCATTGGCAATATTCCTCATTCTTCTGACAATGATCAGGACTAATGTGGCTTTAAACAAGGGAAATGAAATTCAGGATATTCCGAAGAGGAAGTTCTCCCACAACTCTGGGAGTTGCCATCATTTCCTCTCACTTAAACCATATAAACACGCTTTGCATGATAACCTTCACATTCTTCCAACAATTGCTCTGTTTTCCTAATTGATATCACTTCTGGGAAAGTCAAAATTTGCCTGTGAATTCTTGGGACTCCCAGAGCCTGTGCAGATTGCTTCTGAAAGTATTTCTGAGTAACGCCTCCATTTTCTAAATGTTTTTCATTTACAAAAAACAAAGGACAATTAAAATACAAAACAATCATATTTGACTTCTCTTTAGTCTTAGGTCAACAACTGACAAACGAAGAAACAACTGAAACCAGAAATCTGTTTATATGACAGGCACTATACTTTGTTCCCAGTCAGTGAGTGCATCAGACCTATTATGTATGGCCTCTAACCAAACAGGATGAACTAAATGTTCAGGCCTTTCACCTGTGTAGTAAGTCCTCCTTGTGTTGGTAACTCTTAAACTCTTCTGGGTATAAACTCTCCCATTTTTCTGTCACAGAAGGTGGATTTCATACTGGTTACTTAGGGACCTAATTAAAGATCCTCCCTTCTATAAAACACACCAAAAATTGAAATTGGATTTCAGCATAGCACCAAGGTACCAGTAGCTACTCTTTCATATGGTATTTTACCCTCACCATGTGAGCAAAAAGTTTGGGATTATAATTTAGGCATCTGAGCACTTGTCTAAATGATCAAATATAAACATTTTTGAATTCTCTATGCAGTCATAGGTCTGTTATTTTTCTAAATTTCAGCAGAAGCTGGTACACCAAGATTTTGCATGCGCATGTAGTCCAGCTGGGACAGATGCAAATAAGCTAATTCTGTACCTCTGAATGTAAGCTTCAAAACTTCCTGTGGAGCCCAAGAGTGAGGGATGAAGTCAAGGTTTGGTCCAGTGTGAGTTCACAAGACCCCTCAATATCATTTTCACATTCAAAGCTAGTTGGCTTTAAATTCCCCCAAATATGGAAGACACTTATCACCTTGTAAAAAACCCATTGTGGCCTTTTATCCCTGCCACAAATCTATGGTATATTTTCTCTCTAACCTAAATTGTGGATAAGATTACTTGATAAAGTAGAAACAATGTAGCAGAAAAAATGATGGCACTTTCAAGCTCTTACCTTTCTACTTGCAGACACTTGTATGTGTTAACATACAGTACTCTCTCAAGAAGACAAGAGGAGGTTAGCAGTGAAGCACACTCCAGATTAATTTGTCTACTGCTTCTCCAAAACTGCCCCTTTCCTTTAATTAAGAAATATTTAGAGAACACCTCATTTTGCCTAGACTGATAAAATAAGCCTTCAGCTTTCTCACTGACATCTTTTAAAAGCATTTATTTAGTTAGTAATTCTTCCTGTTTCCAGTCTCAGATTTATGTATAAAAGAACTTTGTTTTTTCTGGTTCTCCTTGAAAAAACAACCAGGCAACTGACCCAATATAAATAGTTGGAGCAGCCAAATACACTATCCTTTTTGGCAGATATAATAAATGAATGACTGACAATTTTACTCATATACATAATGTTTTCTTCTTCTAAAGTAGATTTCTTTTTTATTTTTTTCCCCCACATTCATGCTGGCGTGCCTTGAGCAAAAACTAAACAGTTTCTTCTTCCCATTCTGAATATCTTTCAGCAGGAAAAATTTGCTGACCAAGGTAAAAAATATCTTTCCTGATGGAGCTATCTCTGCACAGTGGCATTTCTACCATTCTAAGTTATGCTTGGCCTTATGACAGACCAAGGAGTCAAACAAGTAGCGGATGCTGCTTATCTCTAATACTCTGTACCAAAATTTGAGACCTAATATAAAGCATTCATTTCTAATGAGCTAAACAACAGCATCTCTAATCAAACTGAGCGGAGGAGCAATTCTTATACCACCTGATAGTGAAAGAGTATATGTGGGTAAAAAAATTCTCACTAAATACAAAGATCTGCATTCTTGTTCTCATTAAAACAACCTTGCATGGAACTACAATGCTATTTCACTGGAATGTTACACAATGAGATACAAGAGACCTTCTCTGTTTCTGGATTAGTAAACATATTTTATAATGATAAAAAAGGGTAGAGATTTTTCTTGGTCCAGTCAAGAACTAATTTCCATTTTTAAAAAATTTTTCACCATAATGCAGTGATGAAGAATCCAAAAACCTTCACTCTCGTCATGCAACCTTCTGATTAACAACTGCAATTGTTATATACTTATAACTGTGATTGATTCCTGAGAACTAATCTGCTCTGATTGTAGTTACTACAGTTCTTTACTCCTATGACTCCTGAATCCAAAGATAAGGTAGACAATTTTTCATTCAAAACACACATACTCTTGAAAACCAAATTCTGTGCTCTAATAGCCAGAGTTAAGCAGAATGCTTCAAGTTAAAATTGTTGTTCATAATAACAAAATTGCAAGTCATGAGTTTTCAGATGTTCAGGACTGACTTAGGCCCCAATCCTTCTAAGCAGACACACGTTTGACTTTATGAAGTAACATCTCTAGCCCTAATTCATGATAACACCCTTGGAAATTTGAGCCTGGATTACCAAACGGGAGGTCCAGCAGTGAAAAAGCAACTGTACAAATCAATCTCTTGTACAGTAGCATTCCTTTGTGAAGCAGCATCTTTACTGTATTTGTTGAAGAAATGACATGAATATCCTAAAGAACAAATTACAATCTTAAGCATTATGTGGATTTTCTACTATAAAATGAATAGTTTTATTTTCCAGTTTATGTAAAATAAATAAATGACATCCAAAGCTTTGACAGTAAGTACATTTCATTATGGTAAAAATTAAATCAACAATAGATGATTTACAGGTTACTAATTGATATCTGCAATTAAAAAAGAGATGTAGATAGATAGTTGGAAAGTTGTAGATAGACGTTGTGCTTTAAATATATTTAGTCTTCTTATTAAGCATTTTCTTTTACTATAAATATAGCATTGAAAGTTCCTTTCTATCATCCCCCATAAAGACAAGAAAACTGTCTGAGCTCTGCTCTAGCCAAATGATAAAAATCTTGGACAAAACAGAACAACCAGATTAGTCTTTGGGTGTTTTCCTTATGGCAGCCTCGGGCAGGGAAGGATAACACTCCACATGAAAAGAGTGCGAAAGAGCTGGGAGTGTTTAGACCAGAGGAGCCTTATCAATGCCTGTAAAGACCTGGTGGGGAAGGGAAGAAGAAAGAGGCAACCTCTTATCATTGTTGCCTAGTGAAAGGGACAGAGGCAATGGGCAAAAATTGAAATATATGAAATTCCACTTGAACATGTGGGCAAAGTTGTTATTGCTGTGAGAGCATCAAGCATGGTATCAAGCTACCCAGAGACACTGTGGAAATATCCTTGGATATATTCAACAAGACTGGACAAGACCCTGAGTAGCCAGCTATAGCAGACCCTGCTTTGAGTCTTGGAGTGCACCATCTCTAGAGGCCCCTTTCCATCTCAACCATTCCATGATTAATTATGGGGAGATAGATATGGTCTTAACTGTTTCTTGCTCCATTTTCATAGGAGATATATACTTTTGTCTCATTTTCAACTACATTCTTTTCAAGCTATCCTGAGGTACAGTTATCTTTGGTAGAACTGTATTTCAGTTTTCTGTTAGGCTTGCTCCTGTTTAGAATTTTCTTCAAGTTTCTTTCTGTTTCCTTCCACTTTTCTTTACCAGCATTTGAAAATCTAGTACACAATCCTTTTCATTACATTCCTCATTGTTTTTGCTCTTTTA
>JAYDZK010000113.1:59118261-59133349 GCA_034509185.1 Euphonia xanthogaster
TTGCTCTTTTAAATGCTTTCATCTAAATTGTATGTTTCTTTACATTTTCATCTGTTTGAAACTGATAGTTCTGACCTTGGGTATACTCACTGCTTGTCAGAAATAACATATTTTATTAGTTTTTCTTTTTTATTTCCTCAGTAACTTTTATCTTTTCGTGCCTTACTCTAAGACGTGACTAGTTTTCTTCTGGTTATTTTTTAATACACGTCCCTTCAATTGTCTCCAGTGCATGAGTGCAGTCTAAGGAAATTAATTCATGAAACATGAACTATTCAAGGAAGGACTTTTTTTTTAAGTCTCTAGTTGAAGGACAGAATAAACACTTAGAAGAAGATGCAATTTGCAGCAATCCAAATCTCTCTGAGAAGAAGCATAATTTTTTACTGCTTAATAAATAACCCCTATTCCTACCACAGTTTTCAAGACAGGGAACTGATAGACTATAGGCAAAATGTGAAAACCACCAATGTATGTTTCAACAAGCTTCCATACCACTGTGTAGAAAAAGACTACTATGGAGAGGAAACCTCCAGGCCACCATGTAGTATTAGAAGACCTGACAGAATTTTCTTTCAAGTAACTCCTAAATTAATGATGTCTTTAGATACTAATAGAAATTATTATTTCTAGAAATAAACTAATATACAGTATTTCTTTTCCACCTTAAGTTAGTTTACAAAGTCATCAAGTTTTTCAACCAAAAAAACTACTTATATCAATATAAAAGACTGAAAGTTCACACTGCCTAAAGTGTGATGAAGAACTTGCCAGACCAGATTATACTCTTAGAGCAATGCATCCTCTTCCTGTTCTTTTCAGATGTACTGTTCTAAATTACATGGTTATTTGGACCTGAAGTACACACGCAACCACTGTTGGAATGCTATGCCCTAGTGGGAATGTTCATGAAGTCAGTATGGATCAAGCAAGTCTATTTTTGCATCAATTCTCATTTACTGACACAAAGGGGCAGCAAATGAGTTCACTCATAATTTTTCCAAATAATTAAAATTATAATAATCAGTACCTTCTGGTACCTTCAAATATTCATCATCTTGCAGGATATTTTTAAATATGCACTAAAATAAGCACTACGAATCAAAGATAGAAATCTGTCCCTTTCTGCTCTTGGATTCTTTATTATGCTCTTTGCTGGATTTAATGAAAAATACATTAAATAATGCTATAAGTGCAATTAATTCCTTGTTCTGCTCATTCTTGAAGTTAGGAAAGTTTGTTAGAAGGCTTTGTTCTTTATCTTCTGCCACAGCTGCTTTTGTTTATGCCTGGTAATGTCACTGTGTGCTTAAGTGTCTAGCATGCTTAGGCCTGGAAGAAATGTGGAAGAAGGAGCAATGCAATGTAATATGCTACTGTTACTTTAACAACTGCACTTAACATGATGCTTCTTTTAGAAATGGATACTCCCCTTTATATAAAGACAAGGGAAGATATTTGAATTTCTTCCTTGCAAAAGCATTTGGAGTTAAAGAAGAAAGCAGAAAATTCAGCATTTCATCAAACACAGGCAAAAAAATTGCATACAGCACACAGTACCTTTATAAGAAACCACTATGTCCTCTGCAAGAAATAGATACTTAAAGCTCTAATCATTATCCTGATGGCACACTAATAAACACCATAGAAATGGAGTTCAAATAGGGTCACTTGGATGGCTAGCATCACATCCACAGGACTGCAAAATGAGATTCAAGAATATATAGGTGAGTTATCATTGCGGTCACTAAGAGCTCATCTACGTACTATCATCCAGCCTCTGCCCCAGTTACCTACTCTGAATACGAAAACTGGAAAAAGTGTAATTCAGTCTTGTTGACTGTCAGATTCAATAAAATTAGGTTGTATTCAGCAAAACTGAAAATTTCTCACTGCAAAAAAAAAAAAAAAATCCCTGTTTTTTTTTAGGGCATTGAACACTACATCTGAAAAGAAATGTATTTGTGCATGTGTTACCTAGAGGGCTCTGTTCAACTGAGACTCCACTAGAAAGAAAACTGGAAGATCTCAGAGACACAACTTGTAGAAATTCATGATGGGCCATGCAGCATTCTTCCATGTCCTTTCCTCACCCTTCCTGAATTTCTTCTTTCCAGCAGAATACGCGATGCTTTTAGGAAAGTAGAAAGCAAAGGGAAATGCTGGCTTTCCATCAGTATGGAATTAGCCTCTTTGAGACAGGTAGATTGGTTAACTAAGAATGGAATATAGGAAAATTGGAAAAATTTATTGTGCCATAAAACCATTTAGTATGGATTTGATTAATATTTTTACACATTTTTTTAAAGAATCAAAGTTAAAAAAAAGAAATAAATGAGTAATTTAATGAAAAATGCCGTCTCACTAGTAAATTGTTCTTTCTGCCCTTACCAATTGCCTATGGGAGTTTATTTTAGTACATAATGGATGTTTGATTTCTCTCATTTGAAATAACAGGTATTTATACTTTATACTTTCAATGCTATTAATGTACTATGAATTAATATACCTTCAATGTTTAAGGAGACAAATTAGGAGTAAGACTCCTAAATACATTTGTAGAATATGCCTTGATTTAATAAAATAAACCAAAGAAAATTTATTGATAAAGCAATACAGGTAGTGATAATAACGATGACGTTAACAACAACAATAATAATATCATTAATGTCAAAGAAAAGTGCAGACATTATTTTCTGCCACCTGAAGAAACAAAATTGCATTAGAAAACAAGGTTGTTAATTTAGATTTTAAAAAATAATTTACTAAAAGCTGCCCATGTAAAAAAAAATAATAAAGGAAAAGATCTCTCTTAGTTGTATATCTAATAATTGCCTATTAAATATTTTTCTGATGACCGTTTTACTGCACAGTTAGTCAGCTTGCAACATCGAAATCTATGCTGGTTAAGATTGCAACATTCTGTTACCTACTTGCACAATAATAAGGAATCACTATCAAAGTGCTATTTAAGCCCATTGTTTCTTCATGAATTGTAAGTGTTAATCTTGGATGACAAAATACATCAAGCTTTTGAAAATAATGCCCAGGGTTTTTTGGAGCCACAGCTACAGCTGCTGAAGTTTTGGGGCATTCATGATGCAATATCAAGAACCCTTTGCTAGATTATATTTCTGCTTTTTAAAAGTATCTTTGTAGTCTCTTCCTTGAGAAAAAAAAAAAAGCAAGCAATATTTAAATATTCATTTCCCTATATAAAATTTACCTGCCACAATATAAAACTTAAAATGTATAAAACAACAACTACAACAACAAAAGTTTGTGTAATATTGCATCTTCTATCACATACAAAATCTTGGTATAAAAGAGAAGCATAAACACTAAAATCTATCAGTTGCACATGCTTGTTCTCACACAAGAAAAGAAATTGTATAGATATGCACATCTCAGAAAAACAAATCTGTCCTTTCACAAGCTGAGAATAATATATCAGATAGAACTAAAATGGTTTTATATATTACCATATTTTCCTGTATATAACCTGCTACTCAGATAACCCACACCTCTATTGGAAAGGAAATTCCCATACAACCCACACCTCAGATAACCTACAATTGTCTCCTCTTTTCCTCTCCAAAGCATCTATGTATCTTGCAAGTTCCCCTGGAGGTTTCCTCTTGTAGAGGAAAGGAAACAGCGAAAGAACAGAGGTGAAGAAGATGATGGGCTTAAAAACCAGAAATAATGATTTGTGGTGAATCTGAGGCTTAGGGAGGACTAGAAAAGAAGGAACTCTGAAAATAGTTTTTCATAATATTACTAGCACTTACTACCCCCTTGGAAAAACCAGTTCTGAATTCTAAGGCCATTCTCCAATGCACTTAAAATGTCCAGGAGATTGATTTCAATTTCATAGTGAACAAGCACTTTCCATGGCAGTAGTCATTACAGAGGCTCTGGTTATTATATGGAGGACAGTAACACTTGTGATGCTGTATGCAGATAAAATACAGTATCAGATTATCACAAAGAAAGGAAGTTCTCTTCCACACAAATGGAAGCTGGGATTAATGTCTAGGCTTCTGCCAGAGTGAAACAGTCATGATCAAGTCTCCATTCAGACCTTTTTCCACTTGCCTTTGAAAATCTAGGTGTCTACTCTCCTGTCTCAGTCCTGACCAGAGAATATCTTTTTACTTACGTACTTCTCCTTGTACTTTGATGTCTGTGTCCTGCAGTTATAGCTACTACAGATGTCAGGTATCTTGAGGGGAAAAAGGTGCAAGAGTATCTAGTTTAATTATGGGCAGATAGTTACTTTATTTGGCCAGATATTCTGTATATTATTAATTATGGTACCATTGTGTGCAAATCCATGTTATTAGCTATTCATTATTTCTAACAATTTACAGAATAAAAAGCTTCATATTTCAATATAATTCATCAACTGAAAAATAAGAACTTGTTCACTTTAAGCTACTAACACAGTGTTATATAAATACATATAAACATTAGGAGTCACTAATAGAATAAGAGTTTCTGAACCACATGAAAATAAATATTAGCTGTTTCATGAAGGTAGCATATGATGTGGAAGAAGTGATGATTTTGTAAGGCTATGCACTAAGCTGAAATTCCTTTAATTTTTAAACAACAGGGTCAAATTATTTCCTGACTCTACCAAAGTCCATAGAGCTAACCCTACATCCCTGATTGTGGTAAAATTGGACTCCATTTGATGAAAGAATTTATATCAATACAGATTGTACAATCCTAGTCTGATATCATCATAGTAAATACTTCACTTGCACTTTTTATAGTCAGAAGAAATTAACAGTGTTAAACAGTAATACAAGTATTCATATGCCAAATATACAACATAAACAAACATTGGTTTGAACAAAGTGCAGTGTGAGGGTCTGCCACAGCTGTAATCTTCCCTTTTCTGATGAGTTCTGAAAATAAATACAAAAAAAGAAGCAGGATTTTACTGTGACTGGTAATGTATTTTTCTGGATGCACTGCTAAACATAGCAATTGGAGTTAATAGGTAACTCATACTCATTCCCTCTAGTGCTAATTATCAATGAAGGAAAGAAAATAACTAATTTAAGCTAGTGTATTCATCTTACTAACCATTACTAGTAGAACAAAGATGCATAATTCAAAGAATTTCATTAAATAGATGATGCAATACTCACATCTATGTTCCATAACTACAATGATAAAGAAATAGACATGAATATGAACATCAAATATTACCATTATGTAAATAATAATATTGGAATGATGGATATTGACTACTTGATCCCACACCATAGCAGTAGCAGTGCTTTGGATGCTATAGTAACAAAATGCTGCAAGTAAATGACTGAATCAGTTGCAATAGGATAGATTTTAAGGTGAGACCTGGATATAAGATATTAATTAAGATAAGCCCCCAAGTACCAGCTGAGAATCTTGTTTTGCCCACAGGAACAAAATGTAAGCAATCCAAAGCCTTGTTCTATGACCTCTGCATACATGTTACACAGTAATTACACCCTTACGTAAGTATGAACTTAGCAGTTACAAATATCCTAGCAATTCTGCAATTATTTTAAAGGAGAGAACCCTCAAAAAATTTAGGACTTTCAAGCAGGCACTTAAACCGCATGCCAACTCAGTTGCTTCACTCTAAGAAAAAGAGAAACCCTTTATAGCTCAGTATTTCTGCATCACATTGCAGTGAAGCTGGTAAGGCTGAATACCAAACAGAAATAAGAGTGTTCTGTAACTGGAATTAATTTATTCAGGCTAACCAGCTATTGCTCTTCCCTCAGCTGAATTTTGTCTTGGAAATATTTTGATGGAGCTACACGAGGCAATGAAGGTGTAGCCACCCAACCTCAATAATCTCATATACTCTAATAAAATCTTTTTTATAGAAAAGCAGGATTTAGATTCACAGGGAAGGGTAGTTTGAAAGAGTTGAAAAGGAAAATAGGAGAGGGGATCAATTATCACCATTTCAAATGTTAGAAACAGATAAAAAATCTCTTAATGATCTCTGGCATGACATCTTTTGAAGTACATCTTATATTATAAATAGCCTACTAAGTTCAGCTTCATTTCAGTTTTCTGCATGTTTTCTTTTCTCACCAGAAATGCAGGGTCCTGGTCATTCACCATGGCTATCAACTCTATTACTTAGCAAATTTACGTTGTTCTCTCTCAAAATCTGTTTGATTTCTCTATCTCACTGCCCTAGATGAAAATAATATTATTTGTTTTATGGCTAGGATCTCCTTTCTTATTTCTGGAGTGTATTAAATTATAGGCATTCTATATCCTAAACCTTTTTTGTGATATAATTGTACTTTTGCTTTGAAAACTCTTTCTGGTTTTGTTGACCGAAATAAAATATTTATAGATGGATGCATCTTTTCAACCTCCTTATTACTAGGTGGAATATCTTCTAAGTTTTCATAGATTTTACTTCTCATGACACTGACTTACCTCCACTTTTTCACTTTCAATTCTTTGTCCTGAGCATGAACTATTACAGGTTTAAGTGTTATTCCAGATGAGGTTGTGTCCCAGCTTTGTTGCATGATGTTACCAATTCTTCAACTCAAATGGATTAACCTCCACATGGGTTTAAAATCATACTTTTCTTTTTTGCCACCACATTATGATAAAATTATATCAAGAACACCTGGAAAATTAAGTTTAATTCTGCATTTATGAAAATTACCTGATTGTGAATATTCAATTCCTGCCCTCTTTGAGGGTTACAGTGTCTCACAGCATTTTGCTCTCTGCTTTCAATTCCAAGATCAATCCTTGTTGGTACCATGGAATCCCGTCTTTTCATAGTTGTCGGTGTAGATCAACTCCTAGTAGGCCTTCCTGCAACCAGATCTTTTGCTATTTCCCATGTCTGGCATTTTCTGCCTTCTCCAGCTCTATTTTTTTTTTTTTTTTTTGTCTTTTGACATCTACAAAGGTTTACTAGGTTCATATTTGTAAAATATGACTTGTATTACCAAAAAGCTTGGGAAAATTTGTCTCTCATGAATCAGTTTTATTTTATTCTGTTCTAATTTCTTTTTAAATCCATAGTTTAATTCACTATTTCTTAAAATTTTCTAAACTCATACATTTTCTGACAGTAAGAATTTCAGAACTTGCATTGTGATGTTCTCCTCCAGCCAAAGGATAACATAAAAAAGAACCTAGAAGAATATGTTTCTCCTTTAAACCTTTCCCCATTTTTTTTTACCTGTGACATGTAATTATCTTATTTACTCCATGAATTCTTTCTTTTTTTTTTTGCAGGACAGGCCATGATGTTTTTGATGTGCAGCATTTGTATCTTTTCTGATCAAAGAATGCCCTTGCATATTTCTGCTATGCACCAGCTATGACTGTTAATTCATTACGCTTACATTACTTATAACATTTCATGTTTTGAACAATTTCTCTGTAGTGGTTCCTTTTTCCTTTCTCAATTTATTTTCTTTTTTTTCCCCAGTGCCTTAAAAACATCACTCTGACCCAATAAAAATGAAGTATCGCTTTTTCAAAATAACAATTTAAAATTACATAATTTGGAAGTAAATTCAGATCAACACATATCACTTCTTACAGCCTTACTACTTCTTGCAGCCTTCATCTAAGATTGAAAACAATGAGTTTCTGCAATCAGCATCAGATGAGTATTTCTGGCCGATTTAGTAACTGCTCTGTCCTACCAAGCTTCCCACTCAGGTTTAGAATTTATCAACATTTTTTTTTCCTCCTCCAAGAAATTCCTGGCAGAAGCAAGTCTTAAACCTGTTACTATGTCTCAGCGCTAATCAATAACTCTGAAAGATTTCCCATGATTTGTCAATAAAAATATGTCAAAGCTTGGCTGTATTGTCCATAAAGTATGGTCAGAAATTATAGCAAAAGGAATTTTGTTAATTTGTACAAAAAAACAATTTTAATACACGTACTACTTGCAATACTTGAATGATATCTTGGAAAGAGAGAACATTTTATTTAAAATTAAAAGCCATTATTATGGTTATTGTCATTGTTCTTATCTTCCTCCAGTTTGATATTGCTTATTGTTACAGAAGCTATGAAAACACACAGAATGTTATGAAAAAGTTTCATCTGTTATACTCATCATTTTTTGTTTGAATTTTGTAATGATGTTTGGAGACAGAATCACCTCAGAACAGTCATATTTCACAAGTGTATTCCAATTTTCATTGGTAGATGAAATCTATTTTCTCTCTATTACTAAAAATTTTAAGTTGATAAGAAAGTCTGGCCATAGTCAAGCTTTCTAATCTACAGCAATAATCACAATCATTAGTATCTAGTCCTTCATAAACATCCCTTTAAGATACTATTTGATATACCATATAGTCTTGTGGGAAACAATCTGGATACTGCTGCTTCAAAAGCAGCTAAATGTATTACAATAAATTTGCTTTCTCTGGGATGCTGAATTGGAAACCTAAGAGATGTTGAATAAGAAAACTGATACCACTGCTTATCTGTCCAAAAGCTAGTGGTGTTAGGAAGCCCAGTAATTGAAAAATGGATAGCACTGATATTTGAACCTTTTTATATAACCTTTGAAGTGTAAGCCTTTTGGGGAATAAATTGCTTTTTGTAACAAGAACAATGTCAGATCCCATATTTAGAAACCATGCACTTAATTCATTTTCAGACAGAGAAACTCATGTTGTCTTGTTGGGAAAAACATTGTAAAATGGATTAAGCTTCACCCTGGAGAGATGATAACCTAATATAAATAACTGCAGGCTGATCTTTATTAGTTACTGAACAAATATTGCCAAATAGGACAGGCGACCTTCAATGATGATTGATCTAAGATAAGTCATCAACAGCCTTGTCTCCAGAGAGTAACTTTGGGGCATTTTGGAATTGTACTGTGCTTCTTATTTCAGGGTTGGCACTAACACTGAGTAAGAATAAGTACATCTTCTTAATGGCGAGCTCTAAAGCTAATCTGGCGGCAGAGTAATGACAACTTATTCTAGGGTGGGCAACTGCTAAGTGTCTGCTAGAACTAATCAAACAGGATTGGGTCTTTGTTGGAGACCTGAATCAGCAACAGCTTCCCATGTACACAGGAGGCAGCCTAAGCCCTGCTTTTTAGAATCACTGTGAGCATGAAAGATGTTCTTTTTTATATCTGACACTAGATGAATGAAGAATTATCATTATCTACACATTTACATACCCCAGTGCACTAAGATTGGCACCCCATCAATTGATTAATTTTTCAGTTATTTTTTCCCAAGATTTTTTTATATTCTTTGCTCAGATTTTCCTGAAAATAAAGGAAGTAAAATTTCCTGGTTTTGAAAGTCAAAAACTTCACAATATAATTGCAGTTGTCTTCATCTGAAAAGCTATTGCATTCCAGTGAGGATCAGTAAGAAGTCACATTTAGAAATAGCCTTTAATTATATTTTCTGTAATAATTATAAACTTATAAATGCTATTGGTACTATGGAGAAGTAATAGAGGATGCTATTTGAGAACTCATACTAAAGAGCTATACTGATTGTGCATGGAGATGAATGAAAAAATAAAATAGTAAACATCTAACTGTGGAACTGTGGATGTGCTAATATACATAGCACATAGCATGTGCTAATATACAAAGATTCATATCAAAACAACAAATCTTGAGTATTAGCTACACGAAGAAGGCACTGGGGTTTTAGTTTTATTACATGAGTATTTTCACATTTGCACAAATAAACTACATGCAACTTATCTGTACAAAAAGACATTTTAAAACCTGATGATGCCTGTTCAGCTGATGCATTACTATACAACCTTCAATAGACTATGGTTTTCTATACATATTTATTTAAAGGCTGAGAGTTGTATTCATTAGGAATCTTTGCTTATGTGAATGCAATTTGATAGTAGGAAGAAGGAAAAATTATAATTATTAACTCTAATTATAAAGTGTGTCTGGAAAATGTAACACACCCCTGTATTGTTGAAGTCCTCTTTGCTTGCACAGCACTTGGCATGTTCATTGTTTTGGGCAGCTGGAGAGTAGCAGCAACAAATTTATTTACAGAAAGTACTATGGTACTGATCTTGGAGCCTTTGTGCCACTTTTTCTTCCAATTTGAATACTTTGACTTTGTTTCAGTGAGTAAAGACCAATTTCAGTTCCTTCTGGCACCACCACTTACAGGCTTATTTCTTTTCATCAATTATCCTCTTATTTGTTTTGTACCTTGCTCAGGTGATAAAACTTTTTGACTGTGATCTCTTTTCTTCTTTGTAAAATGACTATTTTTCCTTTTAGATTTTAAAAGTGACAGAACAAGACGTTAGTTGTTGCTTTTTTAAAAATCTAATTCTTCATCCTCTGAAATAAAATAATTGTAAGAACCTCTAGTTATGTTTTTCTTGTGTAATGTATGAATTATCTTGAGAAAATCTAACAACAGAAAGACAAGATTATTTATCTGATTATTTATTATGTATCTTTCAATATTTCTCTTGGAAATATCTTTCTATTGGAAAGATATTTCCAATAGAAGTTATTTCTTTTAATGTTAAAACAAGTAAAAAAACACCTAGGAATTAGGAATTCTGAATTAAATAGCTTAGCAAAATATATTCTAGTGGCAAATTCATGACGGTGTTATTTCACCAATTAATTTATCAACTTTTACAAAACACCTGTGACTGAAACTATTTCCTAAGTTAATTAAACAGTTTGGGGTGGGGGTTAAATATGTTACTGGTATTTTTCTCTTGCAAGAGACTTTTAAAATCTCCAAATACTTTTGCGTAATTTCTCCTGCATCCAGTATATTATCAATATCTTTCTTTATAAATATTCAGCCCACTGATTTTGATTAGTATCCTTTTTTGCTTTATATTCCATGTTCTTTTGTGTACTAGTATCATCAATGCTCTTCTACATTCTCTTCATGCTTTAAACATGGGTGTGCCATACAAATCTCTCATTGTGTTTGCTTGCTTCTTCAAGAACTGTTATTGTGAAGTTAGTGAAAAAGGTCAGGGTGATTATTTAGTGGGAAAAATCGAATCTGCTGGAACTTTATTGCTTTCCTCTAAGAAATCTGACTTATTTATGACATAAGGTATTTTAGGGCACCTGATAGGACTTACTTCTTTTTTTATGATACTCCTGCCTTTGTGTAAAATTGTGCTATAAATGATATTGACAGTGTCATACAGTACTACTGTATTGTTTTTAAGTTGCATTGTTTCAGCAATTTATAGTCAAACAAACCAAAGTCGTGACTGTCTGCCCTACTTGCAAAGTTGCAGGGACTTGTCTTAAATTTTTCAATATATGTTAGAGAAACTTTTAACAGAGAAAAGTTTAGCAAAGCTCAAGGCAAGATGAACTTTTTTTCTGGCTTGAAATCATAGTTTTTAAAATACATTTAATATGGACAGGTGTATAACTGTGTAGGGATAATCTTGTGATTGGGATATTTTTTCTTAATGGGCTTAGTAGACAAGCCCATTGGCAACATTACACCAAAGAGTTGCCTGACAAGTGCAATAAAGTAGACATTCTTCTCAAAAAGAAGAAATGAGAACATCTGAATTGTCCATACCATAATAGATATTAGATAAAAAGTAGAGGCCAGTTCTTTGACCACCAAAGAAATAATCAGGTGAAATAATCAGCTACTGGGAGGTTACTGAAAACAATAATTTGCAGTCCCTCTGGAGACAGTAATGAGATAAAAGGGTCCTTTCAGGCTCTGTTGGTCGGAATTATCTTCAGATACTCTTTTCAAGGAGGATTTTTTTAACCTGTAACACTGAAATGAATGAAGATCCTCTTTTCTCTATCCCTCAACCTCCTCCAAAAGATTTTCATTGTACAACTGCAGGACTTTAACCCCCATAACAGATCCTCATGCAAACTCTCCAGAGGTTTGTTAAGTTCTCTTGTGCTCAGGATGGTTACTGCTCTTCAATAGGACCAAGTTTCAGAACCTTCGTAAGTTACAGTTCATCATACTCTTCAATGCCATGTATCTCTTGATCTGGAAAAAAAAAAAAAACCTCCACCAAGTTTTACAAAGCCAAGGAAGTATTTTATGTCCAAAAAGAACTGTGCAGGTTACTCACAGCATAACTGAGTGGTCCCTTTTAAGCACTCCTTAGAGTTGATTGCTTAGAGAATTATTTTTCTTACTCTGATCTTTGGGTAAATCCAAGTGACTTCACCATCATTGTTTAAATCAAGATAAATGAATTTTCAAAGACAAAGAATTTTTGCATAAATGAGAATAAAACTTCTAAATAATTTTTGGTTGTGGTGGGGTATCTTAAGTGGCTATGGTTCCTAAAAACCTTAAATAGTTTGGGTTTTTTTTTTTTAATGATTGAAAATATATTAACCATTTCATGTTTATAGCTATCATTGCTATTTCATCTTCCAGATAAAATTAGTTATGTTTTCCCTATAGCTGGTGACTTTTTAACTGCAAGCCTACAGAAAGAGCTTGGGATTCAAACTCTAATCTGGCACTCACTTTTTTTTGGCAAATCAGAGAGTCTTTGACTCTGCCAAGGTGTGGGCTCCCTGGGACAGCTGTAGCCTTAAAAGCAGCAACCTTGGGTGCATGCTGTGTATGGTGTGATGAGGTAGATACTGCACTATTTAGCAATTTGCTCATTTGTACATCACTACTGCAGCTATATCCAGTCTTGTATCCTTCTGTTTTTAGTGATACTGCACTGGATTATATAGACCTTAATTGTCTAAAAATTTCATTCTGCCTAATGTTATTACAAGTGGAATCCAAATATAAACATTCCTAACCACTATTCTTTTACCACTGCATTTTTAGATTTGTTCTAACAAGTGCTTGAGAGAGTTCAGACTTCAGGAACAGTGGAGAAAAATGTGCAAGATACTTCTGCTAGATACAAAACCTATTTTGAAGAGGTTTTAAGGAAAAAAAACCTGAAATTGGCCAAGCAACTGTTAACTAGCTATCTGTCGTGTGCGGAAAACGGTGTGCTGAGCTCTGTGTCCTATAGCAATTTCCAAGATAGTACAGCTGGATTTTGGATTCTGAAAATTACCACACATTGTAAAACTATGAGAGAACAGGGATTCACAACATCACAAAGGAGAATCTCACATCCTGGTGGAATTATACGCTACAAGTTAGTCATGCTATGCTGGAGGTAGCTTTTTATATAGGCTTCTAACCTGAATGTTATGGATTTTTAGTAAAATATCTGGTTTCATAATTCCAATTTTATTTTTTTAAAGATGGAAGAGAACAAGTTATTTAATAATAAAATGTAGTTTCTCTGCATGCTAAGCTTAATTGACTCAGTGCTCATTATTATAACTGGATTATCATTGGCTCAATGATAATATTTGAAGGGGTAGCTGCATAAATGCTTGATCATCTTTTCAAGCCATTAAACACTCTGGGCATCAGCCTCTTAACAGTAATTCTGACATGTTTATCTCAGCTGGGTTTGTAATTCTTCTTTGTTCAGGGTTTGTGATCTGTATGTACAGTAGATTTGGGAAAAAAAAAGAACAAAAAAAAAAAGAACAAAAATCCAACAAAACATACCACCTTCCAAAAGAAGAAATAAAGAAAGAAAGGAAGAGAGACTATTCCATCACAAAATAATCCTCAGTGACTAAGAAATAAAATATTCTCCTTAAAAAGCAATTATGCTTTTGTCCATTAAGTCTGGACACCTGGAGTAAATATTTGTTTCAGATTTTCAGGCACCTTATTACATTTATATTTAAAGGTTAGCTACAACTGTTCTTCCTGGTTACCCATCATATAATTAACTTCAGTGTACTTCCAAATTTGATTTTTAAAGAAAGTATCTCTTGCAGCCCACATCCTGAAAACTACCAAAAACTAAGGGCACTCTTTTCATTGCACCTTTAGATTCCACACACTTGGTCCCCGTATAAGCAGCTAAAAATAGTCGGAGTTTGACCATTTACGCTTGAACCCATCAGGATGAACTCATGCTCTACTTTCTCCATAGACACACAGAGCCCTTCCTGAAGGGATGGGATGGAGGGCTCGGACCCCTGTCTCCGCCACCGGGACGATAAGGAAGCGGTATTTCCCAGGTTAGCCGGAAGCGTTTCTTCTGCAAAAGAAGGCTCCCTCCCTGGCCCGTCCGCCCCCAGGAAAAGCTGAGTGTTATTCCCGGCGGTGCCGCCTGGCCCGAGGCGGGCGCAGCCGAGCCCGGCGCGGCCGGCGATGCCCATGCCGGCGCCCAGGAATGCCATCCCGGCGCTCCAGAGCTGCGCCGAGCCGAGCAGCGCCGAGCCGAGCCAGCAGTGGCATAATCTACTAATGGCTTCTTTTCATTTCAGCCCTCCCTGAGAGACTCAGTGGCAGATTGTAGACTCAATTACTCTCATGTCAGGTGATTATCCTAGGTCTTAATGTAATCTTCCATTCACACATACCATATTTCAATTACGGCAGCTATGAAACAAGCTGTGTATTCAAATCACCAATCACCTTATCACTGCTGAACAATGTCAACTGTAAAAAACGCCAGCTGAAGGCAATTACACATGTGTTGAGAACCGATTATGATTACTCTCTGTGGTATTTGTGATGAGCTGGGGAATGTTCTGAAAATTTAATTTAATGACAATATGCTTGCTGTACAATCCATAATACCTCCTGAATCCAGCATGGGGCTATTAAAACTGATAGGAGCATATTATCACCGAACTGAAAAGCCGGGTTGGGATGGTTGCTGGATGTCTCTACAGGGAATGATAGGTAATTTCTCCACATATTTCTAACGGCTGAGGCAGACAGCTTCCAGTTCCAGCTGCACTCTGAAGGTGGTCCCTTCCCCTCCCTCCTCCCTCCCGGAGCGGAGTTAAGGTGTTTTACTGTAGGCGCTGCAGAGGGACGGGGAGGCAAGAGGAGCAGGGGGGCGGTGCCGCAGGGACCCCAGGGCACAGCGCCCTTTCCCCTGGGGGACTTTATGAACCTCGTTAAATCCTTAAATCCTTCCCTTCTTCTTCTTTCTTTTTTTTTTTTTTTTTTTTTTTTTTCTCCTTTCCTCTCCTTTTGACACC
>JAYDZK010000113.1:59133449-59147524 GCA_034509185.1 Euphonia xanthogaster
GCGCCCTTTCCCCTGGGGGAATTTATGAACCTCGTTAAATCCTTAAATTCTTCCCTTCTTCTTTTTTCTTTTTTTTTTTTTTTTTTTTTTTTTTCTCCTTTCCTCTCATTTTGACACCGTCTCCTCTGCGGGGACTTCGCTTCCATACCCGTGAAGATTTAAAGGGAGGAGGAGGAGGAACAACAGCCCGTTTCCAAACGGATCCCCCCGGGCTCCTTGAAGGGAGAGGCGGCGGCACCGCCCGCCGCGCCCTGCGGGGTCGCCTGTTGCCAGGCAGCAACCCCGGCCCGGGCAGCGCTTAGCCCCAGACAGCCCAAACGTGCTGTACGCCCATGATGAAGGTGAAATTGTAATTGCTGCGCGGCTCCCCGGGCAGCCTGGCACGGCCCTGGCTTCCAACAGGTAGCCAGGCTGGAGGGCACACAGCGGGAGCCCGCGGCCTCCTCTGGGCCGTGCCGGCGCAGCGCTGTAGGCCGGGATGAGCAGGAAAATCCAGGGCCCCGTGCGCCCGTGGATGGGGCCGGTGCGCAGGGCTGCTGCTGTTTATTGATCGCAATGGGTGCGATCCTAGATTAGGCCCGCAGCTCATTTCAGAGAGCTGACAGTCTCCGCTGCCTGCGCGAAACACAGAGGTCTCCGGGTCTCTGCAGGCTGCGGCCGATAACGCCGCGCTGGGATCATCTGCGAGCTCCCGTGTATTGTCTGGCTCTCCTTCAAGGGCTGCCTTGCGGACCTGGAGCCTTCAAACAAAACCTGTCGTCTCCAGCACTAAACCGAAAATCCCGTTCAGCGTGAAGCACGCAACACCATTTGCTTACGTACAAGAAAAATTAGTTTTCATTGAGTATGTACTCATCTGCACTAACATTTCATATACAGAGCATTTGTTTCTGTAAGAAGGTTGATTTTTTTTTCAACATGTCAGCCTATTGAGGTAATTTGCTCTTTTTGTATATAGGAATTTTATTGTGGATTTATCACTCTGAAAGCATTTAAGTGGAATTCTGCAGCACCTGTGCTTTTTTAGCCTGGAAATCTTATAGGTATCACATTGTCCCAAACTCATATATTCGAAGGAGGCTTACCTGATTTTAATTTTTTTCTTTTCAGTTGCTCTTTCACACAGTGACGAGTACCGTGTCTCAATTGTCTTTTGCCGATGTCTGCTGTACTAGGCACTTGGACAAAAATATCTCACCAGATGTCTAAGATACTGTAACCCACAAACTGTATGGTAGTACCCTGTTTCTTTTTGGTACTTACCTATGCATCTGATTACTACAGGCATGTAAAACACAAGGCCAGAAAATAACTAAATAAGGTTAATAAAAATGACATAGATTGGAGAAGCCAGAGCAAGCAACTAGGAACATTTAAACAGTACACTCA
The DNA here is from genome assembly GCA_034509185.1 of Euphonia xanthogaster. Classification (NCBI taxonomy): domain Eukaryota; kingdom Metazoa; phylum Chordata; class Aves; order Passeriformes; family Fringillidae; genus Euphonia; species Euphonia xanthogaster. The sequence continues at coordinate 59,134,839 of JAYDZK010000113.1, forward strand.
AATTATTTGTATCTGTTTGGAAAAACAGCTTCTGCTGTTAAAGAGGCTTTAATTGTATAATTTACTTTTTAAAAAGCCAATTCTAAAAAGGAAAAAATGGATGCATACGACTGATGCAGAAACTAATAAATTGCAGGAGAAAATGATGCTAATAAAATTAGCAAAGGTTTAGGAAACTTAAGTCACACCAGATTTTGGGTACATGAAAGGAAACTACAAGATACTATAGGATTTCCTTGGTTTGCAGTATGTATATGATACTCCTCTACACATGATGTGGTGATTAGTATTATAGTAACAGTAGTACTAACAAAGTCAATATTAACAGCATTGATAGTGAAACCAGAAAATGGCAAAACCAAAGCAGAACCAAGTGGAGCAAATTAATGAGCCTTTAGTCGCAGGCTCAAACCAGCTGTTTCTCCAGAGGATTGAAATGGTGCATCTTCATTCTGTATTAGCCTAAAGCTGAGGGATCACTGACATGTGAGCAGTCTGACTCTGAATTCCAGCTAGAAGCAGAGACTTCAGGGCACCTCTGCTCTTTGCTACAGGAATGCAGAATTCACAGCATCACATGCATCTGGCACTTGCAAGGAAAGCTTTCTTATTACGTGAGGTAGAAAGGCAGTGTGCAAGTTGATTTGTGACGTTGCTCTTCATATCTCAATGCAAAGAGAAAGCCAAGAAATAAAGAAAAAACCCTCAACTCTCCTGTTAATCATGGAAGTTGACATTGTTACTGGCACGTTTCTCACATGAAGGGAACAACATTCTGTAAATTAAGGGAGGTACAGCATAATGGCATGGCTTGAAACTTTCTCCCACTTACTGATTCACCATCTGATTTTCATTACATATAGAGAACTTCATCCCAGCATCTATAATATGGTGAGATTTAAGATTTTTTTTTCTTAATCAGATTGAGATTTTTTTCTTTGTGTTGTTTTTTCTTAGTATTTTTTGCACCTTTTTTTTTCTTTAGGAAAGGTATTGAAAGTCCATAAGAAAACATCTCCATTCACCTTACACTTATGGTGTGTACATATGTTAACTGTAAACACAAGCGGGCACAGACTATAGAATCACGCTTAGAAAGAACTAAAAAACTCCCATTTGGCCCAAAATCCGTCATTCATGGCAGCATAGATTTCCCCTCAAGTTGAAGGAAGCATCAGCTGAGCAAAGTTGCCATGACAGACATCTTTCAGGTAGCATCGCTGTTTAATTCATTAGGTAAGCTTGTGTTATTTAGAAGGAAAAAAAATAAATCTAAAACTACATTTTTTAAAATGTTGAGGGTTTGCAAGTAAGATGTTATTAGATAAATACCCAACACAGTGAAGGGATTTCTTATTTTTTTTCAGCAAAATGAAGCTACTGTGCTTGTTTTGGAGATCAGGTTTATCACATGAACTCAGGTATGCTGGACTTCAAACAAAGAAAGAGGAAAATCCTTCATAACCTCCTCCATGACCCTAAACAGCCAGAAAATCAAAAGTGTAACCCATTTCGTCAGCTGAATTACATTTCTTCTTTCTCTCTTTGATCCTTCTGAATGTGTAATTCTCTGCCAAAAAAATAAGCTATCTGATTACAAATTGTGCAACTTTTATTGCTCAAGGCAGTTGTTAATTTTTGCCATAGGTCAGACACGATAGAGCTTTAAAAAGAACCAAGAGCTTCTTAATTGTGTGGTGTACCACTAGCTGTTGCCACATCTCAGAGGAGTTATTGCACCTTGCAGATAATGCCCTTTTCCCCTGCAAGCCATGAAATAGGTTCTCCCTACATCGATGTATTAATTAGATTCCAGACTGTTTCAAAAATTATAGCTGAAGCTGCAGTTCAAATATTTCAGAAGTTCTTAGAAAGATTATCTGTTGTGGTTTGTTTTGTCTTGGTTTGTTTTTTAATTGAAAAAGAGGAGGCTGTAACCTTGAACACTGTCTTTCTTTCTTTCTTTTTTTTTTTTTGAAGGATAAGGTGGGGGAAGAAGCCCGACCTGTAGACTTAGCTGCATTAAAGGAATATACAAGTTCATAAGTTTTGATAGAATTCCAGGTTAACTTTGTCAATTCTGATGTTGTAAAAAGTGAATGAATTGGCACGACCTGTAGAAATCTCAGGAAACGTTTGAAGTTTCTGCAGCTGGCTGTATATCAAGCATACAGTGAAAAAAGGAAATAGAAGGAAAGTAGAAAAGAAGGGCAAAAGGCGAAATGGTTTGTGTCCATTTAAGAAAAAATCAATAATAGCATAAAATTGATTTAGTGCTTGTCATAAAACATAAGTAAGTGCTGGAAAATAGAGAAAATTGAGTCTCAATTTAATCTGCACAAAAGCCACACTGTACTGATGAAGTGATCTGAGGAGAGAGCTACATAAAACCTAAAGACAGATACTTAATTGTCATATTAAAGACTCTCTTTTCTGCCTGCTGGAGTCAAGGGGTAGGACCCATTAATCATGTGGATAAGGGGTATTGAAATCAAATCTCAATTAAAATCTGTTCAATAATGTCTCTAATATGTTTTTCAAGCATTAATTTTTTCCCATCGATTCTACACCCCATAAATCAGATATGTTGCAGTGCATGTAATAGTTTATGGAGGAGAGGATTATGGTTTTATGAAGTTAATGCAGCAGAACCATTTAATTTACGCAGGCTAAAGTTTTATGTCTGTTGATAATTTCTATTGTTTTCTGTGGGTGAAAATTCATTGAGATATAAAACTAAACCATTTTTTTCTATTTTCATGTATATATGTATGTTTGTGTGTGTCTGTGTCTGTACAAACATATGCAAAATATTTATGTATACTTACTTATATGGCCCTATTTGCAACATTGTTGTTGAAGGAGATACTTCTCCCTTTTTTTTTTTTTTAATTATAGATTGTGGTTTTGAACAGTGAAGATAGCAATCTCTCAGGAAGAAAAGACAACCATTTTTTGTACTGTTACACTAAACAATGTCTGGTGAAACACAGACAATAGCAGGGATATTGGCACCTCAGCTTCTGGCTTTTAAGTGAATCCAATATGATGTGATCATGAGAAGTTTTGTATGAGATATAAAACTAGTTTGTGACCTGTTTAAGAAGGAAGAGGTTTTTCCACATTTGGAAAAGCATTAAACTTCGCAAAAATCTCATTTCAGCAACTATGTTCTTCACCTGCATTTCCTGACAGGTACAATTGGCTATATCCTTCTTCATTTCCTGCCATAAGTTCTTGGGTGAGTGTAGATGTATACTGTTTCGAAGCTGACAAATTCTACCTAAGAGTCAGCTGCACTTTGCTGGTTGAGTGAATATTGTTTCCTGACTGAACCTACTCTTACCAAAACAAAAATCAAAACTCACTTGCAGTATTTAGGCCACCATTTGTAAATACTTTTTCAGACTGCTGGACATGGAAGCAGTCCAATATACCCTAAAGAAATATGAGATGCAAATGCCATGCAATCAGTAGCAAAATATCCTGTGAATTTAACTGAGTTTTGGCTCAAGAATATTAGTTCAGAACAGTCAAACTATTTGATGAAGATCTGGTGCAAGATGTACTTCACAGTAAGACAAAAGTGCCATTAGCTTATGTGCCTCTAACATTTTGAATTGGGACTTTGGATCACCTACTAAGTAACCACAAAAACAACTATTAGGTATAATCATATGGCCCAAAGTAGTAATAAAATTGCATTCTAGTAACATTAATGTCTCCTGATGTCTCTTCCCATCCTGAACTTTTCCTGTGTCAGGAACTGTAATGAGATGCAAAGCCATACAGCGCCTGTCTGCTGACTTATATCCATTCAGGATTTCATTTTGTATGTAATAGTTATTAACTCAAGGGATGATTCCTTGAGTTAATGTCCCAGGAGCTATAGCACAGGCAGTGTTGGGAGCTACAGGCAACATATAGTTTAAAAATCAAACCAGAATTTATTAAAAAAAAAAATGTCAGTAGTATGGTTACTCAAGCAGAGGGAACACGCTAATGCTGAAAGACAAAGTAAAAAAAAAAGAGACAGAAAATTAAATTGTGAATGTGCTACTCCACTCTCTCCTAATAATACATTTCTCTTCTAAAATTATATTAAAAAGGCACTCCTAAATTGCACAGTAATTAGACGCAATTTTACTGCAGAAGACTGTACATAAGAAGACTTAAGTATTGCTACTGTAAGTTTTTATTAGTATTATTTTTGCCAAATCATATTAAGAAAAGGAGATTGGATACTAATTTGTGCCGTAGCTGAATGTTTTGCCAGCATAGCTGCATCAGAAAAGAGTATGAGCAAGGTAAATTATTCAGCACACAGTTCTACTATGGAAAATTCTTTGGTTGATACAACTTATGTCACTCCTCCAGTTTTCATAACATAATTCCTACAGGTTAGCTATACAGACAAACACTTTTTGGTGTATATACAGCTATAATTAGAAAAAATACATTTTACAGAGAATGTACTTTGGGGTTTCCTGCTTATTTCTTGTTGGGTTTCAAATGTACTTTGGGTATGTAGGATGTATAAGGATGCATTTTAACATGGTACAAAATTAGCCTATGGAACTCTTTGCTACAAAATTACAATGACTTGAAAAAGCTAAGAAGACTTTAGATTTATCTCAATCATAAAACACTTCCACAGTTGCATCAGGTAGGATAAAACATTTTTAAAGGGGATATAAACCCTCGTGCTTCAGGTCACAAACAACAGAGAAGATTTAGAAATACACCTCCAGCCTATGAGTGGATTATTCTTCTAAGGTGTGCCATACCTTTTCCTGAAAAGTCTGGTGCTGATTGTGCTCAGGATACTATCTCTTTGGTGCATCACAGTCCTATGGCCTTTCTGTATGGATACTTGAAACTTCTAGTTACCCTCAAAGTTCAGGCAATTTCCCAGGTTTTTTGCCTGCCAAAATTTTCTGAGTAATCCTTCTAGAGGTTAATCCTCTAGAAGATGACTCTTCCAGGCTAACACCCTGAATTATCAGCTTTCATTTGCTCTCTGCAGCTAACTGCGAAAGCTATTTCTTTGACTTCAGCTGGGCTTATGAGTGGGATGAAAATGGTACTGCTGATCTGCAGGCCACAGATCTCCTGGGTGTAAAAAGTCTCTGCCAGCTGCCTTGGTGCTGTTTTTAACACTAGCCATTTGTAGAAGTGAGAAATAAGAAAATATTCCCCCTGTAATTTAAAGGGGGGGAAACTCACCCATTAATGTTCAAGGATGAACTACACAAACCTACATTATATATTAATATATCTTAGTATTATATCTTAATTTAAATAGATTCTGTTTCTTCCAGCTAAAAAGCTGTCAGGAATCCTACACAGCTGGGAAGATTAGCATAGGCTGGATCACAGCTCAGGGTCCAGGATGTTCTCAATTACTCTCTGAATATCCATTCAGATCCATAACTTTGCCCTGGTAATTTCCAGCAATTCTAAAACTCATTCCTTAATTAAGATATCAAACTTTAGCACTTTTCTCAAAGGATTAGTGACTGTCCCTTGCTAATTTTAGAAATATTGATGTCCCTGGGGCATAGCTATGTGAAGCTGTCTCTTGCCAGACAGTAAAAAAAAAAAATTGTCACGAATAGTTCACTACATTGTTTATCCCTTCTTTCAAATGGCAGGAATGATTCCAACCTCAGTATCTAGCTTTTCATACATAAAAAATACAGTCCTTACAAACGCATAAATTGACTCCATACTAATATGCTAAGGAACACAATGGATATAGACCATTTCTGATTGTTCATTGAAAATATAATCACAGTTTGGGGAAGTGGACTTGAGGTAAATGATTACTAATCTGGTTTTGACAGACACCATGACAATAGGATAGCTTTTTCTATTATCGCATTACACAGTTCCAGAGACCACATTACATATTATTAAATAGAAACAATAGTTTCTATGTTGAAACACAATATACCAAAAAGGATAATTGCTGTGGGTTGTGTTTCGCTATTTCTTGTCATACCTCAGTCCTTTTACCTTTCTTGCATTTGACATTTGAAAGAGGATGTTGATGAAAGTCCAGCAACATCTTTTGAGGAGTGAGGAATGGTATTGTTTAAGGTGCTCAAGCCAGTAGGGTCAGGTATGTGGCTGGGAGAAGGTGGCTGAAGCAGGAATGGCAGTGGACAAAGATAAGGAGAGAACTACACCAAGCATAAACTCATTGAGGTAGAAATTGAGGGGAAAATAAGTAACTAAAGCTTAGGTCATATCAATCTTATTTCTCTGTCCCAGCAGTGGCCTCAGGACTTCTCAGCTGTAGGTGTTCATGTGGTTATTCCGTGATCTCACCTCCATGCCTGGGCAGATCATGGAACAGATCCTTCTAGAAGCTAAAGTCAGATGGAGGACAGGGAGGTGATTTGGTATGACCAGCACAGCTTCAGCAGGGGCAAATCCTGCCTAACCAGCCTGGTGGCCTTCTGTGACAGAGTCACTATATCAGTGGACAAGGGAAGAGGTCATTTACCTAGACTTCTGTACAGCCTTTGACATGGTCCCCCACAATATCCTGCTCTTTAAATTAGTGATATGGATTTGATTTCTGGACTGTTCTGTGGATAAGGAGTTGGTTGGACAGTTGCATCCAGAGGGTAGTGGTCAACAGCTCAGGGCCCTGATGGAGATCAGGGACAGTGGGTGTCCCTCAGGGGTCTGTATTGTGAGCAGTGTTATTTAATATCTTCATTAATGACATAGACAAAGGAATCAAGTACACCCTGAGAAGTGGGTTCTATTGACATACCTGAAGGATGGGATGCCATCCTGAGGGACCTGCATAAGCTCAAGAATTGGACCCATGGGAATCTCTTGAGGCTCAACTAAGCCAAGAGCTGGTGATACTACTGGGTTGGGGCAAAGCCGGTACTAGCAAAGTCTGGGGGATGACCGCATCCAGAACAGCCCTGCCAAGAAGGATGTGAGGGTGCTGGTGGGTGAAAAGCTGGATGTGACCAGGTAATGTGCAGCACAGAAGGCAAATTTCATCCTGGGCTGCATCAAAAGCAAGTGGCCAGCAGGGAGAGGGAGGGGATTCTTTCCCTCTCTTCTGGTGAGACCCTGCCTGCAGTGCTGCATCCAGCTCTGGGGTCCCTGACACAGGAAGGACATGGATTGAGTCCAGAGGAGGGCACCAAGATGATTAGAGGGATGGAACACCTCTCCTTCAAGGAAAAACTAAGAAAATTGAGATTGTTCAGTCTGGAAAACAGAAAGCTTTGTGTGACAGGACAAGGGGCAATGACTTCAAACTGAAAGAGTTTATATTAAGATTTATATTAAGTATTAGGAAGAAATTCCTCACAGTGAGGATGGTGAGGCCCTAAAACAGGTTTCCCAGAGAAGGTGTGGATGCTCCATCCCTGGAATTGTTCAATGCCAGGTTAGATGGGATTTTAAGCAACCTGTTCTAGTGGAAGATGTCCCTGCCTATGGTAGAGAGGTTGGTATGAGATGATCTTTATGGTTCTTTCCAACCCAAAACATTCTGTGATTCTATGATTGATTCTATGATACTATTCCCTGCATATGTGGTAGGAGTGTTTGAGCTCAGTCCAAGCTGTCCTGATAATTAGAGATAAAACCAGAGTGATTTCAAAGGCTTTTTAGCAGCCACAAGCTCAAATTTCATTTCTACTCTCTCCCCAACCCAACTCCTTCCCCCTTCTATAAACAGGACTTTCTTCAGGACTGTGCCCAGCTGTCTACCCAAAAGTTTTCTGATGACAAATCTCAGGATGTACGCCTTGCTGCAGTTTAAATCTCCAGCCCCTTTTAGGTGAAAGTGATTGATTAGAGATCTGCTGGTCACAGTAACTGAATTGGAAAGTCAGGCTAGGTGATTTTCAACAACAGGTCCTGTTTTACTAAGGTCTGAGAAGGCTCAAAGACTTGCCAAAGGTTCTCTAACAGTAACCTTGGCAATACCAAGAATAGCATCCCTGTGCTCAAAATGGGCATGTCAGTCACTGGCCACATCACTTTTTTCATGGAAAAAAGCAGCTTAACTACCAAGTTGTAGTTCTGATCTTACTGTGTCCTAGCTTTTAGCTGCCCTTGTAATTTGTGCTGCCTCTTTTAATGTTTCCCAACCAGAGAATATTTAAACTGAGTAGTACACAGAAATGGGGAATAAGGAGAAAAGTCTTTTAAAAGTGCTGCTATCTGTTGCTTTATTCTAAAAGTAAGACATTTGCTTTTTGGAAACATAATTATAAAATACCGATGAAAGAAGGAGTTTTTTGATGGTGACAAAAAAGAGGGTGTCTGTACTACAGCAGAGATGTCAATTTTTTTTTATTCATGGTTTTATTATTCAAAATAAAGATTATGATCTTAGTTTGAATTAGAACAATCCTAGAATTAGTAAGTGGAATAATACTTTCTATCCCTAAAGGATTTTCAGTTTTCCGGTAGAGTTGTCACTCTTTCTCTGTCTGAACAAGAATCTTCCATTTCCCTCAATGATCTGTGGAATTGGAATACTTAAACATGTCAGAATTAAACATGTTTTCTATCCGTGGAAGACATTCCCCATGCATCTATCCTGCTTGACACTGACTGTCAAAATGGAGCATCATTTTTAAGTACAGACACCCTAGACCATCCAGTGAACACTGGGCAGAAATGCTTACCAGTCTGGGTTTTTGAAACCAGCACTTCTACATGCTGTGACAAAAAAAAAAAAAAAAAGAAAATTGAGTATTGTTCTCCTTTTTGCTTCCCTTCAACGAAATCTCACTAGCATTTGCTGCAATAAAACCAATCACAATGGAATCATTTTATATGTGTGTGACTCTCAGATATAGGTCCCCAAGCCACTGTTCCAAATTAACAGCAGCTAAGCACCCATTGATAGACTTAAAATAAGTCATACCCAGTGGACTCCTACATAGTCACCACTCAGAAGGTGCAGAGAGTTCCATGGGAGTTGTGGCAGCGTTTATGCATCTGGTTGTGTTTAGGTTATGAAGGAATACCACTTTGTGCATAATGATCTCTTTTACAACAGGTTCTCAGTACCAGCAGATTCCAATATCAAACGCAGGCCTCCCTTTAACCTGACTCTTAAAAACTTTTGATGAATATATTGTGTAAGAATTTTTGCAACAAGTCAGTGAAGCCTTAATTAAATGCAAACTGATTCCTTCAAATCTTTCCTTTGACAATGCGAGCATGAATGGAACACATTTGAGAGCTCACACAGCTCTAGTTTTCATGCAAAAGACTCAAGTCCCATGAGTGAGCCAATTACAAATTATAGTGTAGGTGAACTCATTCTTTTCCATTCACTGGAGCTGATTCTATGTCATTAATGCTGATATCTTAAAAGGAAGAAACAACGTTTCATATCTCATTAACATTACAGAAGAGAAATGAAATTAATTCTATGATAGAGGAGAGCTACATGCATGGAACTAGTTCAATTGCCTACATTTTAATAAGTTTTTACAGAAAGCCAGAGCCATATCCACCACCAAAAGGCTCTTTAATCCTCTGTGGTGTCTCACACTGACCTCATTGGCACAGGCTTCTTATTGGCTGGGCTTCCACCACTGTTAGGCTTAAATCAGCTAGTGTGAAATTTTAGTCGAGTGTTAACTGTGCCAAAATCCATCTTTAGAGCTCTCAACCTTTCACTTCCCAAATGCTGAAGAGTGGCACTGTAACAGTAGAATGTGACTTGTGTTATGAATCTATGAATGTGGAGGCTATATATATAAAAGGCCCATAATTTACAGGAAACATATTGTAAAGGAAACATTAGTCTCTCATATCTATTTACAGTTGCATGTGCAGTGAAAGAGTCACCTAATATTGGATGGGTGATGCTCAGAGACAGAAAAATCATATTTTTTCTTAAAAAGACCTACATATTGTCAAGCTTGGAAGCTGGCCATATATGTCCTTGATTCATTTAGTGTAGAAAACTATTGGTATTGAAATCCAACTGCCACAAACACATTTATCACTTGTACTCTTCTTTTGGCCTGGACTAACCCACACATATAGAAAAACTTAGCTCTATGCCCCATGTGCCAAAGGCAGTAAAGCAAATAGCTCTCAACACTGACAATGTACTGATACTCAGAGTTGTTCCTTGCCACATATATTTCCTGTTGTTTTGTTGATTTTTTTTTAATGATGTCTGGCTATTAATGCAGAGCCTTGTGTAAGATGAGTGACCCTGAGGCTGTTCTAGACTACATTCAAATCCAAAATCTGATGAATTCTAGCAGCCTGCAACCATGGTTCAGAAGAGCTGGAAATACCTTTTTCTCCACCAGACATAAGCATGTTGTGACACAAGAGATGAAGGACCAGAAAAACTACCAATTATCAAGGACAGGAATAAAAAACGACACAGCTTTAAATTATAGATGTTTGACATCAGCATTTGCACTGCAGCATTCTTTGTCTCTTAAAAAAAAGCTCTAAGAAGATATTTGATAACTTTTCCTCATTAAAAACCCATTCATCATGTAGTATTTTTACCATTGTCTTGGTAAAAAATAGATGTTTTGTGAAAGATTCCACTGAGGCTTTGTATCATAAATGCATCTTGCTTATAACACTTTTTAGGGTGTACTTTCTCAAGACCAAATCACTTAACAATAGCTGATTTAATTAATTATGTTATTAATAAAATAAAATTATATTAATTATTTAATTGTCTTTTTCCTCTTCCCTTTTTATTTCAAACTATTTCATTTTCTTTTTGAAAACATTAAAAACTGCAAGCCCAAAAAAAGCTAAATGACACTATAAAATGGAACTTTCTCAATCACTAATACTATGGTTAATTTTCTTTTTCAGGGATTATTGATAATCATTCTAAAAATACAGTACTCTGTTGTGATGTCTGATTGTTAGTGTGAGGAAATTTCTCTCAAAGCAGTCACACAAACTGTTCATTTGGCAAAATTTGGAGTGAAACACAATCTAAAGCATGATAAGAGCAGGAAGAAAATGTGTGACTTGGAAGAGAGAGGGGCAGAGCATCTTAAAAAGAAAACAACCCCCCCTACTATTAGTAGTGAAAATGAGTATTTACAATTCAGTGAGAAAACAAAGCAAAACACCCACAGATTTCCTCTTACTTTGTACCACAAGGAATACTTGATCTGGCACACAGTTCACCCAAGAACTAGCAGATTCAAAAAGATTTTAATTTTTGTTAAGTTAAACATAAAATTCACCATTTTTGCTGGGGAGAAAAGCAAGGTAAAATAAAAAAAAATCGTGTCTCAGTGGATTCCATTCTGGAATGGTTTCCAGAATTGCCACCTTTACAGTTAGAAATATTTGTTCTCTAATGCTGTCATTTTTAGTCTTGTGGGCTGTCCCAGAAAGATGCTGAAGCACCAAAGTACTGCCAACTCTCTGTTATTCAGGATATTTTAGGGATAGAAATGAGAACTGAGGTCTCCCAAATTATGGAAAATAATTTGATAGACGGTATATGTGGCTGTGCAGAAACTGCATGAACTGGGTCAGCTCAAGTATATTGGTGCTTATTAGCTCCATTTAATAATTGTCTTTGAAAAGCCAGTGGAGCATCTTGGTATTCATGATACAGAAGGCATTCAGCATGACTCATATTTTGATAGTTTACAAAGCATATGCATATAGCTTCACATTTGTATTATTTATAAACAGATGCAGCTTTTGAATGTACATATTTGCACAGAAATTTTGCCAGTATTATGTAAAACATGAGCAATTGACAAGTTATTTAAGATGAAGGTCATTTATAAATGTGTAATATTGTAATGTTATGCTACAGCAATGTTTTTCTAGTTTTGACATTGTTCTCCTGGACCTCTGCAAAGTAATACTTCAGGTGAGAGCGTCCACTGATTTTCTGTGGAGTATTAGATGTTGCCTGATATTTTTGAGTAGTTGGGAAAAGGTGATCCAATGTCTAAAGTTGAACATACTGGAATATCATGTAACCATCATATCACTAGATATATCAATCATATAACCATTGCTAACTGCCAAGTAAAAGCAGATCTTTAGGCTCTTTAGTTTCTTATATCCCCACTGAGCAATTGATGTTTGAAAAGAAGGCAGTGGTCCCATTTCTTCCCTACTTGTGTGGATGTCAAAGTTCGGTTAAACCCAGCAGAAACTGAGCTAAAAAATTCTATATAAATTCACATGGAGGTGTTTCTTCCAAGTAAGACATGCTTTTCAATTTTTTTTTCCTTTACAGGAATCATTTTTCTAGATAAATATATCCTACAAATCTTGAAACAAACATTCTCCTAAAAGCAGACTGTAAAACAGTTGCTTTCCAGAACTTCATCCTTTTATAAAGCTTCTTTTTTTTTGCAGGACTCAGCTCTGCTAAGCTCCCTTCTACAATATCTCAGCTTGTTCTATTTGATGGCTGTTCCCCTGTCATCACTCATTTTCAGTGGGCAAGGGGGAGCAATTGCTGGGCATCAAATCATCATCAAGTAAACCAGCCTTGACACTAGTTAAAAAGGGAGATGGATGGTCAGTTTGCTTCTACAGAAAATATTCTCTTAAGTATCCTACCAAGGTCCCTTGATACCAGCCTAGTGCTTTTCTTTTTCTTTTTTTTTTCTTTTTTTTTATTTTTTTCTTTCTTTTTTTTTTTTTTTAGATCGGAAGAG
>JAYDZK010000113.1:59147962-59152962 GCA_034509185.1 Euphonia xanthogaster
TAGATAGATAGATAGATAGATAGATAGATAGATAGATAGATAGATACATACATACATACATACATACATACATACATAAATAGATATGACTTTTGGGTAGTAAGTTTGTGTTGCATATTGTACTTCACTAGGAACACCAACAGAGAAAACAGCACAGATGTCTTCCCGAAGTATGAATCTTAGATGCTAGAACTATAATATACAGATGAACACTTTGGACTAAAGGACTGTAAGTTTTGCTCTTCTCATTATCATTGGGTCTGTAAATCTCTTTCTCTCACCATGCCCCCTCACCCCTTCTCCCACAAAAAAAAAAAAAAAACAACAAAAAAACAGAAAGAAAAAAGGAAAGAAAAAAAATGCCCAAAACACCAAAACAAAAATAACCCAAATCTTTGACAGAATTTGGAACTTAAAAAAAAAAAAAAAATAGAACAAAAGCATTGAGCATGCAGTGATTGTCTCTGAGCAGGATTTTTGGTGCAATCAATATTATTACTACAATACAGAAAAAGCAATTTTGATAATAATTTTGCAAGAGTGGCACAGAAGTTCCCAAAAGCATAACCCTTCTCAGATTTATCTGCCTACTGAGCCCTCATTAAAGTCAATGAGAATTTGGAGACTCTAATGGAGGAAAAGCCAGTACAATGCATAAATGTTCAGACAGTGCCTCAAGGTTCTTACTCCAGCAAAATTCTTATGTAAATCAGTGGAAATTTTGTCTCGTGGGGAAAATCAGAAATGAGCCTCATTTTGTTTGTAGAGACTGAAATATTTAAAATGTTAAACTGGCAATAATTGTTAGTATGCCCTTTCCATAATTGTTTAAAAAAATGTGTAGGGGTCAATCCTGCAAAATCCTGACGTCTCTGGAAGTTTTTGTAAGCTAAAGCAAGCTCTTAATGCTCAGCAAAGGGGAAAGGGTCTCAATACTTCTGCCTCTGAAACACAGCATGGTCCCAGCTGAGTCAGGATGGGAAGCTGAGACCAGGCAGTGACAGCTTGATTGAGGAAGAGGAACAATGTAGTAGAGTGCCTTCTGATTTTAATTCACATGATGCTCTTTATTACCCTTAGGGAGAAGAGGTACTATTTAAAATTGCTTTTAACACTATTTATTTCAAATATATTTTACTGGAACATGACCTATGTTTAAACAAGTTATAGAATGCATAGTGTCTTGGGGGAGTCCTGGGGTTGGATATTTATGGGGGGAAAAAAAACTAAACAGAAAGACCCCGACAACAACAACAAAAATCCCCACCAAACAGAGGAAAATCAAGAATAAGCAGAATTTAGGTTTGCAAACCTTTCTATTTTTTATATAACAAGAATTATTTTAATTGCTTTTAAGGAATTAATATACCATATATAAATAACTGAAATTCAATTTAATCATAAGTAAGCCATTATGTTATTGACTAGAACTGTTTCTCTGTTCACTACTTTATGGGATGTGATTTTATAACAATGCCAACTTTATCTGGCAGCCTGTGTGTTCACTGTAAAAAGCTTTGGTATTGATGCAAGAAGAGTCAGGTAGAAATAGACTGAATTTATTATTTTTTTGATTCAGGTCCATGATACTTGTGCAGTTATTTATATTACACTTTCTGAGGTTTTACTTTTGCATTCATTACAGAATGAAGAAAAAAATTTTTCTTAATGTTTTTTTTTTTTCCCATGGAAGCAAATTAAAAAACCAAGTGCAGTTATTCTGAGGTTTTTTTGAAGTCTCTAAACTGATTCAGGGACCATACATGCTTTCTGTTATTAAAGAGATACATTATTATGGAGTAGAATACCAGAATACCTCCTGGTAAAAATTAAAAATAGGATCAATATTTTCCATTTTTTAAAGTCTTGAGATTTATAATGAACCACTGTGTTGAACCTCTATGAATTTTTTATTTTTTTTTGTGAATTTTGACAGAACTTCAGAGGTGTGAGCCATCAAATAGCACTACGAAGCACAGAGAACAGCTGAGGTGTAGGGTCAGCTATGTTAGCTCATATCTGCAGATTACCTGGTAGGGCATTTAAGTCTTCTGTCTCAAGGCCTATCTGAGCTTAAAAAGTCAGTGTATTTGCTCCTTTTTGGGTGTGATTCAATGTCACAAATTTTCAGGCAGCCTCTCAGGTTTGAAGGTGGTTGTCCACTACTGCACTTCTACTCCTCAAGCACAGGCACACTCTCAGCAGTGCCACTTTGCACAGTCATGCTATAAACCTGCCCTTTGAAATTGCCTGGCTTTTTAAAAGCCTTTGAAAAATATCTTTTTAACAAAATTTTTTGTGCAGGTCTGAACTAGATGATGGGATGAATATCCATAAGTAAAGAGCAAAACTGCTCTTCAGAACCAGGCAACAGAAGTTCAGCAACAGAGGAAAGCTCCACAGCTGAAGGATTACTGGAATCAAATCATATCCTTGGTGAAAGCTGACTCAACCAAAGGAGTCAACACATCCTTCACCACTCTGTGTGGACTGATCACAAGCTCTTCATCCTGGTTCTGCTTGCTGGAAGAACTGTGCGTGCCCACGGCAAAAACCTGGGGTAGTTTTTTACAGGAGCAGCCACATTTCTGTGTTAATACAGACCAACACCAACTGGTGGACTTTACAGGTAGAGACATATACATTACAGTAGTGGGCTATTGAATTAATGTGGCCTCCAGGCATTTCAGTCAGACTCAGGACTCTATAGTACTTCATAAGTGATACATGTGAGAAAAGCAATAAAGTTTGCGAGATTTTTATAGAATATTTCTCTCCCTTATAACTAGCATAAAAGACAAATGCAAATTTGTTGATCGTTAAAAGTTGTTGAAACTAGTCAATGCTACTTAATTTAAATATTTGAAAATATTGATGCAAGAGAGCTTTATTTGACAGCTATTTATCTCAAAGTTACTCAGACTTAAAAATATGCAATCAAATAATATCTGCTTTACTGAATAAATGGGGATAATAATGTCATACTTCTAACTGTTATTTTAATTCAGTTTTGTTCAGTAAGAATCCTTATATATCCTCTTTTCTGTGCCAGTGTTTTTCATTTTACTTGTATAAAGAGAGATTAAAAAAAGAAACTGAAAGCAAGCAAGTGGAGGTATTTTCATAGAGCAGTGTTAAATTAGTGACAAGAGGACTAATGCTCCACACAGGTGGAACACGAAGATTCTCAGTAGTTTTATAGAAAAATGTCTGAAATGGGAAACAAGGGATGTGAGGCACTAAATGATGAAAAACTGACATCTTCCTTAAACACTGAGTTTTATGTTCTTCTGGGATTTACGTTCTCGGGTTTGGCCTTTATCCCTCTTGCTGACAAATAGCTTTAACAAGATTTTGTCATATAGTCATCTAAAAATCTGTCTTAGTATTCTCTTTAGGCCTGATTCTCTTCTTACCAGCCTCAGTTTAAATCAGAGGTCAAGAAAATCAGTACGGTTGAAATGACCTGTAGATCAGAGTAATATATTTTCTGTGAAGTTTAATATTTCCCTGTGCATGTTCCAAATTGAGCATTTGCAGACTTGTATATAGAATATCTAACTACTAAGCTAACTTATTTTATCTCAGTTGTTTGTTTACCCATTAAAACCCCTCAAACATCTCAGTAGCTTCAGATTTACACTGAAGTTAATATAAAGAACTGCATGCTCTCAGTGGTTTTGTATGCTCTATTTTTGTAGTGCTACCAAGTTAATACAAATTTCCTCAGGGAGCAATTAACTTCCAAGACTTTTTTAACATAGGACACCTATTACTGAATTGTTAATACAATTTGTCAAATCCTTGTCTATAGGCACTGAAGACAGTGAGGTTATATTTATATTTTGAGACAAAGGAACATATCATCTCTGGGTCTGTGCTCTTTCCATATTCTGACACTCTATTCCAACAAACCTCAACTATGATTTTAGTTTCCATGAGAAAGAACATGTGGAACAGATAATCCAAAGATATTTGATGTTATAATGCAAAATTCTTCCGATTTCTACTATGATGTTCAAGTGGATTAGAGAGGTGAGAGCATCTCTATTCCAAAGACACAATGGAATTGTCATATTAAGTGGCAAGAAGAGCAAGATTACAAAAATGATACTTTCTACTAATGGTAAATTACTGTGGCTGGTAGAGTTAAGAAAAAGATTCATTACCACATATAAAGGTCTGGTCACAAAGGCCAGCTGGGCATAAAATGGAGTAGCCATGCACAAGAATTCATAAGCAGATTACTGACTTGGAGTTTCTTGGATATGCAGAGAAGAATTGCTGTAATGGATATATTGTTCCTGCTACCTATAGTTGTGGTTAAAAATACTTTATGTGAATCTTAGTTGCAGTCATATTTGTACTGGAACAAAAGATATACCCTGGGAGGCATAGCTCCTTTCCAGAGCTCATCCTGGGATGTCAGAGTTTTATGTCATCTATCTGAGTCTGAAGGTTCAGGCTTGCCCTAAAGGATTATAACATTTGCTAAACTGTCATTTTCCTTGCACAGAGCTGAAGAGTGTGTTTACATTAGCATGCAGTTTTAAGCCAATGCAGCTGAGTTCACTGATATGTTTGACTGACAGTTGGCCACTTGTGCTTAGTATTCAATTTTGAAATATCTTAAAACCTTCATTTAATAAAAGCATTTGAATTTCAAATTCTATGAAATACTTCATTCAGGCTGCAAGGTAATACATCTTGCTTAACATGTTTTCTATATGAATGCCTTATTTGGCTATTAATTTTACAAATATTTCACCAGATTCCAACTGGGATTCTGCTTCTATGCCTTTTGCTTCTTTACAAAGATGGAGAGACAAGTGAAAGAATGGAATACAATTCATAAGGAAGTTTTAACTCTGACTGCCATTTTACACATCCTGAAGAGCAAGAGTTTACATCTCTGTCTCAGTCAAGGGAAACGAGTTTCCTAATCAACATAATGGGTTTAGACAAAACAGACAAAATTTGTCACTGGGAGCAAAAATTGA
>JAYDZK010000113.1:59157962-59183466 GCA_034509185.1 Euphonia xanthogaster
GGAGTCTTTCTCTATGGATAAAAATGTAGACCTCTGACTCCTCTTGTTTTTGTCAATTTGATCTCAAGAAACCAGCAGTAGTACTTAATTTAGGCTTATGTAGCTAAGAAAATGGAATGGCACCCAAAATGCAAACTTTTTTTTGAAGCGTTAATTCCTTTTCCATTATATGGTTAGCACACCATGATTCCTCCATTGGTTCCTGCATTCTTTGCTGTCAAGGACTTTCCAGCTACTTCCAATATTCATAGTGGAAATGCTACATAAGTCTGGGATGTGATAGAAGAATTTCAGAGTAATTGTTTTCTTTTTCATCTGTGAGTATTTGCATGCTAAAAATGGAATTTTATAGTAGCCTTACAATGGAATGGAATGACCAGTTGCTCCCAGCTACAAAACGGCTGATTAATATTATGCTGAAATGCCTTAGGAAGATTCCCCCTCTTCCCCACTTTTTTTTCCCCCAGCCAATAATGGCAGTCATAAAATTCCAGTACTATACCTTGCAGAAAAGCAAGAACTTGTGGAGGATGTCAGTGCAGTGATGTCAGTGAACCTGGGTGTCACTCCAGAGCTCCATAATGCCTGCAGTGACACATCCCTCCCACCCCTCTCTGTTCACAGGATCTGCCTCCCAAGACAAGGCATTTGGTGCACTTTGAGGCAGACTTTTAACAACACTGAATGCACGCAACAGAATGTGCTAATTTTCTTTTTTCATTACCTACTCCATAAAAGTAAGCAGAAAGCTCTTGCTTAAGTGACTTTCTAACAGATATCTGTAGAGTAAGAGAAATTTACACACCATTTTTTGTGAGAGTCTTCCCTCTTCTCTTTCCTGTTTTCCTTTCTGTAGACTACATAAGAATAAGATTGCTTTTCAAAGGAGTTTAACTCTATTATTATTTTTATTTTTTAATTATTTTTATTATTTTAGACTGTCATACAAGAGATAAATAACATAGGGCTTGAAGACTTATTAGATAGAGATGTGGGGATGTGACAGAGGTTGGGAGATGTCTAGATTCCAGGTGGATGTCAAAAGAAGACAAAATGTTTCCTTGAAAAAAATGAGACTCTGTTAGGACATAGGACTAATGTAAGTGTCAGTCCATTAAGATTTAGCATTTGGGATCCTATTTTTTTCTTTTGGGCATGACAAAATTAATTGCAAATACATTAACAATTAATCCATAAACCTCTGCTGAGTGCCTTGAAAAGACACGCGAATAGGATTTGTATCTCTTGAAATCCACTGCCATTCCCAGAGCTCAGTGTTGAGCAAGAGAGGTGTTTTGCTCTTGAAAATCTAACAACCAGTTTTGCGATGTCACCAATTTTTTTCAATCATCCAAATACCACCAATTCAATTAAGCTCATAAACTTCCTACCCATGGTTCTCTGGGATAAGCAGCTCCATTTAAAAGTGAATGTGGACGAGCTTGTGCTGTCCGTGTGAAATATTGTTCAATCAACAGCCAAAGTTTTACTTGTCAGTTTTGATATATCCGATAATAGCTGTAGGTTGTTTTGCAATGTCCAATGTTCTGTGAAGATGGGCTTTTCATATTCTTTATTGTTTTTTTCTGACAAAATGTTGCCTGGACTTTTGCAGTTTTGTGAAATGAAACAACAGTAAAAACAATATATAATTTAACCCTCATAGACCTAGCTGGACTGCAGATAAGCATCTTTCCCAGGCTTATGGCTAGTTTTGGCCAGGATATAATGAGTTCCTGTTCATTGATCCCTTATAAGCATCCTCAATGATTGAACATAACCCCATGCACAGCAGGCAGTCATTCATTTGTGCCCCTTTTCCACTCCATTTTAATCAGCATTTGACACTGTTGAAGATCAAATCCATAATTAAGCTTCACAGACAGTCAGAGTTTTGGTAAATTAAAGCAAAAAAAAAAATAATTTGAGATACTTTTGTAGTCAAGCATCTATAAAAATTCTGCATTATATACTCTTGGTGCCCAATGATTTATTTGTACTTAATGGCTCTTTGTTTCTTTTTTTCTCATTTTCTCTGCTGAGGTTATTACCCTGCATTATTAACACACTCATGTGTGACTCTATTTATTTTTTACTGGTGGGAATACACTTTTTTAGAAACAGCTGTTTATTGTATATATGGGTTTAAAGTAAAGGTACACAAACACACTCACAAATCAACTTAATAAGCACACTGATAAATAGCACGGCTGCTTAATTGGGACAATTGCTAGGGAACAGATTCAATGACCCCAATCAGTGAATTAATGGCACACCTAGTTGTGAAAAGTCCATTTAAATGATATGCTTGGTGTTGTCTGCTGCCTAGTCACAGTAGTTAACAGGTGTGAATTGGTGTTCATAGCATAAATTTCCTGCTGCTTGACCCTTTGTTCACTTCAGGTTGCTTCTCTACTCTTTCATAGTTGCTAAGTGAATGGAAATTACTGGATTTATCTTAAATTTATCAGACTATATTAACACCTTTATAACAGCTAATTTTAAAAGTAAGGTTATTTAGAGAGAGGTCTGTGTGGGAACCTTTCTAATTATTTACTGGATAGGCAAAATGAAACCCATTTTCCATGCCATATTCAGTCACATTCTTTTAAAGTAAGTAAGTTCTAGAGTAACTAATAAGGCTGAATTTTAGACAGAACCTCAATTTATTAATCTGGTTTCTGGGGGAGCGCACTGTTTCTGTGAACTTTGCTGATTCCCTGATTAAGGGCCCTGTAGGAACAGCTAAATAGTGTAATATCTAAACTGCCTGATTCCTCTTCCCAGAAGTGGTCATCTCTGACTCCTGAAATCTACTAAGAGCAGTGGGCTGTGCATCCTGCAGGCCAGTGTGCTGATTTGTCTGCTCAGTGTTTGGTTTCTGAGTGTGGTAAAGATCAGTCTGCACAGCTGATAGGGCTAGATTTAAAAACAACACTGACAAAACTATTTTCCCCTCCATGTTTGTGATATCCGGAGGTTGATAAGTGTAGGGTTCTTTTGTTTTATATTTCCTTTCTCATCATTAGGAAGTTTATCCCTTATGGAAACAATGCTAAAAGAACAGAAGCATAATAAAATGACTAAAGTAAATAAGCATGTCTTTTCTCTTCCTGACTGAATCTGTCACCTTAAGTTGCACTGTCTTTAATGGGAGTTTGTCAGCTAAATAAAACTGTTCAGCTGCTTTGTCTAAGTTGCCATCAAGCAAATCTGACCAGATATGAAAAAGCTATCCTGTCATAAAGTTTTATAAGTATAGTTGAAAGATTTATAGACACTATCATATTAAAAACCTTATTTTGTCAAAGAAGATGAAAGAAGAAGAGTCCATGAAGTTCATGGTCTCTGAAATGCTCGAATGCAGGATGGATGATACTGAAAACCTGGTTATGTAGTGTTTTATGTTTCAATACACTACAAAACTGCAAACATGCTTATACATCCCAGGAGTTCATGTGTGAGGGAAGAGCAGGAACAAATGATCTATGGCTGCCATATGACGTTCAGCAGGTAGTTCAACACTTCACTGGCTCAGCTGATAGCCCTGGCAGAGTATGTCAAAGCTAAAAATCCATCTCCAATGCCAGCCATCCAGAGCACGTTACAACTCCAAGGCAAACTCAAGACACTAAAACTGTCTGTGGAGTGGTAAGGGAGATGGAATAAGTGGGTGGAACAGCATAAAAAAAAAGGACTTTCATTCAACCCCTATACCTTATTCACTTCCAGTCTTTTCTGAGGCCACTGAATCAAATTGCTTTGCCAAGAAGTAACCAAACAGAGAGAGAGCAATACCTTTTTAATTTTAAACAAACCAATACCTCTTTTAGAAAATAATATAGAAAGTTTTAAAATGTAGTTTTACTTGGAAATCTTTTAAAATGAAAGGCCTCCTGGGCAACAGTTAACAGCAATGTTAGTAAAGTGGCAGGGTATGACACTACACGTTTTGGCACAGTAAAAGAAGACATTTGCTGCAGGAGGTATGTAAGAGAATTGTTAACACTGGCAAAATGAGTTTCAAAGACCAGTTTCACTCCTGATGGTAACAGCTCACTAACCACACCTTGAGATATAGCTCCACCAAGGAAGGAAAAGCACCCTATGGAGACAGCTAGTTGTGCATATGCACAGGTATAGGTATCTCTTAATAGTAAGAATTTTTTTTAATTTTACTTTTTTTTTATTGCACATATTCTCTGTCAGCTCTTTGACTGGACATTACCTGAAATAGCAAGCAGAACTGTATTGGCCTACTGCCCTATTTAGGAAACATTGACCTGATGACAGCTGTTCACTTCTTTTCATATATCTGCTTTTCTTCCTTTGTTTTGGAGTTTCACTTCCGAGCGAGAACACCTTCAAATAGCTAAAGACAAGCTTTAATTGAAAACTTGAACACAACGCTGAATGTGTCACAGTGCTTGGACAGTCACTGTACACAAACATTTATATTCAATGAAAGGAAAGTCTCACTAACCAAACCAAGCTTGATTGGAATCTGAGACTGCCAAGCAGTATTTGTCAGGCATAACTACAGCACAGAGGCAGTAATACACTGTTTTCAGCCAGATGGATGTAGGGAGGTCAACAAGCGACCTAAGGGCTGCCTGGCTGGAGGTATTGCAAGTGCTGTAGAAAAATTTTTGAAAAACATTCTACTCTAGACAATGCAAAGTATCTAGTAATTGTTCTTCTCATGGAGATTCAGTCAATAACAGCTAAAATAGTTTTAATTTTTTTTTAATTATTATTTCAAACTCTCTACTAATTCAGTATAGATCAATAGCCCCAGAAATCACATAAAACCATGACAGCAGTCAGGACTTACACAGCAGTGTAAACATCAATTAAAACTAAACATGTGTGCTGTATGAGGACATCAAACTATTTATATACTTTTAGCTCTTAACATTCCAGAGGATGTAATTCTTACACAAGTGTCTTTTTGGTTATTTGCTTAGACCACATTATCATTTTACCAGATATAAGCTGTTCTCTAATTTTTTTTAAAAATCCTAAACTGATATTTAGTATTAAATAAAATGACTGACATGTGAGGATACCTTGCACAGTGTGGCAGAGATCTTGTTAAATTATCTGTGGTATTGGGAACTTGCAGGTCATTGACTATCCCAATTTAATTTGGCTAGTACAGGACATTTCTAATAATTAATACTGTAATAACACTTAATGATCTGCACTCATGCAATCTGAAAAACCAGCTAATGGTGCAGTTTTTAGCGACTGCACAAACAGCAAGTTTTAAATTTGTCAAATGCTGCTATTTCAGCATCACACAGTCATGCAGTAGACCCTGCCTGTGGGGCTATCACTGATCCAGTCACTAGAGACATGGCCAAGATGTAGCAAGAAGCAAAGGACTTGGTCTCAAGGGGGGTGTTCCTTTGGAATTAAAAGTGGGAGCACTGTGTTCACAAGGAGCAACTAACACTCCTTATTTCCCTCTTGTTCCAGGGCTGTGAACAGAAGGGATAAGAAGATAGAGGGAAATGGAAGATCAGAATTAAAAAAAACCCCAATCTGTTTATTTATCTCATGGTGGTTTGTTAATTTTAGAACTAACTTCTCTTTGAATTCCTTAATCACAGTCTCTACATGAAATGGTCTCGTTGATATAAATGTAGGCTTTATCCTGTAGTCGGGGCAATAAGGTCATTGGCACTGGTTTGTATACTGCAAAGTAGTGGAGTTTAACCTTCTGAAAGAGTAGATGGACATGGTCTTTTGCATCTATTTCAAACATTGTTTTCATGGTGAAGGTTTTAGGGAAAATTCCCGTTGGTCTATAATGGAAATGACTTTTGAAACTAACAATTAAAAGCAAATCAACAAATTTCAATTCTCACTCCCAACTATATCCTATGCTTGAGAATGCACATAAATTATCTCCCTGGTGTTATAAATTCAAGTATATTTATCCGTGAAATAGGTTTGGGCATTCTTTAAAACAGCAGAATTTCACTGAACACTTAAGTCCAAATATGAACACTAAGTTACAATTTTCTATCCCACAATTCAGGATTATGGAGCTGCTTTTCATTACACTGTGGTCCTTGCTTTAGAAAGTGGTTTTATTGGCAAACAGCGATTCAAATAAAATGAGAAGGTAAACATTGCACCTTTCCCTGAATGCAGAAAGGAAAGCTCAGGAAGGAAAATAGTTAACTATTCAGTAAATGAATGAGAGTAGAGAAACATCTCATTTTGACTGAAAGACAGATCTCATGTGAGTTGATAGAGGAATCTACATGAACAAGATCTAAGTGAAATATCTTAGACTTGGAGGGAATGAAGAGAGGTTTATCCTCTTCCCTTAGTTTAACTAAAAATCATGGACTTGCCAATTAAATCAGGACCAGATTTATTAAAAAAAAAAAAAAAAGAAGCTTTATTTTGTGCATTTCAAGATTGCCTTTATCCTTGGAATTTTAAAATTAATATTTTTTCAAAATATTTTATTAATTTGTTGCTGTGCTTAGTGGTGGGAGCCAGCAATCACAAAAAACAGATCAAACTGCTCGAGCACTCCAGCAAAAGAGCATGAAGAGAAAGCATTTGTGCTTTCTCTTCACAATCTTTTGATATGTACAAATCAATAAAATCCTGTCTTGTAACTAATTTGCTGGTATATGGACTCCAACGGAGAAAGAACTAATTTTTTTTTTTTTTA
Source organism: Euphonia xanthogaster (assembly GCA_034509185.1). Taxonomy (NCBI): domain Eukaryota; kingdom Metazoa; phylum Chordata; class Aves; order Passeriformes; family Fringillidae; genus Euphonia; species Euphonia xanthogaster. The sequence continues at coordinate 59,164,660 of JAYDZK010000113.1, forward strand.
ACAGTTTTGAGAAGAGAACAGGAATGTGGAGGGAAGTTTCACATCTCTCTTCTCCCAAGGGCTCTTTTAATAAGGTTTAAATGCCAGAATTATACTAGGTTGATATTTTAGTGAGATGAATACATGCCTTTTATGTCCTGCTGTAAAAGAAAATGTCCATTCCTTGTAGAAGGTGACTCACCTACTTTAGGACATAATTAGTTCAGCTTATCTGGGTGTAGAGGCTGCTGTAATCACAGACACACTCCTTACATGCAGCATCAGGGCCTCATCTGTAACGGGGATTGAACTGTGAGAACTCAAAAGTGAAAGACAACAAGCCAAAATGAAATCCATGTGATCATTTTCAAAATGGTCAAAAAACCTCACTCTTTTGTCTGGCATTGTAATCCTGGCTCTAGTAATTTCAAGAGAAAAAAAAATCTCATTGTTTTAGTGGATGTATTCTCATCCTACATATATTTTATGAAAATACTAACATACTCCTTATTTTATTTATGATTTACTACCTCTTTTTTTCTTGTTTTTCATTCACCCAAAAAATCACTAGTATTTATTAATCTAGAGAGGTCTAAGTACATGCAAATAAGATCTCAATTGCCCCTCCAATCTGTTAAAAATGGCACATAACTAATCTAAAACATTTTATGAGTTATTCGTTTCCGTTGCAGATTAAATTAGCAAGACATAGGGGTTTTTTTTCAGTTTTTTTCTTTGTATCCCATTACAATATTGCGTTGCATTAGGATATCAGAGGATGCACAAGGCTAATGAAAAAACCAAAAACATAGAAGCTCATTAAAATTCATGAAGTTCATGCAGGCCCTAAACGGTGAGGGTATATGGCCTTTCCATGCTTATTTAAAGTTATCAGTCAAAGAAATAAGCAAAAAAGAAGTAAAATGTGTATAAAACTTTCATGTGTAGTTTTGATGGATGCAGATTCATGCAAGTGTGTGGTTTCACACATTGATAACAAAGACTACTGAGTCTAGAAACTTAATTTAGCCATTTATTTTAACTCTCTAGTGATAAGAATACCAGTCATGACTCCTGTCTGCAATAACTGGAATATCTACAATAACAAACACATTTCATTTCTGGTTTTATTTTATTCATTTCCCCTTTTTCCTTTTTGTTTTAATTTCTCTGGTCTTTCTTCTGCTTCTTTTTCTTTTTTTTTTCTAAGATTATATATTTATTTGATTTGCAAATATACTGAAGCATAACTCCCCCATATATGGCTGAAGAAAATATGGCTAAGCAGATGATGGCCATTTTGCCTCACAAAAGACAAGGCCTTTTCTTTGCCAGGACATGAGACAAAACACAAATCAGCAGATCCCCAGAGTATCCTTAAAAGCCCAAAGCATAAATGATTGGGAGAAAACATGAGTCTGTCATTGATAGAAACAACTTTAGTCAACAGCTTGTGTTGAAGATGGACTTTCTTGTGCTGTTTTGTTTAGTAACAAGAAAAAATTCACTGAATTTATTTTCTTTCTAACTTGAGGAAATAGGAGGAAGTTCCAGTTTGCAGTAAAACACTGGAGAGCTAATAAAATTGCAAAATTTAATTCATCTTTATTTGAGATTTTCTGCTTCTACTCTTTGGAAGCTGTTGTCATAGATGAAAAGGATGTAAGATTTATTTCCCACTATGCCAAACTTGACGAATATCCAAGTTTAATATCAGTCTCAAAAAATATAAGTAAAGTAAACTAATGCCAAAAAATATTCTTAATTCCTACAGAAATCAAAGAACAATGAAACTCAATAGGATTTTCAGGTATTCAAAACTGTCAGTAGAAAAGAAAATGAAAGCTATGAAGATTTTGTTTCTATATGGAATAAAATACATTCATCAGATGAGACTCTCAGCACCTCCTTAATATGTGTGAGACAACAGTGTTGCGTTTTAGTAAAACACACTCTGTGTTTTATTCAATGCAGATCTAATTGAGATCCAAATTTTTGAAGCCCGCTTGAAAATATATGGGCAGCACTTTCCTAACTCAGACACCCCCAGTTTATGTTAGTCTAGATAGAAGTCCTCTTAACTACACATTTTCAATCTATTTTAGGATCTGGCACAGGGATTGCACCACGTGTTCTTCAGCATCCTCTGGCAATTTTATGTGACCATTTTTCCTAACAAAGAGAGCTGCTTTTAAAAGAAGTTTTGAATTGAATCAACACCTTTAATGTTTTATCTGAAATTCTATGACTTTCCAAAAAGACATGCTATGGTCATCTGTGTCACTTTACTTAATTGGCTTCCTTATGGTACTATTGCATTTACAGTTTGTTATCACAGTCCTAGTTTTTCTGTAACAATCACTGAAATAACTCAGGCATTCAATCCTGGCAAGCCACAGACTATTCAGCACTTTGAAATTCATAGATTTAACAGCATAGTGTCAGATCATTTTTCATAACCCTTGTTTCCTTGTCAGCATGTCATAGCCAGTAAAGAGCTGCTAGATTAGTACAAATATATAAATCTTTTCTCAGCTTCACCTCACTGCTGTTTAATACTACTTTACTGCACCACTGTGCTTACTAGTTTAAAATACCTTCTGTTTGGAGAAACGCATATTTATTATTATTATTAGGGAGTTTTTCTGCAATTTCCCTGAGCACAGGCTGACAGCTGCATAGCACTTTGTCATTTATCATTGTACACAAGATCTGTCAACTTGGGAAACAATTTCAATAAAAAAATCTGCATGAAATTACTTTGCGAGAGGAAAGAAAAGCCCCAGTTCTGTCTATTGTATGTGCAATTCTGTGGCTCTGTTTATTTTTTTTTGCCTACTTTTTCTCTCTCTTTATTTTTTTTTTCTTTTTTTAATTTTGGCTGTGAAAGGTACTTAATGTACCAAAAACAATTTGTAAAAGCATTATTTCACCAATTGGAAGCGTGTACGCCTTGCTGAGGTCTCCCTTATCTAACTGTTGCTAATACATTTTCATGCTGTGCTCTTATGGCTTCATTTTACAGTTGACGAGATCACCCACTCCATGCTGTGTTGGAAATGGGACCCTCGTCACTCTAGTCCACAGAGTGCACTTAACATGTGAACAACAAACAACAAAAAGTTGCTGCTTTAAAGCATCTTCTTCATCCCTTTATCCTTTTGTTGGAAACTTAGCCTTGCTTTTGTGGCTTGGCTTAATAAACTAAAGCATAACAACCATGTAAATCAGAAATCCCATACCTATCAAAACGGGAGGATTTACTCACCTATAGATTCTGTTGAGTTAACCTCAGAGGAGGTCAATAACACTCCACAGATTCTTTGAAAATATATAGCACTCATCCTCTGCTGACCTCATCCTCCTCAAAGTTTACATCAGGAGAAATATTTTTTTTTCCATTACACAGCATTTTTCTTCACTTTGGTTTAATTTCTTATACATCTTGTCCTGTAACAAGATAAACATCTAAGGCCTACAGTTAATAAAACCAACTGGGGCAATAATTGCTGTGAAATTATTTTCTGGACAGCTGAAATAGAGGGATCAGTATTAGAATCTCCTGTTTTCCACCCTGTCAGTGTTTTCTCCAGCTATGGATTTGTTGTCATCAGCGCCTGATGATTCTGCTGACACCCCTGTCAGAAAATGAATTTTTCACTCCCCACTTGATTGACTCCATTCATAGCATGTAACTCTGTCAAAAAGTGCCACTCTCAAGCTCACTCACTCATGTGTTTGCATTTTCAACACCAAAGCTGAGTAGACAGAGACACACATAAAACCACAAAATATTCAGAAGGCATATTTCACCCTTAATTTATAGAATTTATAGTTCTTTATTGTCCTTGTGAAATGCCATGTGTTCCATGCTTTAAATCATTTGGTTTCAGAAATACTTCTTTTGGAGGAAGTTTTGCAGATTTTGTACTTGAATTAAAGCACAGATGTTAAGTTCTGTCAGATTTTTTGATGAAACTAGTATTTGAATGTAAGTCATTAATGCCTCTCAGTTTCATATACTACTATTGATAAAAATATGCCTTTCATAGAAAACTAGCGTGTGTTAAAATGATAGTTGTCTTCAAAACTTGGTCCGCAGAAGTAAATCAGTAATAACCTAAAAAGTAGTAATTGGGGGATCTTCTAGAGCCTGAAATATTCAGACTGAATGATTGCAGGGAGAATTCTTGTTTGTGAGGAACCAATCAGCCTTTAGTGGCTGTCACTGGACACTGCATTTAAATGCTCAAAAATGCCTACAGGCAACCTACTTCCAGGATGCAAAAATCACAAATCTTTTCAAGTGTGAGCAGAAGGTGCTTGCATACCACAATGAATCATCCCTGTAGCAGGCCCAACTGTGTGAAAAGTCACTTCTTCATGCAAGGGGTAGAACAGAGTAGACTAAAGTACAGCAAGTTTGATAAAAACATAGACAAAACAGTTTGTGGTACCACAAGGACTGATTATTATTGTTAATAAGATGCTGGTAAAAAATTCAGAGCTATTGGAAGAAAAAGGCTATCAACAAAATGAAGAGAAAAACTGTCAGTAACATTTGTTTGACACTGCAAGAGTGTTTTTAGAATATGCTCTTTTCTGCATTTGCACTGGCATCAATAAGACATGGCTCAGTTGATGTTAATAAAATTATACAGGTGCTAAGAGCTATGATAAAAATATATCATATTGATAAAAAGATAAGCACAAATAAACCACCCAGTATATCCCACCCTCAATTAACAACGCTTTGCATTTGACACCAATGAAGGCAAATTTTACAACTGATATACGGTGTCATCACCAGCTGTAAGCAGTCTAGTAACTGAAAATAAAATCAGCAGATGCTGTTCTCAGAAAGGTGTTGGACTTTTTCACATGGTTGATGTTTTCCACAGTATTTTCATTTCAAAAGTGGAAGAAAAGTTGAGAGAAGAGAGAGGACAGCAGTACAAAACTCCACAATTTAAAATTACTTTAAATTTAGCAGTAATAACAAAGGGTTTAAAATGTATTCTTGTCATTCATTTTGATATAATTATCCTGACATAGATATAGTTTTTCAGTATGGAATCATTTATTGGAATAACATGTTTTAAAAGAAGTTATGGCCATTTTGTTTTCAGAACAAGTACTTCAAAGAATCTGTCAATTTATTTTTTTAAATAGTAATGTCTTCTATCTTGAAGAAAATAGCAAGGCTATTGTCTTTCCTTTTGCTTTAATTTCTGGGATTTGGTTCCAGCAGGCAAATTTCTTCCTCCAAGACAATTATAACTCTAAAAACAAATGAAATGTAATTACCTTTTTATTGACACATTAAAAGGAAATAAGTAGTATAATCAGCAGTTATATGCTTTCCTCAAAGGTGTTGCTTTCATAAGTATTATGATTAGCTAACAAGATTCAGAGAAGTGGGAGAAAGTGATGGGAAGAAGGCTGTCAAGAAAGAGTATGGTCTCAGTGATTTCATGCAAAAAAGGAGTATATCTAACACACTCTGATTAAATTGAGAGATGTAGGGGATAAAATGATCTTATCAATTTTATGTATCATTTCATTTCACCTTTATGTACAATATTTCATGACTTTACAATTATGCTTCTCAAAGGCTTCATACTTGTATAATTTGGGAGCAAAAAAGTTGGAAGATTTAAACAAACAGTATCCACAAATGATACCTCTGGACCTAGAGTTTTAATAAAATATCTCTACAAATGATGCTTGCAGTCTCCACATAAATAAGGTAAGCCTTTCTGCTCAGTTTTCTATGACAGACACTGAAAATTATTAGCCTTTTAAGAAATGACCTGTGAGAAGAAGATGGTTGTTGATCTTGAAGAGCTTCGATATATAGTACACTTATTTTTTTTAACCAACCTTCTGGACAGTTATCTCCAGTTTGAATGACAACTTTTTTTTTACACTTTGACAGGTAGGCTTAAGTGCACAAGCATGGCTTTTTGATGGAAGTAAAGAAAGAAAAGTGTCTCTTAAAGCTAAAATTGTATCAACCTATTGCTAAAAGGAAAAAAGTATCCCCTCTCTAAATAACGAGAAAGAAATTAACACAGGGCAGTAAAAAAATTAACAAATGAGGAACAGAAACATTTATTCAAAGACAGAAACAAATAGAGTTTATAAGGAAGAAAAAATCACAGAGAAATTAAAAAAAAATACCAGTTATTGTAGGGAATAAAAGTTCAGTAATGTCTTCTGAGGATTTGACCAAAATAGTGCCAGTGTCTCACAACATTTTAGATGAAGTTACAAGCACACAGAGGAGAAGTCAGAACAGTTGATCCAAAATATTACAGATCAAGGATCTGATACACACAGGGGTTATTTGAAAAATGACTGTCTAGAGCTGGAGCAGTGTCTCGCACACACTGTTGCTATAAAAAGAAGGGATAAGGAGAAGGAAGGACAAAAGAATGAAGAAGGGGCCTAAATGACAATAGTGGGAAGTTCTATGACCTTTTTTTTCTTCTTTGAAGGAAAATGCAGAAATGAAGAGTCATGATTAAACACAAGAGTGAAAAAGGCAGAAAAGTTCTGTTTAGCAAGTCTACTTAAACTAATTGTTTCTTCTTGCCTGTTATTTATTACAACCCAAGTGTACAACCTAGTGTCACCCCACTCAGGTGGAAATGTGAGCATGTGGGCTATTTAATATAGTAATTTGCCTAATGTAGCACAATTACAGAAATGTGCTGAGTAACTTTGGGCTGATTCCCCAGGAAAGAATTCTTTATGGAGTGCCTACAAGGTACACCTGTGCCTCATTACCTGAATCGATATTTTTGCCATGTTGATTTGAAGGACAAAATAGACTAAGGAGATTCTGCTTCCATAATTACAAAGAACATAAAGAGACATTAAAACTGGGAGAAAAACTTAAAAACCTGCCACACAGTACAACAGGACAGCAAAAATACAAGGCTAGCTCTAACTTTGCACCTAGGAGCCTCTATATAGCAAACAATTCCATTTTGTTAACAAGCCACAAGCGTACACTTAAGAAGCAGGTGAACAAATGTAATTGTGAGAAGTACAATGATGCTTCTAAGTCTAAATTGTCTTCCTCTCAAGGCACATGTGTTCATCTATTGCATAGTATTTTTTGTGTGGTTTTATCTTTCTCCTCTATTTTAAAACAAATTAATGACTTTCTCTTAACGACCTAAAAGAGGTTAAGGTTAAAACTTTAAAGGATTTCTTTTCAAACATGTCACATCTCCTATTTCTGTATTAATAAAGTAAAGTAATCATCATCCTTTTCTCTCTCTCTCTCTCTATCTCTCTCTATTCCTGGCTCTGGTCTGGCCTGTGAGGTCAATACAGACTAAAGGCCATTAATATCTGATAACTGCAAAGGACTTGTACTAAACACTGATACTCCCATTATGATCTCTGGTGAATAGGTTTCCATATCAGAAAAATACCATTAGAGTTATCAGCAGCTGGCACAGTTTTAACCTCAGCAGAGGCCAAGGCACAAACAAACAGAGACTGAAATACCCCATTATCTCTAGAGGCACTTACTACGACTCTGAGCGCAGGTAGATTGGTGAGGTACCAGGGGGTAAATTTGCCCTCTGCTCCTGCCATACCCATTCCTTGCACAGATGTAACCTCCATGACTGACAATCTGACCACTGTGACTAGCTTTTCATTCAGTTTATTTGCTCTTAAGCCTTCTTTGCAGACATCCTTTATTCTAGAGAATCAAATACACTGGAAAATAATCCAGGTGTTCAGACAGCTTCAAAGGTAAGGCTGTGCTGAAATTGGTACTGAAAGCAGGACTTTTAATCTTTTACACTTTGATGACTGAAATTAGACTCCACATTTAAAACTCTTATTTTTCATAGGTCAGTTTCATTCTCAGTACTATATGTATGTCTTGTATGGGAGAAGATCAAATTGCTGTGGCAGTACAAACACATAAATGCTTCCTAAAACCCCCAAGATTATACCACTTCGCTCTCCAGCAGCTGACCCATATTTAACACATTTATCACGTCCGCTTCTGCACAATCCATCTCAGATGCAAACGGATATTGTGATTTGAACCTTACAGTCATAAACCACTTCAGAGTGACACAGAAATTCCAGTGGAGTTCTGAGGACTTCCAAGTCACTTCCTTTCCCAAATACTGCCAGCTGCACTAAGGTGATGTGTGTCTCTGGCTAACTGGTACTAAAACTGGCAGCCTGGTATGGAATATACTGCACCCACTGTCTGTGGGTGCTAGGATTGGAATGAGGAGGGTGCATGAGGAGAGTTTTGTCTGGAGGTGAATCTGGGTGTGGCCAATGAGTTCTGGATTTTTAGCAGAGGCATTAGCAGCAAATACTCAAGGGAGCATAAACGTTGAAGAAAAGCATGTGGCATCCATGCTAGAGGGAGGCAGAAGATAGGCTGAGAGAGCTGGGGCTGTTCAGTCTGGAGAAGAGAAGGCTCTGGGGAGACTTTATCACAGACTTCCTGTGCCTGAAAGGGGCTTACAAATAGGCTGGAGAGGGACTTAGAAGTAGTGGTAGGACAAGGGATAATGGCTTTAAGCTGAATGAAGGTCAATTTAGATTAGACATTAGGAAGAAATTCTCATCTGTGAGGGTGGTGAGGCATAGGCACAAGTTATCCAGAGATGTTGTGGATGCCACATCTCTGGCAGTGCTCAGGCCCGGGTTGGAAGGGGCCCTGAGCAACCTAGCCTAGTGAGAGTTGTCCCTGCCCATGGCAGTGTTTTTGAAATGAAGTGATATTTAAAGTCCCTTTCAACCCAAACTATTCTGTCATTCCATGATTTTATGACATTGTAGTCATCATAACCTTAAATAGTAAAGAGATCTTAATGAGAAAGACTCACCACTAGTCACATGCAGAGTCAATGCCACTCTACTTGTTGCTTGTTGCCTGGAAAGGAACATAAGTCCTTTTGTGCAAGGTGGAAAAGCAAAAGATCTGGAAGTTTAATCTAAACAAGCTTCTACTTACCCATGTCTTCTGTTTTCACTCCCCATCTGCCCTCAGAAGGTAAAAATAAATTGTTGGAGTGTTTGCAGACCATGAGCACTTGCTGATGGCATGGCACCTGGAATCAGAAAAAAAAATCTTCTTTATGTCTCTGTTGACTGGAAATTCATTTGTATACATATGCTCCAAATCACTATCTCCACCAACTGCTTGATATGGAAAGAAGAAAATGATGCTGGTAATGTATGACCCTGAGAGTAGAGGAATTGTAGCTATTTACATCAGTTGTCAGCAACCTGCTGCTTGTTTGCGGTGTTGCTGCATGGATATAGATAACCTCTCTGAAACATTAGCTGAGACAAAGCAAGTAATTCTTTGTTGACACATTGTCAGTTTCTAATTTGTTCTCAAACTGTGAGGTAAATCCTCCATCTCCACTGGAAAAAGGGCCTCTCTATCTCACATCAGTCTTTCTGCCCTTTTCACTTTCTATTCTCAGCTGGAAATGCAGTCGAAAAGGAGTTTCCTGCCCGGAAACTGATAAAACGTACCAACAAAATTATCTGGAGAGTTTAACCTTAGCTGTGGTCCCTTTACATCACCCTGAATAAAAACACAGAGCAATGCAGAAGGAAAACTGTGATCCTTATTACAGCAGCGTCAGAAATCAGGAGGGCTGCAGTTGCAAGGGACAGAGGTTATCCCTTGAACTTGAAAAATGTTGCTTTAGCTACAGAAATAAATGCCTCTGAGCCAGGTCTTGGTGAGTGAAAATGAAAAGCTGAGAAACCAAACCGGAGTGATGGCTCTTCATGAAACATCGTTATGTCAAGGAGAAACGGCAAATACCGGCAAGGACTTCATAGTCTTTCCACTCCTACTTCTTGGTACCTTTGAGGAGTCTGCACTAGGAATACAGTAAAATGTGATGTGCTAGGAATTTCCTTGTAGAGAGACTGACCTGATTACATTTCACTGGGCATGGTAGCTCATTCTTCTTTCTGACTGTAGCTCAGATAGAAGACTGACAGCTGGACTCCATCACTTGGATTAATGGGTTAAAAGCTGACATCTTTTTAGTATTTTGGACTTTATTTTCTTTATCAGCTTGACTTTCATGCTCAGAGTGCTCTTGCCACAATATTCTTTTAAAAGTACACTTGTCAGGGTCCATTTGCTACTAGCTACCTTGATGGTGACATCAGTGATGGCTGCGGTTTACCTTTTGACCTTGGAGAGGCAGCAGATGGGCCCAGCAATAAATCCCGATTATTAGTGAAGGAGCCAATAGCTGGGAAAGGTTGAAATAAAAGTCGGGCAGTTTTACACTGCAGTTCTTATTATTTGCTTCGATATGGAGTTGTGGGCTATGCCAGGGGTGATGTTGGGATGCCTGCAGCCCTCTGCTCCCAGGCAGCAGTGCGTGCCATGCCTTCAGTCTCCTCTTCTTGCTCTCTCCCCAGCTTCCTAAACTGCCTTCACACACAGGTCTGCTTCAGCTTTTGACTCCATGACCTAAAAGCAGCAGGTGGGATGTAGCAATCTGAATAGCTGCTAGCATAGTGCAGGGTAAAGATGCAAAAAGGACCTTTGCATAATGTCCACAGATGTTTTATTCAGCCGTGCGGTGAGATGGTCAGGTCCCAGCACCCACGCACAGAGGATCTAACTTGCTCTCTGCAGGGGCCTGGGGCTGACCCTGGTCTCGGGGCAGTACAAAGATGAGGGCAAATCAGGGAATAGGGAAGGCGTGGCTCGGGAGCATAGGAACAGACATAGGAACAGGGGAAGGAGCCAATAGGGTCTAACAGCTTTTTGAGGGAAGCTTCTTGTGTCTCCCTAGATCAGGGAATTTTCCCCCCCCAGGGTCTCCACAGTGGAAGAATATGAGCTCCCAGGGCAGCCAAGGGACATCCAGGGCTGGGCCCTACTCCGCAGGTGATGTGGTAATGGCTGATTGGTGCCATGCCAGCCCTCGAGGAAGGTGCATGGGGATGGAATGCTGTCAGGAAAAGGCCTCAACACAGCCCAGGTTTGGCAAAGGACAAAGGAACTTCATCATGGAGTCTTTACAGTGTTTTAAAAAGAAACCACAAACCCACAAAAAAAACCCCCAAAACTATGGCCAGTCTCCTACAGCATCAGTTTTGTGTTCCCTATGCTGGTGTTTGTGGGCAGGGTGGCTGAGGGCTTGCAGCAGGTACCTACAGTGACTTGGTCAGGCCTAGGTATGGAGAATGCTGCATGGCTCAGGTCAGAAAAATATTTTCCATTTTTGGAATAAAGATGTTTATGTTTTAGTCTTGGCTGGTTAGGAGTTTTTTCCCAACGTGTATAGTTGGATGGAAGAATTTTCTTAATTTTTTCTAGGGGTGTTATGTACTTGAGTCCTGCAGCAAAACTGTGGTTTTGCATGAGTAAAGACAATAAGATTTTTTCTCTTTATATAAACACAAAATAGCTCAGCTGCATAAACCAAGTTTTCAAGATCCCTTTGTACCATCATGTACTAACAACGTGGATACATCATCATGATCCAGTACAAGAGAAGAATGAAGAAATTGTCACTTTACTGAATTATTTGGTATAAATCACCCAGGAATAACACATACTAAGATTTTTTTTCTCTGAAATTTCTATGTGTGGTTTTTGTAATTTTAATATTTTTTTTTCTTTTTCTAGGATCAGGCAAAACACCTTTAACATTCTTGCCATAAGTCTGTCATAAGAGAAAGAGATAATTGTATTTGTCTTCTTGTCTCCCTGAATTTTTGTTGAGATTTTGGAACATTTGAAGTTTTCCAAAAATTCATGTTCTCTCAATAGATATAGATGTCTTTCAAATCAAAAAAACCAAGATGTACTGGATGCCCAATTCCCCCTCCTTTTATATGTGTGAACACTGAGGGCCTTGTGAACAGACTACAGCTTTTTAACCAAATCAGAGAAAATGTCACACTTTTCATGTCTTAAAAACTTTCCTATTTATTTACTTGGAGGAATATTTTTACTTTGTCCTGTCTTGATTTGCAAACTAATAATAAACTATTGGTTTTTTAGAAAGTGATTTCCAAATGAACAGCAGTTTTTTGGTTTTCCACAAATCAATCATTTAAAATTACAGTGAGTTATCAAGAAATTCCTTCCCCAAAAATATATACATTAAAATTAGGATATTTTTGATTACTGGATAAATTTACTTCAGGAATATGATGGATAAAAGTTCTTTTCACATCAGGAAGTCTTATAATTAATTTCCAAAAATGGAAGTATTTTCTAAGTGGAAAGAATAAAAAGATTTTTGCATTTTAAAATATAATTTTTATTAATATCATTCATTTATCTGAGCAGGATTTTTTTCTGTGAAAATATTTGATAGTAGCTTTAGACGTACTGCTGCAATCTCTGTTAAGAGAAGTAATAGAAAAAATCCATTTTAGATGCCATTTTCTATCTCTGTGTAATGTCAGTGAAGAATATACATAGGAATTGGGCCCTTATTTTGTATAACAACAAACACAAGCTTGCTGTGAAATTATTAACAGCTAGTGGTTTCACTTCATCAGTCCTTAGTTATATCAATCATTTCTGTGCCAGCATGGAAACAGAAGCTCCACTGTTTTGGAGAAGAAAGTGTATGTGTATGTTGTGTGTGTTCCATATAAATTACCCAGGTGTTTTAACACATCCAGGTGGTTTTTTATTCCTTTTGGAAAAACAGAAAGGAAACAACCCAAGGGCTAATGTTCTAATTATCAGTGGTTGTGCAAGCCTCCAAAAAGCATGTATTCTATAACCCCTGGAAAAATTCTGACATGTTATAAACTGGCTAAATTAGCTTCAATCAGTAAACAAACAAATTGATGCCAGCACAATAGTACAATAATGCAGTGCATACTAAGTGACTTATTTTGCTAATGCCAAAAATAGCTACATAAACCAATGCTAAATAGCTTTGCTTTTTCTTTGTATAATTTGAGTTAGAAGTTGTAAAAAGTCATAATTCCTGACCTTTAAATAAGAACAGTAGAACTAGAGCATCTATTTCTCAGAGATTTTTGGAAAATTCTTTCTGGACTTTGGCTTGCAACCCAAATCACATATGATTCAAAATGTTAAAAATGAAACATATTTCATTCAAATGCCGGGTATCTCTGAACGCTCAGGTGAATGATTTTTTCTAGTTTAGCACTGAAAGAAGAAGGCAAATTCTTCATATTGGGCTAACTTAAGTAAAATAGGATTGCTATTGAAATAGGATTGCTTATGTAGGAGAAGAGCATAAAAACCTGTAAGGAAAAGTTAAGATACTCTGCAGTGGGCTTTGGAATGTATATCAGGGCATGAAAATGTAATGAAAAAGCATATTTTTTTGTTCTCTGCCTCCTGATGGCTCTTAATCTACTTTTTGGTTCCATACTGGAAGATAACTGTGAATATGTGAATTTTCTGAATGGCCCTACCTGATTGCAGAAATGTGGAGAATATGTTACAGGAACTATTTCTTTCATTTTTGTGCATGATATTGTGCATATTATTGTTCTTTCCCATCACAGAGTAAGTATAATTCTGGTAATAGACTTTGGTTGCAACCTCTCTTAGTGTGAATATAATAAATATACTCTGTAAACATAATTTATCAAGTGTGTTAAGGAAATGGAGCTAAATTCATTTCAGAGTTTTGCAAGGTCTGAAATACTGTAACTTCTTAAATTTTTGGTTATCGAATTTTTAAGGCAAAATGTTTATATACTATGTCTCTTCTGTGTAGATAAAGTCTCCTCAATTTCATTTTTCTTTTGTAATGACATAAGGTAATGTAAGTCATCAAAATGTTGTGTACATGTTTTTATCTTCTTTTGACTACTCAACACACTGATGAAAATATTTGTGCTAAATGTAATACAGATCATTACTTTTATGAATTAATATGCAATCAAAACAGTATACCTCAAGTATTTTCTTCTTTCCAAGTGCAAAATGCTTTTTCATAAGTGATATAGAAGATTTCTGTCTTTAAAAATTACACAGACAAACAGACACAGAGCTGTAGAAGAAAAGGGGTGTATGTTATTGAACACCTTATTTTCTGTCTCTGTCAATAACATACCTATTTTGACCAGTCAGTGGTACTGGAAGCTGCACATTTGCTGACAAAAGTGAACTCGAGCTATGTACATGAATTTATACTTTAAATGAGAAACACTTTGTTTTAAGTGTTGTGTTCTCTCCTGTCTTCATTTACCTACACTAACGTATTTCTCCATGTGAAACTGAATAATTAATTGTCCCAATGGTGCCATCAGGAAAGTGGTTTCAGTTGCTGTTTCTGGAGACTCCATTGCTACTCAGCTCCCATGAATATGTTGATAAACATACATGGTTGACTAAAACAAAATATATTTCTTTTGCACACTTCACAGTCTTTTTCAGAGAATATGAGAGATGTAGATATTTAAACTGCTGGTGTAGTCCTTAAGTCTGAACTGGTGCTTTTCTAGACTGTGATCAATACATTGAAAAAGGAAAATAACTACTGGTAGCCTTACTAAAACAAATTTGTGCCTAAAAAGAACTTTAATAGTGTAAGAAAACATTTGCTGATCTTGGTAAAAAGCAGACATACAGGTGTTGTTTTAAATTCCTTCCTTTTTAAAGCAGGAATTTCCTTAGTGTTTCCTCAATTTTATTTGCTGCTTTTGCAGAATCATGCTTGATAACCTTTTCTGACAAAACATCTCATATATTTACTGCAATTGACCTCCTTATAAATTAATCAGGAGTACTTAGAGTATATACAGACATTTTTTCATAAGGATTATTCAACATGCAGTTTGTATCTTTTTCACAGTAGCTTCACACATTATACAGTATTTAGCACAGCTACAATCATGAGTAGTTTATCCTGGCTTTCCCTTGTCTTCTGAAGCCTATAATGAATCCTTAAAGATATATAAGTGAATCTATCCTTCTCTCACGAAGTCTTAAACTCCATCAGGAATTACCATCTATATTCAGTCTGTTTCCTGTACCCAAATTAAGAATCCAGAGAAATTACTCCACACTGAATAACAAGGCAACTCTCTTGCTACGGGATCCCACCTGTCTGCTGACCAATGATGTCTCTTCTGGGATCTGTCCATTACTATACATCTGACCCTATTTCATAGCATATTATTTTGGAGCTCAAAATTCTCTGGTCTTGGTTATGCTGTTGAGATGGTGCAGGGAATGCTGCTGGTTCGGTAACAATGCTCCATTAGAATAATCACACCTGGTAATTTGCTTGCATGCTCTCAGCACTCAAAGCCAGCAACTATGATTGCTCTTTTTTTTGTATGGAAACAAAGCTGCTTCTCATTGCCATTACTATTTTGGTCCATGCATGCTTAGGAGACCAAACAGAAGGTGAATTTTTTACTTCTGTGTCTATTTTTGTGTCAACCATCTGACAGGTTTTCTGCTCTTCCAGAATGTACACTATCCACTGGTATTCCTCTGTGAGCAGTTTTTGGTGGAGAGTTTTGAGAGACGCACAGAGACATAGACATTTCTTTTTTTATATTACATCTATTGCATTCTGTTAAAGTATAAATTGACAGAGATTTTCTGCTGACTTAACAGCTGACTTTTTCAGGGAAAGCTGGAAGAGATTCCCTGTCACACACCTTTCTAAGAAATCCACTAGCTGGGAACCAGACAAGACAAAAAGCTGTGCAATTATTTTTAACAGGGCAGATGTTTATGGTGTAACTGACACAGCTAATGTAGATTCTTTCTTTAGAACAGCTACAAATAGTTATGAAGAATTTTGCATAACTAAATGCATAAAATGAGTGACATGCATTCCATAACCTTATATTTATATTAATTATGTCTTACTTTTCTGTGTGTGATTGTCCCTCTCTATTTATGGTTCTAATCCATCTGCTAAAAGGCATCAAGTAATTTTATTTGTAAATGCATTTTTCTACCCTATGCACAATTTCTTCTTAAAGGTGTAATTTAGCCATTGTATATGTTGTGTTGTACCCATCAGTTTATAAAAATCAGTTATGTTTATCTCGCTGTGAGAGTCTTCTGTTAAATCAATACAAAATTTTATCCTTCTCTTTACAATTCTCTAAATGAAAAATTATTAATTCAAACTCTTAGCTCACTACCTGACACAGACTTGCAACTCTTGCACACTCCCCAGAGACCATGATACAATCCACAGTTTTCTGGTCACTTTCTGTTTTGTGTTGGGAATTAAATTTTCCAACACTTGATCCTTGCATGGTCAAGGCAGAACTTTTTTATGTAGAAAACTTGCCTAACCTAGGTGTCCCACAGTGTGGTATGGAAACTTCATTCTGAATCCCCAAAAAATTACCATTTTTCAGGAAGAACATTATGGTTTTAAAAAATATCATTTGTGAGTTCAAAAGAGATAAGTCAAAATGGAAGTGTAAAGTAGCATGTAAAGATGCAAGTTTTAAGGCTCAAAATTCCACTACTAATTCAATATCAAGGTTTAGAGGATGACTTAAAAAGCAAATTCTTAAGTGATCAAACTCAATTAATGATATTTTTCATAAATCACATTCATAGGTGCCCTGAAAATAAGCTGCCTAGTGTTTGCATTAACTTCCATTGCATTGGCAGTGTCAGGCTCACCTGTTTTGTTTTAGCTAGATTCCAAATGAGTTAAAGATTAGGGGCTGAATTAGTCTGTTTTGTGGTGGACTGAATGAATGAGTTGCTTGGGTTTTTTTGATTGCAACCTTTCATTTTCCAAAATGAATCCACATTATTTTTGTTTCAGAGATGCCTGTTTTCTCCTGTTTGAAAGTTTGCTGTCCTTACTTGTACTGCAGAGAGCCTGCAACAGTAGAAATGAGAGACAATTTCTGTTCTTCCAAATCTAAGACAATCCCCATAAATATTATAAAGGTAAAACAGTGTTCAGAACAAAGTACGTCTCCAAATAGTTTTTAATTTCTTGTTGATTAAACAACCACTGAAACAGAATATCAATGAGGAAAATATGAAAATAATGATGTTATTGTGTTCTACCCTTACTTCTTGTCTGAGTCAGTATTTTTACACGTGAAGGTGAGATAGTCTTCAAGATGTTTAGGTGCTCTCAACTTCATTTGCTCCTAAAAACTTGAACATTTTTTACTAACTATGAATAGGGCAGTATTGTTCTCATGCTATTAAAAATGAAACACAATAAATATTATCTAACAGAAGGAGGGAGAAATTTCCCCAGAATAGAAGGCAACAAATTGTCAGCTCTATTTGGACAAGAACTTTAATTTTCAACTAAGCAATCCCATGTACTAGGAAAAGAAAATCTTTTCAATTTGGAGGACTTTGACAAATATTAATATATCACAGTTGCAATGGGATTCATTTGTGCTGTGGAATCTAAGAGGTCAGTACATCTGTAAAGACTTATAGTACTTAAGAGATGATCGTACAAGACATATGGTTTAATCATGATGTATTTAAGCCTTTTTTATCTGCTTAAGAATTCAATGTTTTTCTTTCTCTAATTTAAGAAACCATTTGTGATTCCTCTCAACAACCAAAAAAGTATTAATACAGCACCCAGAGGGTATTAAAAATGGACTGAGAAAAGTCAAAATTATGTAACTATTATTGATTACAACAATGATTAAAATATAGATATAATGATTTCAGTGTTATTCCTTATAGGCATGACATCACATTATTAATTTTTATATATGGGTGAATTTCCTATAGAAACTCATTTATAGCATGGTAAATCCTCAGAGGAAGATAATGAAAATGTAGAAGGACTCTGTGATTTATATCCCAGCATTAATATGTTTATGTCCCTAAAGCTATCTTCTAAGAGCAGTTTATTTTTCTAAAACCATGTCCTCCCAATAATGATCATAACCACTGTTTTATTTTTAGAATGCTAACACATGCACACGCAGTGCTGCATGAACCATGGTGGGAAAAGCCTGCCAGGGCTTTAGAGGTCTGCTTGTCACCATTGCCCAACTTGCCCATCTTTAGAGTGCATGTGCTCCCCGCCTCTCACTGATGGCCACTATTTGGTAAAGGAATGTAGAAACCACAAGCTGTAAAATTATTCCCTGTGCCAAAATTATGGGGAGCTTTCCAGCCAGAAGTATCTAATCCAAAGAGATGGTAGCCTTTTCAAACTGCACTTATTGAAGGTGGCCTGCTTGTGGTGTGACTTGGAATTGAATCTCAAATCTGTAAGTGCAGGTGAAGTGTGCAGGCAGCCACACAAAACAGGCTGTTGAAAAAGGTGCACGGCTACAGCAGCACCACATGGAAATATGACTCTCCCCTGTAAACTCAGCCATCAAATATCACCTTTCAGGAATGTTTTTCTATTTTGTATTCTCCTCAATCTTCTTATTTAACAAATAATACTTGTATGTCACCTATCTAGCAGTAGAACAGACTGTATAGAGCACACATAGGACATGAAATATATTTGTTTTATCACCCAAAGAAGGGTTAATATTAAAGGTCATTAGGAAAAAAAAATCCTAAAATTAAAAGTTATTAAACAGTCCTGCTCATAGATTATCTGATTATGGACTAGGAAAAAATACAAGTTAAAAGTTAATTCAAGAGTATTAACTTGCACAGTCTTAAACATAGGGTTTAGTCTTTAATAATAATCAAGCCTACAAAGAAAATCAAGGGAAAAAAGATATAATCTTAGTGCAGAACACCCATATGTTAATTCATAATGTAGACAGGAAGATGCAGTTTAATTTTACCTTGTTCAGGCAGTTCCTATCAAGTACACCAGGATTTACTTTTATCTAGATCGGAAGAGCGTC
>JAYDZK010000113.1:59183566-59199889 GCA_034509185.1 Euphonia xanthogaster
AATGCTTTTATCTGTTAACAGCATGATCTTTCATACTGTCCATTGACATATGTTTGAAATCATTTTCTAAAGGAAGAGAAGATTAGCTTTAATACATATAGAAGTTTTAAATCTGTGATGTACATAGGACTAGGCTTCTGAAATCTGTAGTTTAAGCTCTGAGCATAACCATGCCCAGCAGTGTATTTCTAGCACTATGATGCATCTCAAAAAAAATCAACGACAGGAAGATGGGGGGCATTTTATAGCAGGAATCTGGTGGCAGCAAAGACTACATAAGAGAATAATGTGATAATTTATTAATCAAAAATTTTAGAACACAGTATATGCCTCAGCTGGGTACCTAATCAAAGAGGAACTCTGCCAGTCCCTGGACTTTGTGGTTTTGTCTTGATCTGGAAGACCTAAGAATTTGATTTGGCAAAGATTTGGTTGCAGATGGAGGCTGTTCTGGCTAGCACTCTATTGGTTGTCCTTGAAGAAGCACAGTAAGCTTGTAAGATAAGATGTGAATTTTTAGCCATCAGTATCTCACACAGCATTAAAAGGACTGAAGGACAGCAATAACCTTTTTTGTTTCCTAAATATCTGTTGTATTCAGTGAGGGCACCATCCTACCTTCCTTTCTTAAATAATTGTTAATTCTAGGTGAAAGGTGCGCTTACCATGAGTGATAAAATTTGCCCTCGAGATAATATGGAATACCTTATAATTTATGCTCTGAATCAATGCAATTGTCTACTCAAAAAGATTCTGCAGAATTTCCTTTGCAGATACCTTCCACATGTAGCTATGGTAGAAGCTCATGTGATACTGACAGTGCTCTGAGTCTGCTATGTATGGATTTGGACAGGCAAAGTATTTGGATCTAATACTTAGGATCTATTAACAGGCAGCATCAGAGAAATGGACTCAGAACTGAAAAAAAAAATTGTATTCTTATTTGTGCAAAACCTTAAATAGTGCATCAATGTTTTCTTTAGGAAAATCATATTTTATCATGCTTAAGTTTTCCTTCATGAGTTTTATATTGACAAGTTGCTTTGAAAGTGGTTTTATTGTATTCTTGCTTTTTAATTACATTACCTGTTGGTACTAAGCAGCCATTTTTTTTTGATCTAAAAAGCCCTGGTCATTTTATGTTCAGAGTATCAGCAGCCAGACACTGTTTACTTTTAGTGACTGCAGCATGTTTATGTGTGTCTACCTCAACAATTAGAAACAAATCGCCCAGAAAGGATGTAGTCTTAGCATCTAAGTAAATAATGGAGATGGATAAATGAAAATTACTAAATCAAGATGAAATACATTTCTAAAGCTGTGTCAGCTGTGCTTTCAGGCCCAAGCAAAACAAAATTGATCACCTGGTCACAGTCCAAGGTCAAAGGTCTGAAACAGACTGCTGACACTTAGGTAAATGACATGGTTAAAACAATGGGATAAGAGAAGTTTTCATCTAAAAGGGAAAAGGAACAAGGAATATATGTATATAGAGCAGTGTGGCCTTCAGAAATATGTAAAGACTTTTTGCGTCTTTTATTTTCTTTTTCTGAAATAATTAGAGATGCAAATCCATCTGAAATCAACTGAATCCTTTCACCGATTCATTAATTTATAGCCTCAGAAGGGAAAAATCAGCTTTAAAATTTAATTTTTTCCCTCTGTTTATCTTCTTATTCTTAATGTGTTAGAAGCAGCATGTTCTCAAGACTCCTGTAAAAAATAATTTAAAAATGTTTGTAAAATAATAACAATAAAGTAATCTATACAATCATGTTTCATCCCATGAAATGAAAAAAAAAATACAGAAACCTGTACTCCATGGATTTTTGGGGCTTTTGGTACTTCATAAATGTGTAAGACTGTTTGAGAGAGTATTAGTGGCATCACAGTAAGATTTACAGGGGGATGACTTGCATGGAGGATGTCATGCAAAGCCACAGAGATAGGGTTTTCCAAGGATTGTCACACTGGATATATTATTTTCTTTAGCATGGGGTCTATCTGATATCAATTGAACACAGTAAAAGTTATCATTGTGTTGGTACTGTAGCAAAATAGGCAAAATAAGCCCTACTCACAGAAAATCAGGGACTATGAGATAAACAATCTTTTTCTTAAGATTAACTAAGAATTATACATCCAACTCAAGTTTTGATTATAGCCTACACAGATAACAGTGCAAATTCCAGATGAAATGCCGCTAGAAATGAGGCTGTCAGCAGTCTAAACTAACAATTGATCCTTTCACTCAGCCAAAGGGGTATCATTATAATTATTAATTATTTCATTTTTACTTGTGCCTTAGTCCAGATGAAGCAAAATGACTGCATTTTCAGAAACTGTTACTTTTCAGTCTAAGATGGTTACTGCATCACCTCCAGTCAGAATAAAACATCTCTATTGTGTATCAAGATTCATCACCCAGCTGAGCTCAAATTCGCTGTTTGCTCTGAAATTGTGGTCTCCTACATGACAGTAAAATTTGTGAAGTCCCATCTCCAGGTTGCCCTGACATTTATTAAATATTTTAGCCAGAAAGAAACATTAAGAAGGCCTGCAGACTAGGAAGACAATTGAAAAACCTCTAAGAAAGGAAATATCTTATTAATTCATTAAGTCAAACTGCTTGTATCTACACTTGTATGACTAGAATTATGGTTCATTAACTTCATTTCTTTATATGAGTTAATTAGCTCAGAGGAGGCCAGAAATTAATTACCAGCTTATATAGTTTGTGCAGAATGGCATTCTGTTTATTTAGTTTCTCCTATTAACTTTTAATCTCTTCAAACAATAAAAGAGGTAATTAGTATTTTATAAACAAAAATGAATGCAACAAAGGCAAATAATTTGCCAAATAGTGAGGCTCCTGTGTGGAACCTGATAGTTGTGTGGTTCAAGTTACAGACCTTTTCAATGTTAAGTATAAGCAAAAGGAGATGGAAAATATAGGTAGTCTTCAGGCAGGGCCATGCAATCCATCATGAAAGAAGAGCTACCTACTAATACCTCACAGAGCAGAAAAACAAGCCTTAAAAAGTTTCCAGCTGTTTGAAAATAATTGCCCATGTATTCAGCTACAGTAACAGTTGTAGCCAGCTTTTCTAAGGTGTGGGAACAGAGCAGAAAAGAGTGTGAAAACAAAAAGAGACTGCTTTCATTTAGGTAAAAAAAGACACAACAGAACATTTGAATGAATATACAGGCACATAAATGAGTATACTATCAGTGCATACTATACTAATTGTAATACAAACAAGATCAAAAGTCCCCACTGCCAAGTGCTTAACTAAGGTTTCTGCACTAACTATAATATGTATTAAATCTGTTCAGCAATTTATAAGATTAAATCTTGCATTTTGAGAACATGTATTGAACTTTGCTTCATTTTTTCCCTCTCCAGAGACTGCATACATAGTATTCTTTGTTACTTATGGTAATTTTAATAAATACATGCTATATCTACAAAGATACATCACAGAGTAGATATTCATCATCATCCTTTTGGAGTACATGACAAAATAAATGCAAATATGTGTCAAGCATGTTACTTAGGAAATATTTCAGGAAATTCCTGATGAGTGTTTAAGATTTTATTGGCACTATTTATTCACTTCCCCGCATCTGCAAAACCAGGTGCCTTTATCCAGCTCTACAAAACCCAGAGAGAGCCATAAAAGCCCTCTTTAAAATCCTAAAGCCACCATGAACTTAAAGTCTGTAATCTTGAGCCATTCATGGACTAAAAACACATTGTGTGTCTCATTGAAGAGTAAGCCTAAGCCCTTCCCACTGGTATCCATTTAAAGTTCCAGTTATGTATTTCATACTGTGAGAAGTGAGAACTGCTAATGTTTCTGTGCACAAGAAAGTGTTATAATCCTACCCTTTCTTAGCCTTGAGCTGCGTGCAATTTGTGGAAGCAAAATGATAAAATATTGTAGGGTGGATTGTTTTGCCTGTATAAGGCTTCTTGAAGAGTGGGATGAGTCTCAAAATAAATTGATTGCAAGACACTGGCTAGATTTGTTAGGCAGAGAGACATTTTTATTATATGGTTCTATAATTCATCATTTACCTATAAAATTAACAGTCACTCCATACAGCACTGCCTTTGGATAAGAAAGGAAAAGGTACAATGAGTATATTAACTATTTACCAGTAAGGCTGAATTGCTTTGTTTTTTTTCTAAAATTAAATAATATGATATGGCCAAAACAATTAGATATGCAAATTCATCTGAAATCAACTGAATCCTTTCACTGATGCATGAATTTCCAGGTCACATAACAGAATAATATATGTATTATAATGATGTAATGCAATGTAATATAATATATAATATAATATAAAAATGTATTAATAAAATGAATTTCAGTACAGTCTTTTGAATTGTGGGCATTTGAACAAGAATCCCCTGGCTAGTGGTGTTTCATTTCTGTCATAAAACCAACATAAGAAAACCTTGTTGGAGTTGCTCAAATCCAAACCAGCACAGCACAGGTCTTCCTCATGCATAGTGGGGTAAGTTTAGACTCAGCTAAGAGTCAGGAGACAACACAAAAACCTAACTGGCTGACTGCAAAGAGACAAGAAATCCACTGAAATCCTACACTTCAGAACTCTTTCCAACTTCATCCAACCTAAAAAATAGAAGTGCCCTTTCTCATAGTGGGTTTTATTATGAGGTCACCACATGATATAAACAAAAAAAACATTTGGAATAAATCAAAGAAAACTTCTGCTAGAATTGAAAAAAAACTTCCTTAACATGACAGAAAGATAATATCCAACAACTTTTATTCTTGTATAACTCTAAGACTAAAAGCCACAATAATTAATGCCATTTAGAAGGCTGTGGCAACAAAGGATGAAAAGGTAACTTTCTCCAGCATGCTAGAGACTTTGAAAAGTAAAGGAATTTGAAAGGAGTTCAAGGTATTCAATGAGACCTGAAGCTGATTGTATCAATGCTTCATCAATGAAACACAGTATTCCCCACTATCTCTTCAGTGTACACAAAGGTCTCCATTGGAATTGTTTAAATCATCATGATTAATTTTGGACTCTGACAAAGAATAGAATTTTCCTTTCTCTCTCTGTCTTGTATTTTATTCTTCTTTTGTCTTAAAATCCTCTTGATGTGAAACAGCTGCCATCTTCAACCTGATTAACAGATAGACATGGGTTCTTTAGTGCCAGCATTAGCTTTACAGCACAAATCACATGGCTTCCAAAGGCTGGGGAAACGATCAAACTGCTCATGACTATTGCAAATGAGTTCAAGCAATTCACCATTCCTAACTGGTGCTGCCTCTGCATGTGGTTTTTCCCAGATAATTCCTGAATATGCAGACATGCTGTGTCAAGTTGATTCCTACAATGCTGACAACAAACAAAACTAAAACTCTCACTAAGCACAGTCCTGGACAAGTTAACATGATATATATGCTTTTTTTTTTTTTTTTTTTTTTTAATTTCCCCCTATTATATCAACCTAGAGACATCAGAAACATCTATGTGTATAGAGGGTGAGAAGAAGGAAAGAGGTAACTTTTAAATTTTGCCATTAATTTTGATTTCAATTGTAGAATTACAATTCCTTCCTTTTGTAGAAGTAGAAATAAATCTGATGTAGCAGCTCAGGAACTTTAATGTATTTGTACAAATATTCCTGCTGCATTCAAAAGGAGAATTTTTAAAGTTCTTTTGTTGTCAGTTCAACATTTTCTCTATTTTTATTTACAATTTCTATTTCCACTACACTGCTCATTAAATCATTTTAGAAAGAATTTTATGTATTCCCAGGCTAGCCTGAAAATAATATGCGCAATTTCCTATGATTTGTAAGAAATAGGAAAATTCTCATCCCTTCCACAACCTCATCTCCTTCTGTGATCCATCTTCTCTCTCTCACTGTCTAATAAAGAGAATTCTCCCAGTGTCCTCACCCCCCACAGATACCCTGCAGATACTCAATATTTAACTTGCACTTTGCTTAGTAGTCTCTGACTACTGCTTCAGGTACGATTTAATTATTGCATCATCTACTGCACTTCAAGCACCCCAAATACCCTCCTTCTCTAGAGACCCACACAGCTAAGTATTCAACATCATTTTCTCTTCCAAATATAATTATTTCCACTGACAGGTTCTATCTCTAAATACTCCCACCAGATACTCTTTCATTACTTCTCCCCTTTTTGGTACCTACTAGCTTTACAGATCTAAATGGTCTTGCCAGACCTGGTGTCCTCTGCCTTTCCCTTCCTCATTCTCCCATGAAGTTTTCACAAAAGATAATCTTGAACAATGGAGCATCTTCCACTTCATGCTAGTTGAATTCTGGTGAACAGCTTGCTCATTTTAGTTTGGAGATTTTTTTATTTAGACATTTGCTGAAGCTTGGATTTCCCTTTCTCTTTGCTTTTCCCCTACATTTATCAAGTTATTTTGTAACTTGCACCAACTTTCTCATTGATAACAGATATCAGCATCTTCTCTCTGATCCTAGTGGTCCTGTGTCCCTGTTTCCTTTTCTTCTGCTGCACCCTGTTTGACCCCTGCCTTTCACTTCATCCTCTTCAGCTAATTCTTGCTGAAGCAAAGAATGTCGTTTCTTTGTCAAGACTGCTGCATTTCAAATATTATCCTCAACTGGGAGCCTCTTCTGCTCACCTTAAATTGTTTCAAAGTCCACCACAAGCTCTTCTTTGGAAACCAAATTGCTTTGCTCTAGGAGGCTGCCAAATGACAGCTTCCCTCACATGTGACACTGACTTGCCATTTACTCTGCTGAACTACTTGAGAACAAAACACGACAAGCCAATGATAAATATCTACATAGTATGGATATGCAAAGCCACTTCAGTAATTTCTAATTTGTATATTTATACAATGCTCCTTTTGTGTTCCTCATCAGTCTTTGAATTCAATGCTATACCTATGTTTTGACCCATTATATCCCATCTCTTCTTGTGTACCCATAGTTCCCTTTTTTCTTTTACTAACTAGTTTCCTTACGATTCTTACTCATCCCTTTTAAACTTGCAGATTGATACTTTGCTGCTGCTTCTGCACTAACAGTCTGCAACTGTCTAGCCAATATCCTCAGACTCACTGACTCCGTTCCTTTTTTAAATGCAGCAGTAACCCAATCTTTAATCAGCACACTGCAGCCCAGTTCTGCCTGCTTTTTGCTTACAATTTCCTATCCTTTATGCCCCTCGTAACCTTCTGTTCCTATCATTTTTCACTGCAACCTTCTATAGCTTTGTCCATTTTGGTAAATCTTTCATAGGGTATTTGTATGAATAATGAGATATAAAATTACAGTGTGGTTTACTAAACATGACATAGGTCATCTTTCCTGCTTCCATGAAGCCTGGTTGCACATTTTGGACATTTCTGTGATCAGAAGCCTTCTAATCTTAATGCATATGAAGTTAACCTTTGTCGTTCCTGCATTCATTTTTTGACATGTCGTCCCAACTCTGGCACCTTTGAAATGGGAAGTGAATATATAATGTTAGATATGAGACTTTCATGCTCACAGGCCGCCTACTGAACTATTTTCAAAGAGCAGGATTTGCTTCCAAAATCTAACCAGAACAACTGATTTTTTTCTCCTTCCTCTTTGCCATTTTTTTTCTATGATGAGTTATTTTAACATGGTCTTTTCTTACAAATACTTCTTTGGTAGTCTCAATGAAAAACATGTTTTCTGGGGCTATCAAACCCTTGCTAGAAAGCAGCAGAAGAAATTGTTGCAACTTTTATAAAATCCTTTCACCATCTTTCCCCTGGAAGAAGGTTTCTGCCATTATTTTGAATAAAGCCATATTTCCAATGGCTTTTTTCCTTCTGTTTTAAATCCCTCCTAAAAATTTCCTCACCATAAATCCACAAACTAAATGAAAAGACATTAATCCAGCCCATCCCTCCTCCTCCCTACATCAAACCATATCATTAAAGTTTTTGTCTCCTCTTTCTTATGACTGCCTACCAGCATCCATGTGAAGTTCACATAGCTATGGTGGTGTACATTGTGGCACCATCATGGAGGAGAGGAAATGATCATTTTTCCTCCTCATGCATTCTTACTATTGACCAAGGTTATTCTCTTTATCATGTGCAGATTTTATTGAGTGATGCCAAGTGAGATGAATAGAAGCAAATAATGACAGTGCTGCAGTGATGAAATGAGAGACAGAGGTCGTCTAGGTTTTATACTGAACAAATTGAGTCACATCCACTTCTCATCCATTATTTAGGGGTGATTGGGCAGGCTTGGCTTCTATAGATTTGATAATCATTCAGATGTCCATATTAAATATGTAACATAAATTTCTCATTTGGCTGTCGATGACTTGTCACCACAAAACAACAATGCATAAAAAGGCCTTTAATGTATGGATTCTCAGAAATATTTGACATAAATAAATATGTAAAAGGCAGATAATAAAATCTGTTTCTGTCTGCCTGCCAGCTAGCCTTCATGTCAGACTGGACAGCCCCATCTAATACTGTGATTTTATGCAGCTGTATCCTATGAATATTGGCCTGCACACTAGAGATTAAAGCACAGCAGATGTTTCTCTGCAGGCTAACAAATATATCACCCCTGATAACGAAAGACAAATGTTGTTCCATATTGTGTCAGACAAAACCAGGGCTCTTGTAAAACAAGTGCTACAGCTGGAATAGGATATTTTAACACAGTTACCTAAGGAGTAGACAAACAGACAGCCGCCTGCTCAAAAGGTAGCAGAATCCTAACCTGCAGACATGCAGGCATAGCAGCTATAAAGTCCTGGAGTTCAGGGAAAGAGGGAAAAAACCTCCTAACAATAATATGAAATATTCAAGGCTTTCTCTGTACTATCATTAGATTTTTGCGTGTGATCTTGTGATGGATCATTTGTAGCCATCCACCACTATCCCTCAGTCATAGTGATATGGGAGCATGATTTGGTGTGGAAAAAGGGAATGTGATGTTCGGAGACGCAGAGAAAGTCATCCTGTTCTAGTCCCAATGATGAGTTGATTTGGTTTATTATCCTGCAAACTCATGGTGTCCCAATGGCTTCCAAGAGGCTGAAAGGTGGATGTAAGGAGAGAAGGACAAAAATAGCCTGTGTATTATGAAATATTGCACTAGGCTAATTAGTGTACTACATTGTTATTTATTACTGTTTTATTTAGGTCATTTTCCCCCGTTGTGCATATTAACAATGTGTTAATGTCTGGTCAGCAGCACGCCTTAGCAGCATGTCTTGGCAACATGGAAGCAACAGAAAGTTCTCCCTCTTTCCTATTTGTGTATTTGGTATCCTTTATCTTGTCCCTGGCAAAAATAAACCCTATAACCTTCACTGGGGACGAGGTGCTTGAAAAGTCAGCAAGTAAGGAAGATAGGATCATATTCTGATGCTCAGAATATTTGGAAGTTTCAGCTGCTGTACCTTCTGAATGTATGCCTGTAGCACTTTTTTTCCTTATCTGTGGAGTTGCTGTTTGTCCACTGAATCGAGTACTAAAATAAATACAGTTTTACTGCCAGCACAGACAACGGAGGAAAAAGGCAATACAGCAACATGGCAACTTTCAATCACTTCCTGACTTGTTAATGAACTTTTTTTTTTCTCTTTTCTAACTGAGACTTTGCTTTTGAGCTACGGTGTTTTCCCCAAGCCATTTTATACAATGAGATGGTAACAGTTGTTTGTTTGATAAAGCACGTACTATTTCGAACACAGATGTTTGATTATTATTTATTTCTCTCTGAAGCCTGCTAATTCAGTCCCAAATGATCTTTTTTTTTCTTTTTGCTTAAATTTAATTTGGAATGTATGTTGTTGGTAAGTGACAGATAGTTTAATTATTAATAGGATCCCGCAATGCAATGCACTATAGTTTTAAAGTCATCTGGGGCCAAAACAACACTACTTCCTTCCTTCCTTATGCTTCTGGGATTCCTTGAAGAATGCAAAGGTAATTACAAAACTCATGACAAATCTGCATGTATTATGTCCTTTCCTCAACATTTGTGCTTGCCTATGGTTTTACAAAGTGCCGTTCTTACTATGAAATGGTAATGAATCAGGAGAGACTTCTGCTATGGTTGCTTCCTTGGGAGAATGGACTATCTGGGGAGCAAGGGGAGGGGGAGAGCAGGGGAAAAAAGAAAAGGAAGGAGGGGGTTGGGATGCTGAATGCTGGTGCTGCAGTACGTTATACTGAGACAAAGGTGGGTGCACTCAGCCCCCGTAAAGGAGAGTGACTCCATGGGATCTAGCTGCTGTCACTGGGAATAATCAGTAACATGGTGAAAATATGAACATGAAAACAGGATTGAGGAAATATATTAGGAAAAAAAGTCTGAGGTACAAACTACTGAAAAAATTGACAGTTTCTCCATGCTTGGCATGTAGTAGTCTCCCAGAGAGGTTTTTTTACTATGGTGACAAATTACACTTTCTAAGATATTGAATGTCTTCCCCTCATAAGTTTGTGGCACTGAGGATATTTCATATTTCTGATATTTCTGTGGAAGTTGTGTATCAATACATACTGGGGAGTGGGGGGGGGGGGGGTGGGGTGGGGGAGATGCATTTGCACAGATTCTGCTTCTAGTGTATAATGTGCTGCTAATATTGGAAAGATGCAGAACTGCTCACAATGTAGCTTAAATTTAGATATGGGCCAAAACCTGGGTTATGTCCTTGGACCTTGGAACAGAGGATTATTCCAGATCCTAAATTGATCAATTCTTCCTAAAGCTTTTAAAAGAAGGAACATGGTTACACAGAGACTACCTTTCAATCTACAGACAGGACTATAAAAGCTGTGAATTTAATATTGAAATCATTCTAAACAAGTTTGGCAATTAAATATATGGAAGGCCTTGCAGGACACAAAATGGTGGGTATCACTTGTCTGATCTGAGATTTTAGGTTTAATAGACTCAAATATTAAGGCTAGCAGCTAGGAAGTGAAAGGTGGAAGTTTCTTGGTGGAAACCTATCTATCTATCAAATCTGGGTTTAGTAACCCAGGTTAGATCATAGCTAAGAGGGCTGTCTTTAATCAGCAAATATGGTATTAAAACCTAGTCAACAGACAGAATGTTTCAACTGGTAAAATGTAAACAAACTTTTATATATTTTATAAGGTTATTGAGATTACTGCTAATGTGTGAAATCCATTCCTGCAGAGAAGCAGCAATAGAACACTACCAACAGTTTAATTTTTAAGTATTGCATCCCACCAAACAGGGTCCACACTATTACTGATTTGCCACTGAAACCTCTGACAAAACAGCATTAAACAAATTGTGCAATGATCAAAGAAGAAAACATAAATTCAGGGGAAGTTTTTTCCATCCTTCCTTTTCTTGCACATAAGACTATTAAACTGAAAGGTCACTCAAACGATATAATTAAAATTGTAACTATCTCAAAAATAATGTCTAACCTGATTTTAAAATGGAAGTTACTTATTTTGATGAGCAGGCGTCCTTTGGAATTTTACTCAAGCTAAACAAAAACTTGCCTCCTAAAGACAGCACTTCTGTCAGCCTGAGTGCTTCATAAATCACTTTGGAAAAGTAGGGTTTACAATTCTCAATACCATAGGTATTTTTGAAAATTTCCCTTGCCAGTCACTATTCAATCAGAACAAAATGACTGGAAAACAATAGCCATATACTCATCAGTGAAGCTGACACATTATCTCAGAAAGTAAACCTGACATAATGTGAAGAGTCTATTCTTCAAGATCTTGAATATTTACTTATTTATTTTTCAATACAAGCCAGCCATTGCATTAAAAAAAAAAAAAAAAAAGGAGACAGAGACGTAGGATGATATAATAGGTTATCACTGCTATGTACTTTGAGGCTTTCTAAATAGTGGTAAAAAAAACCCAACCCAAAATATTATGGAAAATGTTAGTGGAGAAAGGTGACAAAACATTATATCAAGTAAAACACAAGGTTAGTGATGGACCAACGTACATATATGGCTGAATGAAAGTAACCAAAGTAATTCTTAACTTTAAAATTAATATTGGTTTAGGAGTTCTATTTTTGATAAGGAATAATAACCCCCTAATTATTAAATAATAATGTCTATTTAACTATAAGAGCCCTAGTTCATAACTTGGAAATTGGGGAGACCAAAGAGGAAAGTAAAAATTCACAAAAAAAACCAAAAACTCCCAAAACTTAAACAAGCAAAAATTAATCAGATTATCTTTAAATCTCGTAATGAATGTTTCCAAATCTCATCTTACTGTCTTTTTCTCTGAGATTCTATTTTGAAACTTCATTTTTTTTTATTGTGGGAACAAATGAACTCAAAAATCAGATCTAAACAAAACAAAACTATTGAGTTAATTCCTGGGTGAAATAATAGCTTTCAAAATGTGATGAAGAGATGAGACTTCTTTCTAAGACACTTGTCTCTCTTTTGCATTTTGCCGTTCTTCTACAGAGCTTCTCCTGTCTGTATTTCTTGAGAACTGGCCCGGGAGGAGAATACCCCAAATCAATAAACCAAAAGAATTGTAAAGCTGGCTACACCTCCTACCAAGAAGCAGCCCAAGTTCTCATTTCCAATCAGTAGTAAAAATTCCCTTGACTGCTCTGCGGCTTTGATGCCCTTTTCTCACCAAGAGCTGTCTCACAAGCAGTGGAAGCAGAAACAGCCTGTCCATCCAATGCTTTGGCAAAGGGCACCAGGAGTCACTCCTCCTACCACATGGCCCTTTTCTCTCCAGCATGATTCTGCCTCCAGGCTCCTACCTGGGACTGCTCTCTCTGTGCTCAGTACAGAATCAGCAGAAAGGCAGGTACATTACTGTCAATCTGCAGGAATGTGGCTCTCCTGCATGATCTGACATTTGTAGGGCTTCTTTGCAGTGAAGCAATTTTTCTGACTTTCTGCCTTGCACGTACTATTCAGCTGAAAGGGATTACAAAGACAAAAAAACTGTATTTGGTGGGGCCAGATTATTTCCTATTATACAATAAAGGCTGTCCCATGTCCCTGAATTTAGTAAAAAGTCACAGCATATTTTCTTCCATGTGAGAGATGAATAATTGTGATTACTGCTGAAAAACACATTAAACCTTAGGGAAGTCTATGTAGAAAACAGAGGAAAGTGGCTGAGCTTCATTTTGGAATATTTACTTGTGCCCAAAGGCTGCAATTGGAATGATGAGACTTGGAAATTTATAATTCCTAATGGAGACTTCAGATGTTCTTTTTTATCTCAAAAGCTGCTTCAACATAATGATACCTGTAAGACAACCCTTCCCCCTCACTCCCAAGTTTCATCTATAACTTCTATGAACACAAAGCTTTATCCTCTAGCTATAATTAACTCAGATGCTTGGACACCTGGTAGGAGCTCTTCACTGCAGTGACAAAATGCATATATGGTTTAAAAAAAAATCTTTGTTGAGAATGCTTTTTTTCCTCATAAGAAGACAAAACAGGACTAGTGGGAAAGAAGAGCCACTCAGCAGCAATTACATTAGATTCTCCGAAATGGAAACAATTAGCAATCAAGCACATGCCAAAATGAAGTTATAACAGCATTTTTTATTTTAAAAATAATGAAAAAAGTGGTAATGATAAATATGCTTCTGTGTTGTCTCTGAAAAGTGCTTATTTTTAATAATAATCACATTTTTGAGGGAAACAGCAGTGACTTATGCTTTCAGGATTAAGATCATTACACATAGCCCTTTGTAGCTTCCGATTAAGTGACATGATTTCCCTTTTAACAGGGGACACCGTTCTCTGAATTTCTTTGGGCTGACAGTAAAATCCACACGTAATAAGTTTAAAAGATATTCCTTATGAGTTTCTATGAGTAGGAGAATTCATAAAGCTCTTTCTGATCTAACATCAGAAAAACTTTCATTGGGCTCCCATATTTCTACATACAACATTTTAAATGGACTAATTACATGTGGCTCATTTTTTGAAAGTCCAGCGCTGTCTGGATACACAGAATTTACCATAAATGGATCTCCTTACCCTTGGCAACTTCTGGACTTGCTGGACATACCATGCTCAAGATGTTGAGATAATCTCCATATTCACACTGACCACTGGTCTAGAACTTGCTGCCAGTGACTCAACAACTGCTAAAATTAGGGTGTTGAATGTCCATAAATCAATAAATTAGCCAAAAATTCTCTTTTTTTTTACCTAGATAGAATTCATATTGGGAAATAAGGCAGGTTGAGGAAATCCTGACTTTGGTAACGGTAGTTAGGAGGAAGCATAATGATGCAGAAGTGCTTTCCTTTCTCAAAACAATGTGGATTTTACATGTTGGTAGCACCCAGCCCTCTCTAACTAGGTGGTTTTGGGTTGAACAGGCCACTGAGGGAATGCTACTGATTGCTGCAGCTACAGAAATTGTTTAACTAGACATCCACTGCCTTGGATAGATACCATATCCCAAGCACAGACTCATTCTCAGTGGACATTGAGCCATTTACCTCAATAATGATGATTTTGAGGTGATTGTGGGCAATACAATTGTCAGAGAAATTATACTATTACAGAACCTGTCTTAGCCAGAAATTATCTGATAACTGGAGGATGCTCTTCTGAGACACATTCAAGTCAAGTCATTGTCAGCTATTTTGTGTTTTTATACTTGTCCTGTGGAAGGATAACTAAAATGAAATCAGAAGGGTGTAAAACCTAAGTACACAGGGGCATCAATGCCCTCATTGCAGAGAAATGCATGGATTCGAAGGAGCTGAACATGATGATGAAAACCATATTAGGAAAAGAGTGCAATCGAATCAACTTTTTATTCCTATAAGAGATCAAAATAACTATAAAGAGACTATGAAACAGCATCTGAGATAGGACTTGTTTTTGTCTATGAGGGAGGGAATAACCTCCTACTGCTTAAAATTAATAAATATGAATGTCAACTAGTAAGCAATAAACACCTAAAAAACAACAACAACAACAAAAATACCCCAAACAAACCTTACAGTCATATCACTTCCTCCAGCTGGAAAGAAATCAATACAAACACTCCCCTATTGTCATACTGTCTAAATGTAATTGATGTACAGTAAACAAAACTGAATTTAACTAAAGATGAGAAAAAACAAATTCACCCACAAACTCTGGAAATTTGTTTGGAGCTCATATTCAACCTTTTATGTTCTGCTGCTTAGCATCCCTCTCCTCCTACCCCAACCAATTAGGAGGAACACTATATTTCTCCCCTCCTTTTTCGGTCAAAGAATCTTGGCACAACCAGCACAAACAAACTTTGCTAACAGCTTTAAACTTGGAAGGGCCGCTTTTTAAATATTTGCCGCTACATAATTGAAACAGCTGTTTTAATGAGATACCTACTGTCATCATTTTACCCTGGCTGAGCTGGGTGACAACAAAGCAGTAATAACGAATTCAATAATAATTAACTCGGGTCATCTGCTCATCTGTCATGGCTCATCAGCTTTAGGGAGAAAAATCCCAGTGAACTTCTCTCTTTTGTGAGCTTTCCAAAACTCTGCAATAAAATGCTTAGAGAGGACTCTAGGTAGCCCTTCAAAAGTTCTAAGCAAACTGGTAAGTAGGTTAATTAAATTTTATGCATGTTTAAATGCTAATGATTACATTCCTAACATTACAGTGTAATCTGTTATGGAATGATGTCATGCAAGCAGTGGTTTTTAGTGCCTAACACATTTTCATCCTGATGTGGAGTAGCTCTGGATCATTTGTCGGAGGGCAGGAAGTTGACAGTGGTGTTTTGGAGCCAGGTTTTACATTTAGATCCTCTCCCTCTCTTTTGAATGTTAAGCAGGGGAGTTACAGAAAGCCACTGATTTTATGCCTACTGCCACATCACAGAGGGTGATCCAACATACCCACGGCGAGTTTTCTTTAGCTGCACAATAAATAAATAAATATAATAGCAATTCTGGGGAAAGCAATAAGGATGGCATTACTCCAAAATTACTCTCTCCCCAAAAGAAAAAAATATAAATTTGCGACTCAATCTGAGGTAGGTTCTTCTCGTGATTTTTTTCTCTTCTCTTTTTCATGGAGATGAAAATATTTTTTTCAGATATTAAAAAAATATTCTTTTAAGAGAAATCAAAGGCATTGGTGTATGTGGTTTGGGTTTTTTTTTTGTAAAATGATTTTGAGAGAAAAAAATTAATATCTTTGAACATTGATATTTTTTCTTTCTTGGAAAAAAAGCTGGTTCCTGCTTCTACAACAGATCATTTCTTTTCCCTTTAATTTTGTTCAGCTTATAGATCGG
>JAYDZK010000113.1:59199989-59242489 GCA_034509185.1 Euphonia xanthogaster
TTTCCCTTTAATTTTGTTCAGCTTATGAATTCTTGTTTAAATAAAGCTCTGGGATAGCTGCTGCAAGCTTCTGAGCTAATTTTGCCATTTCAGTGAAACCTGGCCATGCATAAAATTTAGTAGGTAGGTATTCATTGGTTCATTGATAATCCTTACCTGTACACTAAAAATTTTAAAAATCCAGCTTCAAAAATTTTAATGGCACTAGCATATTTTTTGTCCTGCCAGTAATACTATGACCAGCTCCATTTTGAGAACAGGTTGTGCTGTACACTGATTTTAAAAGCAGGAGTAACAATTATCAGTAAAACATCAGAATTTTTCCAACATGCTAGCTGAAATCTCAGAATGACTTTCAGTGATGCAATGTGACATGAAAGGTGAATTAACCTTAGAGGATCATCATTATTAGAGGATCACCACCACATATGTCATGTAATTAGACATCTAAGATTTCCAAAATCTCTGAATTTGTGAGAAAAAGAGTTCTATTCTCATCTCACTTTCTGGACTTTTTGGCAAAATCTGATAAAGTTATTTTTTTTTTCTGCTGAAAATGAAACATATTGAATACTCAAGAGTAACAATGTAAAAATACATTATTTAGTTACTCGATAAAAATTATTCCTAGGTATAATTATTAAATAAAATGAGCAAGTTATTTACTTCTGAATAACAGCAAATAAACCTTCTATAGGAAGAAGATGGTTTGACAAAGAGCTAGGGAATGCTAAACAAACGTAGAGGAAAAAGAATTTTGAAATCTGACAATATGAATGCTTTGGTTTGTATTTTGTAATCAAGAAACAGGGTTATATTTGTACTATGCACATAAAGGACATAAATAGACTTAAATCACTGCATGCAGTAGCAGATGTGATGCATATTTCCAGAACAAAGGCTTTGAAAATTGATATGATGACTTCATAGACTGGGGTGCATTCTGTACAGTGTAAATAAAAAATATGCTGTGGGCAGGAGGCAGTAAATATTACCATGGTGTGTGAGGACTAACAGTAGATATTTTAAAATAGAATAATTTAATTTTCAAATATTGATTACAAAAAGCACTTTGAAAAACTGCAGCACAAAACTAATTAAGTAAATATAAGCTTTACTCTAGAAGTGTTTTGTTGGGTATTTTATGCAAAATATTCACATAAAATATTATTTTCCATTTCCCTCTTATTTATACAGTAGGTCATGGCACCCCAGAAGCATTGAAGACAAATAGAAAGGTTTTCTTCCTGTAATTCAAGATTACATATTGAATATATAGTAAATTTTGTCTCCTGGATGGCACCCATGGGATCAAATTCCACCATTTTCAAACCCATTTAAAAAAAAATGGTTTTAGGTAAACTACTTTGCATAAAGTAAAATCTGTTGAAAAATTATCATTAGTTTGATACATTTTGTGAGAATTTACCAGTTTCAATGAAAACCCCAGTGTAAAAAAGGTCTATCTATGGGGGAAAGGTGGTGTCAGCGGCCAAAAGTGCAAACCAGAAATTACATGCAATGAGCCTGTTCTACTCAGTGTTTCTTGTTATGGACAACTCATGTCAGTAATTAAATGTTTGTGAGCTGGAAGAGAGAGCAACTCAAAAGTTCTTTGAGTACCATATTCATTGAGGACTCGTGGGTCTAGTATTTTTTCTAAATCTAACTCACCCACCACAGAGCTCACGCTGTTCATCAAATGTCTTAGCTGTATTGTATCTTTCTCTTCTCTCCCAAGCTAATTCCCAGTTAAACATAAGGGATTTCAGATTCACATTTCTCTGAAGCAGATGCTGGGGTTTTCAGTTTGTTTGTTTGTTTGTTGTTTAATATTGAATTTACAAACTGATGCACAGCTGACTGTTACTCAGGTGAATGGCTATAATCACATAAGGAGGGAGCAAAAATTCAGGAAGAGAAATGCGTCATCCATGAGACCCTCTTGCTTCTGGAAACATTTACCAGTTCAACACAGATGCAATACACTTTAATATTTGGGAACCAACCTATCCACAAGTATTGACAGACAACAAATTAGCTTGTCCTGCTTCTGCAGTAGCTGCTCAGGAGGCGGGCTCGCTTTGGGGGAGACACGCTGCTCTAGGTGTGGTTTCAGGCAAAATGGGGAACTCAAAATTCTCCTGACTGAGAGGTGGGTGTGGGTCAGAGGCTGGAGGAGAGCTCTTCCTGTGGGATGTTGGCAAGTGGCAAATACCTGTGGAGCCTGCCTGAAGTCTAGGTTCCATAGGAAGCTGAAACTCGAGATGACACCCACCCAACTGAAACGAAGAAGTGGCAAAAGCTCTGCTTCAAGTCTGTAAATGGTTCATATGGAGCAAAATCAGTGTATTTCAAAGTTTTGCTGACATTTTTTGACCAATGGTGCTATTTGCACTTTTTGTTTTTTTTGTCATAGCTTGTACTTTTATTGTGTTATGCCAAAGACAAGAGCTTAACTGATACCTAGATATACTAGTACAGTATCCTGCTGTTTTTAGCCTCTCATGTGTGGATACCACATGAGCAAACAGATCCTATGTCTCAGGACTCAAAAATGGAAACCACAACAAACTCTCTTCTCCCTTCTCTTTTTCAGTCCCTTTCCTTCTGTGTAAACAAATTCAACAGTCCTTGTCCATCTCTGATTCATTGGGGATCATTGCCAGAGTCCTCAGTCCATAATGGTGTTTATGGTGTTACAAGTTACTTGGGGGAGGGTTTGTAAGCTCTATTTAGCCTAATCTTCTTTCTGGAGTATTCCCACAAAAATTACATATAGAAAACTCTCATGTGGATAGTTGAATCAAGAAAAAAGAGTCACAGTTTTACATATATATGTTTTTGAGAATAATTTTGCCAGTAAAAATTCTCTCATAGAAAATGTACTCTTGAATGGAATTTTCAGAAGAAAAAAAATAATCACCCTTGCCTCTTCTCAATAATGTCTTTTTTTTTTCTTAGTCTAAAATATTGGTGTTATACCTAATGTATGAAAAAAAACCACATGTCTAGGTGAATTTTGGAAGTGAATTTTCACACTTATGTCACTGTGGTGAAAAAGCAATTCCACACATGTGAACACCATGGTATTTATAACCTGTGAATTACATTGTCAAGATTATTTCTAGTTTCATTAGTATTATAAAATTAACTCAAAAATCTATATACAAGAAGTTTAAAACAACAGATATTTGATAAAAATTAAGTTCTAATCAGTGTTTATCATAACGATTACCATGAAGATCCTTGTTCTTATTTAGCACCTATTTTATTACTGTTTTTGATTACATGATTTTGTGTGACACTGTGCTCTGAGAAGGATCTTCTCTCTATGCAGCAAGAGAGAAGTTGTTCAAACTGTTGCAGAAAACACGTCTGTATGTTGATGAGCCAAGGACTACAGCAGCTCCAACACTTGCATAACAGACAAGTACACCTAAAATTCACACTAGGGGAAAAAACCATTTGTTTTCCTAAATATGAAGTAGGAGTTTACAAGTGGATACAATATTCCACAGGTCTTCTAAAGGAAAGAGTCATATGTAATGATTTCAGTACTACTGTGGAGGTAGTGCACATCTTCCCTACTTGTAACTAAATGACAACTACAGAAATTTTAAATAGGCGGGGGAGACTATAAACAAGCAAAGAAATAAATAAGATTTTTGCTGTAGTTACAGTGGTGTAATTTCCTATGTGCCCAAATTTAAGGCATTGTCTCATGAAAGCAGTGTAGTGCTCACAAGCCAGGATAGTGCTCAAACTAAATGAGTCCTGTTTTTCATGGCTTTTGCATCGCTCCCATGCAGACGCTGAAGGCAGCTTACATTTAAACAACTCAGAGCATGAGAAGAGCACCACAGAAAAACGTCATTAATGTTCAATACTGATTAACTTCTTGAGAGCTTACAATTTCCCTTGCTATTCCAAAGGGTGCAGGTTTGATCTCAATAAGTCTAGTGGAAGAAGTCAATCTGTTTCTTACTGTGTTTGGTAATTTCTAAACTCCCAAAATTTTGGACCCATTTCCAGATATCTAAGAGGAATTTTGACAAAGCTTGAACTGTTTTTAGTCTGATGAAGGAAGAACCTCCCACGTCACAAAAGCTCACTGTTATTTTCAAACAGACTTTTCTACACTTCAGAAACTGTAGCGGTGTTTCTTTGAGAACAGATTTATTTCTGTGTACCAATGCAGGTGGACAACAAGCCCAGTGTGGAATCTACACCTCATGCAGAAGTCAAGAGCCACTGGTGCTGTGAAGTGCTATAAGCCCATGAAGGCCGTGTTCCTCAGCCTTATCTCACCCTCACAGCCTCTGACTCTTACTAAAGGTTCCTTTTATGGTTTCTTTTATGATCTCTGGAGACTGAAAAGAAAATTCTTTCCAATATTCACACATAAAGTTATTCTATGTATAAAGGATAAAATCCAAAGCACTGAAGTCAATGTGAAACTTTGCTGTTCAATCAAAAGCAATGCCCGTTTGTAGGTCTGGGTGGGCAAAGCGTAGAAGTATTTTCAAGTGCCAGATAAAATTTCCCTTTTTCTTATATACTGAATACATAAACAATGGAAACCTTTCCTTTTCAAGTGAAGAACGTACAATATGTAACACAAGTTTTCCAGTTCTTGGGATTTTATATTCCAAAATTTATTTAATTTACAAAACAAGAAATCCTGTTTGTATCAAGTTGGGCGAGAGGGTTTCAAACTTGGAAATTGACTCTGCATCATTTTAAATATCAAAATTTTTCCATTTATTTTTACATCTTATTTTCCTAATGTTACACAGATTTTGTTATTTTGTCACATCTGTTTCGCTATGAGGAATGCCATGAATACTGTTATTTTTTAACTGGAAATCATAAGGATGGATGACACACAATGCTGAGGAAAAAGCCTTTTTATTTCCCTTTGACTAAATGATAAGTTTTTATTCAGATTGTAAGAACAGAATTAATACCTGATATCTTTTAAGATATACAGCTTACTGTATTTATTATCTAATTCTTAATTTAAATTCAAGTT
This sequence comes from Euphonia xanthogaster, assembly GCA_034509185.1. Lineage (NCBI taxonomy): Eukaryota > Metazoa > Chordata > Aves > Passeriformes > Fringillidae > Euphonia > Euphonia xanthogaster. The sequence goes on from JAYDZK010000113.1 coordinate 59,205,025, forward strand.
CTGAGTTTTAGAAAGTCACTTGCTATGTTAATAGGAGTCTGCTATTTGCAATAGTACAAATAAATAGTATTTGTTGATATATGGAGCCATAAATCATATTTCCTGTACTCATTTAACATAATAAGAAATGTTGAATATTGTGGATCTGGAAAGGGAGTTGTTGCTTGATATTTGTGACCTAGAGATAAGGAGGCAGAGGGAGAGAAACAAAGAGAAGGAAGGTTCTTGAAAGGCCCTTCGCCTTTTAACGCTGACCATAGCTGAAAAAATAAGGAGTTCACACCCCTCTCTCGGGAAGCCTTCTGTTGTCAGTGTACTATATCACCAGTTGTGCCAGGTTCATAGGTAGCTCTGTGTAAATGGAATAATCCAAGGAGAAAGACAAGTGCTTTCTGTGAGAGTTGAGTCAAAACTCTGCCTCAGTTGAATAATCTTACCAAGATTTTGATCCCCTCCCACATCTGGTGAGCAACAATTTAATTAGATTCACTTCTAAAATTTATTTAATTCAATTTGACAATCCATTCCTGTTCAGCCAGTGCATTTATGCCTGTGATTAATTTAAATGAGACTTGATGCACTAAAAGTAGCCTTTTCATGCTATATATTTTATGTTGTTGAGGTCTGGCAGACAGATTTGCAAAGGTACTTGGAAGCTGAAAAAAGCCAAGGGATCTAGCTGACTGGAACGAGATACATGAGACAAGTGAGTCAAGAGTCAAGACTTTATGCAAAAAAGTCCCATTAATGGCTGAAGAGTCTCATTTAAAAAAACCAAAACCAACCAAACAAAAACCAAACCAACAGAAGCAGTAGAATAATACATGACTGCTTGGTTGTATAATTTGAATTAGGATCATGCAGATCTGGGTACCAAAAGTATGAACTGATGTTAACCACTAAAAAATTCTGCTTTCTTTCTAGGAAATTCCATACCATTTCCACAGAATTTTATAGAATAGAATATATTTTATAGAACATAAACATTATATAACAATATATAACATTTATATATTACAATGTATAACAATATATAACTGCAATATATATAACATTATATAACATTTACTCCAAGAGTAAATGTTAGTAAAATTCAGGCTGCAGAACTTGCACAAATACCTGAAAAGGTGCAGAAGCACTGCATATTCTAAATAAATGAATAAATATATAAATTTATGTACATATAAACCTACTTACCTGTCCATGATACATTAATTTATTGTAAACTTGTATGTTGGACTGGAAATGCTTTTAAGCTTAACATTAAAAGCATTTTTGAGATGCTCGATTTCAAGTATTACACAGCTGAACATCTGGACTCAAATAATATTGACTATTGATCTTAGCTGGCTAATCTGCTGAGTCTGTTTGGAATGCTAAAATTTAGCACATCTATAAGTTCTTTTCTTTCTTTCTATTCATTAATACAAGGAGATAAAGAAATATGCAATGTTCAGTATGTTCCTCCATGTACTCTATCTATATTATAATAATTAAACCTGACCACAAACATTGTATTTTTGATCTTTTAGCATAGAAGATGCGTGCCAGTTTTGAAAGTGAAGCTGGAAATTTTAGGTTGTGAGCAGATAGAAGTAAGGGCTATCTAAGCAAGGACTTTGGGTTTTATCTAATTGAATAGATAAGATCCCTTTATCAATGGGACAATTGGCATGGACTGGGCACAGTTTGGGATAAGCCATTTGAAGGAGAGGATGATATTTGTGTAAGCAGGAAGCCAAGGAGAAAAAAAAAAGATGAATTAGAGATGTGACCTAGATGCTTGCTAGATGAGTAAAAGGAGCAGCAAAGTTATGGTGTAATGTACTAAATGGAATAACTTGAAGGAAATTAAAAAGGGCTGTCTGGGGCAAGAGGACTACATGGGGATAAAGGGCACGAAGCCTGAGATTGGTTGTAATTATAAAAAAGGGTGAGAAACCATTGAGAGACACACAATATGTGGAAAGGAGAGGTCAGAAGGGTGAGACAAAAGGGATCACACTTCAAGGACAGGTGAGAGAATTTGTACCCACACCTTACAACCAAATCCACAGGAAAACAAAGTAAAATCTCTCTGAGTCACATCATGCCGCTACACACATTCTCAAGAAACCAATCCTGCTCTAGTGCTAAAACAAACAAATAATCAGATACTGAGAAATTCTTACTAATGGCTGAAACTTAGATGCAATTAGTGTAGAAATTCTGTCCTGCTGAAGACCAGTGTTTTGTTATAGTAGTACAAGACAAAATGTTTTTGATTCTGTTTCCAGTTGTAATTTTACATATTATCTGTTTGAAATAATATTAAGTTTTCAAGGTCTACTTTTCAAAAAAGTAAAACTCATAAATAATGTTTTTCATACAAATATAATTTAGCTTCCTTGCATGTGTTAAGAACTTGGTGCATCCATTTATTGCTTTTTTTTCTGGGCCTTTGCCTTCTGAACCAGGGCAAATGTGATGGAAAAGGCTGCCTTCTTTCTTTTGGTATTTCTGGATGAGAAGACCAGCTCTTATGAGTAAACTGAGTACTACCAAGTAGTGCTGCTCCACTTTCCACGTGATGCAAACCAAGTCCTTTGAAGTACGTATTCAAAGGGAGACATTATAGGTACTGTCCTTTTCAGAGGGCAGCTTGAAACTGTGAATAATTGGACTTTTAAATACATCATGGACAATGGGTACTCTGTGTTCTGTAGTCTGAGTGCTCACTCTTACAACCCAAATCACTAGTCTTTGCTATTTTAACCTTTTCTGTATGTCAAACATTAGTCATAGTGGGAGTAAGGTAGACTCAAGTCATCTGAGTCATTTTTGCCTGGTGGAAGATAATCTGTGTTCCACAGCACAGTAATCAAGCACCTAAATTTATATGATTTTTTATTATTATTATTTTAGAAGCCCTGAGTCATAACTGATAACATAAAAATTAACTGAAAACAAAACAGTAAAGGAAAAAGGGGAGGACTTTAACTAGCAAACTGTTAGCAGAACTATTTTGATGCAGGAGTTTCTCTTTAATTTTTGTTCATCGATTCACCAGATTTTTTTTCTTTGTATGTTACAAACTTTTGGAAGCTTATAGAGGCTTGAATTCATTCTAAACAGGAGGACATAACTCCTACAAGGACAGAACTTCTGCTTATGTTCCGTCCTTGTTTGACCACCTCATCTTTCTAGTCCATGTCTTAGAACCACTTGACAATAAACTAAATTCCTTTTTTTTTCATTGATTACCCTTATCTTTAAAAGTGCAAATAAACAATTACTTTGAGTGAGATGGTACAAATTATGTTGACCAAACTTTGCGCTGGCACCTGGAAGCTACAGAAGCCAGACTGAAAAGGCCCAAGTTACTTTTAAAAAAAATCTTATTTCATCTATCTATCTATCTATCTATCTATCTATCTATCTATCTATCTATCTATCTATCTATCTATTCAATGTTTTCCTTTTTAGGTTATGAGTTCTATGCTTTTTAAAAATAATTCAGAAACACTGATCCTGGTTGAATTCAGATGCTAACAGATGTATCTGGGTGGTAGAAGTGGGGACAAGGTACCTAGGAGGATGACCAACTCATCACGTACACCTGCAGCAATGCAGTTTGGATGGCCTTACCTTGAGTGCAGCTGGAACTGGAAATGGTATGAGCTTCTTTAGTTGCGTCAGGAGTAGTTACTCCCAAAAACATGCTTCCTTTTCAAACCAGGACAAGGAGACTGAGGAAAACTTGGCCCTGCTAAAGAATGTGGAGTCACTAAAACAATGTGTTGCATGGCAAAACCTGAGACTTCCCCTCTGCTGGAGGGTGGATGGTACATCTGCTTTTAGGCCTCCCACATCTCTCATGGCAGAGTTCAAGAGAAAGAACTACAATTTGCAGTAGAGGTTGACCAAGTTTGGGACTATTCTGTAAATTGGATATATCCATAGGGCTGGATGAGATGTATCCAGCAGTGCTGAGGTGGCCTCCCAATGTCTTTGTAAAGACATTCTCCATAATATAAATTCTGCATCTTTACAGAGAGGTGGTGGCTTTAAGTAGAGGTGAGACGAATATTACATCCACCTTTAAGGCAGAAAGGCAAAACCAGGGAATGGCAGGCCGTGAAGTCTTAGACCTGGAAAGACTGTGGAGAAAGCCCTCATGACAGCTATCTTCAGGCACCTGAAGGACAAGGAAGAACTAGGAACGGTCAGCATTTATTAGTATGGACAAATAGTACTTGACCAACCCGGTTGTCTTCTCTGACTCAATCTGTGGGTAGGAAGAAGAAGGCAGTAGTTGTGTATCTTGAATTTAGCAAGGCTTTTGACGCGTTCTTCTAACTGGAATGGGAAGCGGATGGAAAACTGGCTCAGCCATCATAATCAAAAAGTATTTACCAATAATTCAGACTATAGTTAGTGTCTGGGTGGTGTTCTTCAGGCTCAGTACTATGACTGATGCCGTTTAATGTCTTCACCTGTGACATGGTCAAAGGACAGAACACACCCTCAGAAACTGTGTAAAAGGTTTCAGATCAAGGAAAGTGGTCCTGGAGGACAGAGGTGCCTTCAAGACACATTGTGACAAGAAGTACACTCTGATAGGTGTTAGACAGTGGCATAGGTTACCCTAGGAAGTTGTGAAAGTGTCATCTTAAAGATATTTAAGTTTTGATTTTATAGAACCATGGCAAATAAGATATAACTTGGAAGTTAGCCCTGCTTTGAGGATGGACTAAATACCTCCAGACATGGTGTAGTTTTGGTTCTAAGTCATGGAATCACCAAATCACAGAATGGGTAAGGTTAGAAGGTACCACTGGAAGTTGACTAGAACCATTTCCCTGCTCAAGGAGGGTCCTCTAGAGCCCATTACTCAGGAATGTGTCCAAACTTTTGATTATCTTCAGTAATGGGGACCCCACAATCTCCCAGGGCAGCCTGTTCCAGTGCTCAGTCACTCACACAATAAAGTTGTTCTTCCTCATAATTAAGTGGAACTGGCTGTGCATCGGTTTCTGCCCATTACCTCTTGTCCTATTGCTCAGCACCACTGAGAAGAGCCTGGATCCATCCTTGGCACCCTTGCTTCAGTTACTGGTAGACATGGATGAGGTCCCCTCTCAGTTGTCTCTTCTTGAGGCTGAACAGGCTCAGCTCCCTCAGCCTGTCCTCATGAGAGAGATGTTCCAGTCCTTTAATCATCTTCATAGCCCTCTAGTGGACTCTCTCCAGGAGCTCATTCAATGCACCTCAAGAAGTTGCATGTGTGAGGGTTTAAAGCAATCCAAAGTTAAAAAAGCCATTTTCAAACCAGCTTGTGATTTTGTGTTCCCGAAGTAGGCTATATTTTGCATCAGCCTACCTGCCCAGAGTGATGGGCTACATCCAGCATAGCTCCAGAACTATAAAAATATAGTTACACTGATGCACAGCTGTACCAGAGTTAAGTAGCCCTGAATAAGAAGATTGCACCTTAATTCAACCTGAGCCCTATCTTAGCACAGGTAAAATGCCTCTGGGATTTCAGAGTCTCTGCCATGGTGCCACATCGTGTATGCAGTGCCACTGTTTTAGGGAGACCACACTACACAACTATAGAACCTTCTAGTGGCTATGACAGATGAAAGGATGTTTTCCAGATTTCATTCAGGAGAAGAAATATGTACGGCAGCTGAAATTCAATGCTTCCTATTTTTTTCAGAAAAGCTCTATTGATTTAGTGGATAAGACAATGGAATACTATGTCCAAAACTTGCAGGAGAAATATGCACATGCTTGATTTCTATCCCAGTAGGAAAGTCATATAGGATGAATTGCAATATTTAGTTCAAGCCCACCAATAGCAAAATCAGGACTGTAGCTGTAGGTAATAAATTTGTGCTTATTCCTGGGGGCATATATCTGATAATTAAAAGCAGAGATAGTGGTTTAACTGGAAGATGTCTGGATAAAACTATCACATTTTTCAAGAAATTTCAGCTTTTAATTTTTCCTAGTGTGACAGAGAATAAAGATAACTCTAAACTTTAAAATACATCTCAATGTACTCAGAACAACTGGATTACCATATACAGTGTGAAATAATGTGAAATATTTACATGGAATATGAAATGCTGTTGCCAATAATATAGCTAATAACCACAATGAGAGAGAAAATGGTCATCTGGTGTGTGAGGCTTTCTCAAATTTCTGTATTTTGTCATACCCACATAGGATAAGAAGTTCAATTCTCAAAAATAAGGCATAAGAAAAAAATCAGCTTCAGGTAATAACCAACTTAAGTATTTTTTCAAATAATGATGAAAGGTTTCACTTTAATTTTGGTCATTTTCAGGTATATTTTAATGGAATTTACATGTAAAAATGAGTAGTTTGTATTTTCAAAAATAACAGAAGGAAACAATGCTAATAATTTCAAAGCCATCCTTCTCACAAGAATACACATATATATTTGTTTGCTTACTTTTATTTCATTTTTTAAAAATTATATCAAGCCTTTACAGAAAGAAGTTTTGAATTTGAAGGATGAATGCTTTTCAATACCACTATCAATGTACTCTGATTATTTGAGGGAAAAAAAAATCTGCTTTTTCTTTATTGCCACCAGTGGAGAGGAGGGAGAAGAGGGGGATAAGGTATCTGTCATTTTTGCCTTCTATGGGGATTTTAATCTTTGAGTAACACTGGGCATCAGCTGTAACATTTATGAATTAATCACCTTATTCGTATAACTGTTTACTTTTATTATATCTCTAAAGGAAATTAAATGAATTTGACCTGTTTCAGCATTTACAGCTGTGTTCTTGAAGAAATTTTATTGCGAGTTTTAAAGTTCAAAAAGGCTGTCTTTTGTTTTGGGTATTTGGTTTGTTCTATTGAAGACAGAGACACAAGCAAATTCTTCAGAAGAAAGAAAGTTTTAAATTTGCCATTCTTTTATGAGTTCTGCAACCATTTTGTATATACTTTCATTTTTTCACCAAGAGATGACAAGTTAGGTTTGGAAAGTACACTCCTTTTTTTCATACTACTATTTCTAAAACCAAAAAGGAAATGCAGTTGCATTTGCTTTCTCTGTTTTGATGATAGTCTAGTGCAAAAGAACTATTTGTAATTAGAATCTCTGGTGTGACCAGCTCTGTACACAAATTAATGAAGAGAACAAAGAAGATATGAACTAATCTCACTTCTTAGCCTAGCATGCCATCATTGCTGAGATGATCCCATTTGTACTTATAATAAAACAGATAGTCAAATGTAAATTCCTTAAAGGAAAATGAAACCTTCTCCATATTCTTATCTACCACTGTTAGCACTTTCTTAGCTTTCCTCCTTTCAGAACAGTCCATGGTAAACTATCAGAAAATGAGTAAAGACAATGCCTAAATTTCATGCATACTTGCATAGACCAAAGACATTATCATTGTGGTACAGAATGGGATTGGAAAAATATGCAGCCCTCGGAAATGGATTAAATGCACATACATTTTGTAATGAGTGACTGTAATGAAAGTCAAATGAATTATAATAAAATATAGAGTTTTAAAAAAGAAAGCTACTCAATGCATTATGTTGCTGAGAAAACATTTAACAGTTTTTCACTGCACGCTATTGTCAAAGTAAATAACTACCAAAGACAAACTTACAAAGTGGTTTTAACTCTAATGTGATGCAGAAAGTCAGCCATTTAATTTGTTAATTAGTATTATGCCAGAAACTATCTATTCAATATGAAGCAAATATGTTTACAATCTTATCTGCCATCTGTTTAATAGATGGGAGAATACTTAGAGCTGGGATTCTCAAAGAGGGCTGTTGAAATTTTGCTCTACAATTAGTGGAGCAGATTTTTTAATTCTAAAGGAGTTTTTCATGCTTGGGGAGCACCTCTATGAAGGAAACTAAAATACAATACTGCTGTTCAAGATTAGTGATTGCTTATAGCTGCTTCTGGCAGATGCTTCCAAAATGCAGAAATGCATATATATTTTAAGATATATATTAAAAAAAAAAAAAGGAAAAAGAAGAAGATGCATCATTAGATCCAGAACATTAAAGTAGGTTTTGTGAGGAGGTTTCTATGACAAATTTTCATGGCAACACAATATATGGGTCTGAGTACTTTCAGCAGTCTTCATATCTTTCTGCAATCAGCAATTTTGCAAGCTTTCTTACAAGGAAGCCCACAATTATGCACAACACTAGCCATTAAAGAGAATTCTCAAGGTGCTTTTTAAACTGCATATTAAGAACAGGTATTAAATCATTATTCAGGAGGTGGATGAAATTAAAAGCCTAGGTAAGAGAGCATTCTTCCTAGGATTACATCTTCTTTCTTTGTCTTGTATTAATATATTTTAATTTTGAGAAATGCTATATCATTGCTCAATACTGTCTTATATTATTGTTAGAATGTATTAGAAGATAAATTTAGCCCAGACAGAAAGGTTTTTCTTTTCTGAAAATTAAAAACATTTTCATGTTTAGTTTTTAAAGATCAAAAATAAGAGTTCAGAAAAATATTAACATTAACTTTTAAACACAGATTTTGTAGCTTTTATAATTTTAACTCTAATGTCAATGATTTGACAGGACTACCTTTTTCGATGTAATTTACTTTATTGAATATGAATGAAACATCTATTTGACGCCAAAGGTGAGAGACACACTTTTAATGTAATGCTAAACTTATCATGATTCAAGGATTTTTATATCTCACAGAAACCTTGAAAACAGGCAAATTTTCTAATGTGAGATAAGTACAAATGTGAGATAAGTATAAATTATTTTCATAATGAAACTGAAAATGTTTACATTTCTTAGAATTTTTCCACTTATAAATGACTATTTTTAAGTGCGTAATATTTATATTTGTAAGTGAAAAATAGTTACAGCTGCACAAATAAAATATGATGCTAACAGTGTAGCAAAACAAAACCATTAAAATTTTCAGAGCAGAGATGTGCTCCTTACCAGAATGGAGAATATTTTCAAAAAGCCTTCTTGAAATTTTTTTTCTGCTTTATTTTCAATAGAATTGATTTTGCTAACTTTCTTTACCCAGCTACTGAAAGTGACAAACTTTCTGTGCAGGATTTATTTACACTCCCTCGTGTACATCTTAGTTTCTGGAAACATTTGTGAGATTTTGCGCAGACAGGTGTCAACAGGTGAGATGGTGCCACAAAGAATGGTGAGGATTTTGTTGGGTTACTGTCCTCTGTAGGACAGCAACACGTGAGGTTTGAGCCGTGAGTCTCAGCTTTGCATACCCCACTGTTCCTCCTTACTGAAGAAGCACCACGTAGAAATCTCTTTCTGTCAAATGGAAATATTTCTCCTCTTCATTTTCAAGCAGCAGGTAAGAGCATTTCCCTTAAAACTGATCTCTCCCTCACTTCCCCCGCCCCCTGAGATAATAACAGTTAATTGTGGAGAAATTTGCAGCAGACCATCAGTTTCAAAAGGACATTCTGAATTTTAAAGCAATTATCAGTTTTACCTTGCTGTTGTACAGAATTGTACAGCACTGACCTCTTAAGCTGCATATCCTGAAGCAGCTTGGAGAAGGGGGAGAAGGAAAGCTTTTCTGAGCTCTGGGACCCCTCTATGTAAACAACATCCTTTGTAGCATGCCCAGCTTACTCTCTTGACATTTTTTTTTGTGATACCCATGGGACAAGAGAAGAATTGGGTTGGGAGATCCAGCCAGTTTAGTGTAACAGGATTTTGACCCTAGTGCTTCCACAGAGATGAATGTTTAACCCCAAGAATATCTGCAGCTGCTAAATATATGTATTTATAGAAAACGAAACAACAGCAACTGGTTAGGTCAGGAACTCAGCATCTGTGATTTGGCTGCAAAGACTTTAATATGCACACTCCATCCGTTCTACCTCTCCTCCTTTTCCCTTCTTCCCCCAAAATTAATTGCATTTCTAGCTAACAAGGTTTAGTTACAGAGGCACCTGACTCCTTCAAACCTTTTGGACACAATACAAAAGTCCAGTAGTAGACATTACAGGATTAAATCCATTGTAACATTCTAAAAATCAATTCATCTGTTCTTAATAGTGTTTCAATAGTATCCTAGTAACCTTTTCTGTGAAGCTTCATATGGTCTGTATTTGCAAACACTATTAAAAAAGTCCTTCTTGCTTTCAGAAAAAAAAAAAAGCTAAATCTCTTCACTGAGCTGCTGGAGAGGTGCAGACTCCAATGTGGGCAAGTGTATTTGCCAACATGCCATATGGGAGCCATGGTTGGGACTTTTTTTTTTCTAGAATAATTAAATGTTGATGGCAGAGTTCAAATGGATCATTAAAATTCAAAAGTGTAAGAAACAGATTTTTTCTTATGTTGCTGAACGCTCCAGAGGGCTGAATAGCTAGCAGAAGTGAGGCAGGCTGCAGCAGTGATCAGCGTGTGCTGTGATGGTACTAATTTGATCATAATATAGTCATCTCTGAAGATTACAGCTATTCAATTAAATATTCTAATTAACCTGAAGTATTAGGCAAATGATACTAATTACAAATATTCTCCTGAGATTCACAGCAATGAAAATCCCACTTGCAACTGATACTTCTAGCCAATGTTTCGTAACACAATGTCCTATATCATAGGCTTTCAGAATATTAAAATGCAGTTAATTTGCCTAAACCTCATTTGTTTAATGGCATTAGCATTTTGTTTGAAATTGTAATAAACGTACATCCCGCTTTCAAGTAAAATTTAAAATGAGTGTACTCTTGGGGTAACTTAAGATTCCTGTTTACAGACCTAGCACTTTATTCAGTAAGCGGAACAGTTTGAGCTTAACTTTCAGCCATTAAACATATTGAAATTGTTTAAAAATGCTAATAATTTGTCTTTTCAAATAAGAAAAAAAAAAGGATATTTTGCAGTAAAATTTCATGATGTTACCCATGTGACCAGTTTCCTACTGTGAGGGCCCCAATGCTTGAACTTGCCTTGTAGTTTTTTAGTAGAATGTTTGTCTTTTGTAGGTTGTTGGTTTCTGTTTGCTTTTTTAACTCCCTCTCCAGACAAAACCACAGGGACCTTCTTTTTCATTTTCTGCCTTTCTCTCTGTATTCCCTTTCACACTGCATGTGGGCTCCAGGTTGGGGGTGCTGTGGCTTTTGGGGGCTCTGATTCCTGCATGGTGCCCCTGCACACCTTGCACTTGAGTGCTCTTCTCAAGTCATTTTGCAGAGACAGCCCAGCTACTTTACCTATTATTGCACTTGGAACAAAACCTGGTTGTCTGTATGAATTAGGTAAAATGTTACTTGGAAAATACAGCACAAGGTAGATCCCTTGGCTACAAAAAAACAAAACCCCCCAAAACAAACAAAAACCCCCAAAACCCCCAAACAAACAAAAAAACCCCAAAACACAAAAAAAAACCAACCAAGCCACCCGGGGCTCCTGACTACCTTCTGTGGTGAGTTTTGTTTGTTTGTTTGTTTTGTCATGGCATGAATGGGGAAGACAGGCATTATCCACCAGCATAAGTGGCTACTTAAACAATAATCAGTTTGTAGCAGTTGTAGAAAGAGAACAGACAGCAGGTTTCAAGTGCTTTTTATGAGCCTCTTTTGTGCCCATCACCTTGTTAGAAGGCTAAAGGAATGGGAATGTTTCTGGCTTTCCACATATTGCCTGTTGATATGCATCTTGCCTTTCAAGTAAAGAGATCACAAAAAAAATGCTTCCTAGTTTTAGTGTTATATTATATTATTATATTATTAATAATACTGTTGCAAAGATTTTTAAAAGTTTAACTGATATGACCAATGTCTTCCTGTGATTAAATTCCCCTTCCTCAGATCTTAATGTACTTGTCTGAAAGAGAATAAAAATTCTAATCCTCTACCTGGTACCTCAGCATGCGAGGAATAAAAGCAAATGAACAAAAAGATTTTCAGAATTTCAGGATTTTCAGAGTCACGCTATTGAACTACAGTAGTGCAAACAAAGTTAAAGCAATTTTACAGTATGAGTGACTGTAATTTTCATTTTGCAATTGACTAAAGCATAGTTCTGTGCTTGTACTGGAAACATTGGAAGAATTTGTAGCCTAGCAGACCTTTTCATGACAGTTTCCAAAATATAAAGAAATGCAAGTACTACTTCTCTTCAGATCTCAGAAAATTTAGAACAATTTGCATTTGAAACACACTGAAATCATTGGACCTAAACTTGTAGAAGAGGGAGACTGCAGAGATGGCATCATGCTGCCATATGACCCTTCACAGAGTAGGAAGGAGACACAAGGGAGCACATAGTAAACTTGGGATAAAAGAAAATCCTGGGCAGACTGTGTGCAGTCCTTGAGAGACATGGGAGGACTGTGGGTTTTGTTTGGTTGCTCGATTTTGAGGCTTTTCTTTGGTTGCTTACTTTTAACCCCTACATAGCTGTTTTCCCTTTCATGCTGTTAGAGCTTGTTGAAATGATTAAATTCCCCTCTTTATGGAATTAATTGAGGGTTTATAACACCTTATTCTGACATGGAATCAGCTGATAGCTTCCAACTCTCCTTAAGTCAAGCACATAGATTAGTATACACTTTGATTTTGGAAGAAGATATAAAATGCATTTAATCAATTTTTATTTACTCAGATCCATATAGCAGAAATCTCTATTTAGAAGAGTACTTTTACTGGATTGAGCTTAAGAAAGTTTTAGACAAGCATGCAGAGGTGTAAAAAGAACAGAGAAGATCCAAGTAGAGTTATACACTCTCCTTTTTGTCGTGTGCAGTGGAGGACTGGACACATCCACTGACCTGGAGCAGCAGAAGAGGGAAGGGTGTGGCTCACAGGTGAAGCATGGCACAGCATGTACAGCTGACTCCTGCTCAAAGGGGACAGGGAATTGAAAATTAGGGGCCAGCTCAGAGATTGTAGGAAAGGTGTTTTCCTTGTCCAGATCCCCATTTTGGCTATTAATCTCAGCCCTCATTTAAATTCACAGTAAAACTGTGAGATGAGCAAAGCCAAACAAGCAAACACATGGCAACCACCACGGGAAAGATGAGGGGAAAAAACAAAAAAAGGAATAAGTGAGGAGAGAGGCAGCAAAAATGGGGAAGGAGGGAGTGGAGCTGTAGAGCGTGCATGTATATCTCATCCAAAGTCCTGCAGGAACTAGCTGCAGCTCTCTAGAGAATCACTGAATTGCCATGAAGAAATAAGCACATTCCATTACCGTCTTAGTCCCTGAACAAAGTGATTATGAATAAAATACTCTATACATATATGCCATAAAGGATAATATGTTCACATTTATGTGTAGTGTAAGTGACCAAAATGACACAGTCTTTATTTATGTGGGAAGTTAATGCAGTGATCTATAGGCACAACCTGGGGGGGCAGTGAATCTACTAGAGTGATTTACTTTTATAAAGGAAATGAACACACTGATGTAATAAAATTGTCATGTACTGCATTGATCTCCTTGCTGCAGTGTAAGTGAGGAGGAACCAAAATGTATATGAAATAAATATAAGGTAATAATAATTGAACAAGAGTTAATATGACAGAATAAGGAAATATTTACAAAGGAAATAAATATGGTGAAATGATACGGCTTCATGAGGGGAGGACATTTACAGGAATCATTTCCACACCTACAGAACCAGGAAGCTTGGTAGGTCATCCTTTGTAAAGTAGGGAACATGGAGCAGTGAAGAAAGTACAATGGCAGGAAACATAATTATACTATTAATTTTTGCTGGCCACAAATATCAAAAGCTCTACATAGCAAAGATGTGCCTATCTGCAGAGCCTGGGAAAGAAATGACAAGGATATGAAAATGGAGGGCTTGCCCAACATGGAACAGGCTCAGGCTGCCCTGTGGAACCCACTGGGCATTTGGGCTATCACCAGTAAACATCATCAGAGCAAGTTCCTCAGTCCAGCTGGTGCAGATGCTGGGGTTTGCCTGCTCCAAATCATCCACTGGATAATCAAAACCAAATATCTACTATGAAAATGTATGGGTGATGGCAGTTATAATGAAGACAGGATATAAAACTGAATGAAATGGAGAGTAAGGAATGACCCAGTCTGGGAACTTGGAGGTTATCTGCATGTAGCCAAAGGACTGCTTACATCAGTGACCTGGATGATTATGCCTTATTATTATCCTGGCTTTATATTAAGTGGGTCTATAATCAGTAGATAGCAGTAGTTCTAAGGCAAACAATACCGCAAAAGTAAAAGCCAGTTCTATACAAAAGCTTGAGTTCTTGGTTTGACACAGAGATTACCTGTGTGGGAGTGGTGTAGATATTGTGGCCTGTACTGTGCTGAAGGTTGGGGCATTGGATGTAGTGGTCTGCCTTAGCCTTAAGTCAAATCCAGTCTTTTCTTGGTTCCAGTCAGAAGAGATGGAGAAAGGGAGTAAAATATATGAAAGAAAAAGATATCTCTGCTTCTGAAACACTCATACCTGCCTTCATTCTTGACCTCATCAGATGCCTTTCTAAGGAAGTGAGTGAGGGTAGTCCCCAAATGCCATCATCCTTGTTAGTTCTGGTTGTGTTGACCCAAAACAGGATAAAGAAATAAGGAACAGGCCTATTTTCCATATTCTGGGTAAGAAAGCTCATAAACAACAGGACCAAGCAAGGACAGGTTTTGATGCATGTGGCCCACACTCACGCCAGTAATGGACATAGAGAAGTCTTCAAAAAGTCTTTAATCTCGACACATAAAATTTCTGTTGTCTTCCATCCCAACAGAAGGCTCCACACACTCCAGCAGCTCTCTCACCTAAAGGAAGATTCCTTCTCCTCATAAAAGAGTTTGGGTTGGAAGGGACCTTAAAGCTCATCTAATTCCAACCCCCCTGCCATAAGCACGGAAACTTTCCACTAGACCACATTGCTCAAAGGCTGACCCACCCACCCTGGCCTTCCCATCTTCCCATCCTGAATCCTGTCCTTCCTCAAAAAAGGAAGATGCCCCCCACTATGACACTCAAGTCATGGGAGCCAGCCCAGCACCTCTCTGATTCCCCGAGGATCACTGCACTGCCACTGCACAAATTCATCGTGTTTATTGCCCACACTGCATACATTAGTATACAGTTTTCCTCTTCAGAATTCAGATACAAAGGAGACATAGAAGATAGCTAGAGGATGCTTGATGTAAATAGGTAGTCTAAATAAAAGAGTGACAATCAGCATAGAAATTGCAATTTAATGCAACTATGTGCTTTTAAAGTAAAATGCTACAAAGCATGAGAATGGATTTCACTAAATGGAAAGCTCTAAAATTACATACCTTTGTAAGAAGCCATGCTAAACTATAGTTAATCTTTATACCCCACCCTAAATCTAAGTCTTAACCTTTTGTGTCTGCTTGAGGACATCTGTGTTATGCTATGAATAAATGAGACCTTTCCTTGTTCTGTAAATTCATTTGGTGCTTTGAAATACTGTATTACTGTAATGTGAATAAATGCAACTCTTCAGAGGGGCAAACCTAGGAAGCCATGCCGCAGACATTATTGGCAGTGTTAAATTCTCACCAAAAAAATCAAAGGTTAACTCGTCCTTTCTCTTGGCACCGCAGCCTGCACAGAACAACAAAGCAGGGGAAAGAATTTCCCGGGGCATTGAGTCAAGTTTGTACACATCCATGGAAAAGCATTTCATAAATCCCATTTATCCAGATGAAGGTTTTATATGTGTATGCCCTGGGTGTATTGCATGCCCTGCTCCTGTTGGAAGGCTGTTAGGGAACAGTGACCCAGAGCATCTTCAGTAGTTGTCAGAGACTGTTCCAGATCACACATCTGAGATGACAGTTTGGATTTAGATATCAGACAAGTTCTAGCAGGTGCTTAACCCAGGGGATCCAAAGCCACAATGAGTCCTTTTGTAAATTCTGGATTCTGTTTCAAACCCCTTTCCTGAACTTTGGAGCAGCCCAAAGCAGGATTATGGGCAGCCACCCATCCCTTAATAAATGCAGGCTTAGATGAGTGTTTTGTGGAATAGTTTCATTGTGGTTTTAGGAGGGATTGCTTGTCAAGAGATCAACTCTTTAAAAAGAAATGGAGCTAGTGGAAAAAACAGGCAGTCTTTATAGCTTTAATTGATTCTCTAGCATGTGAAATGTTAATGGGAACCACTCTGCACAGCATCTTATCCTTTATCTGCAAATAGCTGCAGATTTATCAATTTTATTTTCAACTTTTTTATACATTTACCTGAAATTCCTAATTCCCCATTTTCAAATCATAGCTTTCTCTCTCTGATGCCACTCCAGTGACCATCAGGAATTACTATCATAACTTGGTTCCTAGAATGGCAGTGTTTTGCCAAGCAGGCCAGCCAAATTGGTGCCTCTGATGATTTTTGGCAGTGAGTTATCAGTCTGTAGGGTCACAAAACTAGCACATGCATAACTAAATTTGTCTAAGGGAAAAATACAACATTCAAATAACACTTTTAATCCACATATCATGAATTTTTAATATTATCACACTGCTTGCAGCTTCCAGACACCTGCTACAGCCAGAAATTCAGGGAATTTTACCCAAAGTGAACTAGACCTCTATATCACCTCATTTTAGTACTAACATATGTCCTCTTAAAATGTTTATATGTGATTTATAAAGAGTATATTCATTCCATTGTGCATACAGGAACATACAAAATTTGGTGCTCATATATATAAGTTGTGTGTGTGTGTGAATATTTAGCTATGTACCTCCATCACAGTAATTTAAGGCTATGTGTCTTTTTTCTAGAAAAGCAAACCTTATAAACACTCTATTACCTATCTGGATGCTCACTTCTAGCAGAGGGCCTGCAATAATGCAAGTATTTTGAAAACAACCCCTAGTCCTCTAAAATAACAACTGTGCAACCGATGCAAGGAAAATAATTCTACTCAGAATACAATCAGTATGAAATCAGGCAAGTGTGAATGCCTGCAAAGTAACTATTTTGTTACATCTTTTTATGACATAATTATATTGATCTGAAAGACACTCATCCAGAACCACAACCTTTTCTACCCAAAGAAAAAAACCTGTATAATCTTTTCAATCACTTGATATTCATGGTCTTACTCAAAGGTCTCTGAATATGTCATGTGTGTAATACCAATGCAAAATTTGGCACTATAGTCACTACCAGCAATATGTTTCAATAAGGTAATTTTCTTGCTGCCTAAGAACATCAGCAGGGTGCAATCCTGAACAAAAACAGACTATGACATCTTATTCAAGCGTACCTCTGGAGGACAAAACTATACTTTATTAAAGGAAAATGGGATTTCAGGATTGTTTTGACAAGCAGTAAAAGCATGTACCTCACTTTACATACAGTAGAGAGTTTGAAATTCAAAGTGTTTGTGTAGCCATCGTTAAGTAAAGGCTGGAAGAAAAATATTTCCATTGTAACTGGGTTATGCAAATATACAAATGAAGCCTTGCAATCTATATTGTGTGGATGTTTGTACTGGGCTACACAATATGAAACTAAGATTTAAAATACAATTTTCCTTCTTTTATCTGTAAAAATACTTCTTTCTTTCTTATTATTTCTTTTATTTGTACTTAAGAAGGAAGCCCATATGTTTATTCTTTGAATAGTTAGCATACATATCCTTTTTTAATATCAGATATGAGCATTAATTTTCACCAAGCATATTCGGTTTTCTCTTTTGTTTTTATGTTTTGCTCTAAAATCTTCCTTTTCCTGTGTTCCTCACCACTTCCACAAGTTATCATTAAAGGAAGGGGAAACAGTCCAGATTATGTTTTTTTTTTTAAAAAACCTCTAGATTTATTTATAAAGTATATACATTTTTGGTGTTGGGTTCTCCCTAGAATATTAAGATACCAGGTCAGATACTGAATAGTGCTGAACACATCTCTTGTGAGATACTAAGCACGTGGTGGTGAGAGATGATAAAATAATAGATTTTTGCCATTGATTTCAGCACAAATAGAATCACTCCTTAGGACCATCTGCCTTCCTCTAGGGTCATGTTTATGTTTACACTTTTAAGTGGTTGGTGACCATGTGTAAAATCTGTTCCTAAACTTGAAAAACACTGATATAGTGCTTTGTGCATTAGAAACATATTGATATGGAGGGCGTGAATTGAGCAGTCTGGCAAGATTGCAAGCTAAGAGGAGGCTGTGCCATTATAGCTCTAAGTGAAAACATCAAAAAAAAAAAAAAATCACTGTTACTCCCTAACATTTGTACCATAATTTACCACCAGATTTGTTGTCATTTGTTTATCTGAAAACAGATTTATGCTCTGTTATTTGAAATCTGTAATGTTTTGTTGCCCAAAAGCAAGCACATTCAGAATAGTATGCAAGATGACAACCACCTCTCCTGGTAATGCACTGTTAGAGTGGATGTGGTACAAGACTGAGCATACTTAATGTACACAGTGCCAAGGTTATTTGGAAGATTTTAGCTTAATTTATTTGACTAATAACACTATTAAGCAGCTAATAGGGTGATTTTAACCAAACTGAAATCTTCAAGTTATACAGCTTACCTCAATTATCACCTCTGTCAGATGAGAAATTATTGATGGCTGCTTTGGACTAATCTCCTTGAAATCCATACTACACTTTATTACTGCTGTTTCTACATATTCAAAATGCCCATCACTGCAAAGGGAAAATGTCATCAGCAAACGGGAAGCTTGACAGCAGGACTGAAAGGATGCATGCTAAAAGAAATTAAAGTGATGGATACTTTAGCATAGCTGTGGCTGTTGAGGTGAGTGATGTTGGACCAAGAGTAGGTTGTAAACTGATTTATAAATATTTTCTTTCCTTCAGAAGAAACACTTTTAAATTTTTTTTTGAAGATGCTAAACTCAGCTATATATTTTTTTTTTCATTTGTACCTCCTTCCCTAAGAAAGATATAAGACTATTTATGGATAGACTGCTGAAGAAGAGAATGAGTATTTTTACTCTTTGGAATTACATAAAACCTTTGCAGACACCCCTTTACTGGCCATGTTTGCGTAGCTAAAGCCAGCAGGTTTGCTAAAGGCAATTTACTGACAGAAATATTTTAATTTATAATTTAGGGTTTTTTCATATCAAATTGTATTGTCATTTTATTTTATCTGCTTTCAACATTGGTCATTCCACTAGACTCTTGTTCATGACTCCCTCCACAAGACTAAAAGACACAGTATATTCACAGCCAGGTACTACTGAAAATGTACAGGAGAAATGTCACGTCCTCATTGTCTCTGTGCTTTTTATCCATCTGTGACCTCCCATCCAGGCTCGCCTGGTACCTTTCTTTTAGTGTGGTGTGTTCCTCTTCATATCAGTAACCAAACTATTTAGTAATCTGTTTCTAGCCAGATTCTGGCATTCTGCAGCACAGTTTCATGATTCTTCCAAAGATTTGTCAGGCATCCCTGAATTATGTACTGGGGAAGTGAATTGGGAAGGCTCTCAAAATTATCAAATGACAGAAATTAGCACTTGGGAAAAAAAATATACATACATGCACATATACAGTGTTTGGTGTCTTATATATGACTAAAATATATTTTTCTATGACAAACATAACTTTATTTAACTGCATACTTAAACATTGTGCAGAACATAATTGTCTTGACCTCTAACAATGAACAATGTTTGTGTTGAAATGTTAAGATTTATACCCTTGACACTTCTGTGTTTGAAATAACGAAACCAAAGAGGTCGCTGTACATTCATATAAATGTGTGGACTAATATAACTTTATTTTCACCTATCTTTTAATATTGACCTATCTTGTACAGTTTATAGCAACCCTTTTATTGCATAAATGTCCAAAAGGAGGAATAAACAACCAAAACAGGCAAACCTTCTGCAGATTAATGATGGAAATGTTTTTTATCATCTTTGAAAGAGCACAGCACACATATATGAATGGTAATGAAAAGGTGTTTGTAGGGTAGGAGGTGCATACACATGATGGGGTGGGAAATGGGTAAGGAAATACACATCATATTTTTCCAGCCACCAAGAGTTTAGTAGTCTTACCATTTTCAATTATCAAAACCTTAAATCCCATATTTCTGTCCACTTAATGCAGTAAGCAATTTTAATATAAAGCAAAATCTCACTTAATATGGTAAGTTAAAAATGCATATTTCATTTCGCTTTTTTAAGCCCCAAAACGTAAGGCCCAGTTATGCCTGTGAAGGGGAGGAGGTAGGGGGAAAAGGAGAGAAGAAACAAGTATGCCAAAAAACAGAAGGCTAAAGCAAAGTTCACTAAGAGGTATGAACAGAGTAGCAGCAGTGAGCTAGAAGTTAGAAACAGTGAAAAAGCTGTGCAGGACTGAGCAGATAAGGGTTAGACTTGAGGAAGAGGATTGCTAGCAGAGGTTATTCTCAGCTATATGAATTCACTCCTGTGTGATTCCTGTCATGTTCTGAGAACAGGAGCACCACTGCAGTGAAAAGATACATGAAGCATTTACAATTCTGCCTCCAGGTGAAAAAATAAAATAATCTGCAATATCTAGATAACTTCTCAGGCTGAAACAGAGGAAATTTGTGAAGTCTACAAATTTATTCACTATGTGTGAAGCTAAATGTTTTTCATTCTTTCCAGGCTAGGGCTTATTGAAGGATAAATATTTGCAATATGTTGACAAATATCTAAAGAAACACCTGTATAATCATATTATCAGAAAATTTGAAAAACTTACAATCCATTCAAAAATTTTCTGCATATTATCCTTCTCTCCCAGCTCTCAGAAATTCTAACAAAACCCAAATTTTTAATGTCAACTTAATCCTGAGGTATTGCATAGTACCTCTCACAGACTGTAGAAAAAACAGGTCCTATTAGAGGAATAATCCTGAAGTGTATGATATAGTGCAATAGTGTTGCTCATGGATTCTCAGTAGAATGATATATAGCCAAAACTTTTATACAACAAAAGACAGCCTAATGTAAAAACCCAGGTTTTTATTTAGGCTAACTGCTGCTGAGTCACACTCTTAGGAGGATTCCTACTTCTGCTTGGTATATATAAGGCACATTACTTTTTCAAAGGCCTCAGAGGATGATTTCTGGAAGGAAAATCTCTCAATAGGCTCAAGTATTGTTACTCATTTTGAGTAAGCAAAATAAATATTAAAAAATGCAGGCACTGTGAAAGGATTAATGTGGTCACCAACTAGAGTGTTATGCTGGTGGAAAGGCAAGAGCTCAGCCTAACTCACATATGGAAAATAGCTTGGAGATGAAAGCAAACCTGTGTGGTCCAAGCTGTCTATAAGCTACTTTATGTAGAAATCTCATAGCTCTCACATATTTAATACAGCTCCACAAGGATTGTATTATAGGCTCCGAGAGATTCAGATAATTAAGAGCCTTTGTTTACAGCAGGCATGCAGGGGATTGCATTCCACCAGAACCTACCAAAACACAAGGATTTCTAAACTTGGGAGAAGTCTCAATTCCTTTAATTTAGGCATTGCTTCCTCCCATTGATGTCAAAAGTTTAGTTTTATTGTCGTTAGTTATTACAAGCATAATTAAAATTTCCTTGTGACATTTGATGTAATTGTCCTTTCTGAATTGAGTATATTTCCACCCAATTAGATCTTGTCTCTAATTAGAAGCCAAATAATAGACCATTCTTATAACCCAAGGATGAAAAGGGAAGTCATACTTATACCACACGCATACTGCCCACCTAATTCTTACATTCAGTTTTTCTCAAGGTTTTTGATAATGCTTTTCACTCTCAAATTTGTGAACGGGACCTGGAACAAATAATCTTATTCGGTTGATATTTTCATCTCAATTTTTTGAATTGTGTGTTTCAGACAATCCAGAGAAGGCTGAGATAAGTATCCCAGCTTTTGAATGTTCATCCAGAGGAATCAAAATATAAAATGGTGGCTATTACTGGGAAATGTGCTTCTACAGAAATTCTATTTTCTAAGAATAGCTGTAGTTGTTGTATCACTCTGCTGTTGTATGACAGAAGCACCAGGTGGGGTAGTGGAAGGAATTACTTAACCTGCTGATTCGTAATTTTATGGCTTTATTTCAGATATATAGAATGTATATATTCTGATATATATGTATCTTCTTTCTTATGCATCTCAGTCCAAAAATACCCTTTATGCTGCATACTGATGAAACAGTCAGGGCAAAGGTAACCTGCCTAAAAAAAGGATAAATACAAAGAGGCAAGAAGTTGCTCAGTAAAAAACATGTCCTTGGAGTTGCTTAAAGATAAATTAAAATTAATAACTTGCAATGTAGATAACTGTGTGTCTTTGGTGAAAACCCTGTTGTTGGTGGCGAACAGAATCAGAATCAGAACAGTCACTCCTTTAGTTTACCATGCTAAATAAACCAAATATTTTTTATTTGTTTCTGTTTTTTGCTTGACTTTTCATTTTTTCATTTCCATACCCACCCTTCATATGTTTTATTGGCAATTTATACAGTCAGCAGAAGACACCAAAGCCTTAGCAACAAGATCTTCTGATGTACAAACAAAATGCATTTAATTTGACTCAGTGTATTACAAGCATTATAATCCCTCTTCTGATTTCAACATGATCGACTAATCTCATCTGCTCAGAGGGATAAGCCTTGTCTCAGCCATGATGACAGGCTTAGAGAATGATAAAAATTAGGGCATTCTCACAGATTATATACTGTAACAACAGATAAGGCTTATGAATAAAGAATTGACTACAGGTGGTTATTTGTAGAAATGTACTAGATTAAGGGGTTAATGTTAGAGAAGTACAATGTCATTTGTAGTTAAATCATAGATACACACAAGTGTGGGAAAATCTTTCTCGCCTGTGTAAACATCAGGGGAGATGAAGCAAATTTCATAGCTCGTTTCACAAGCAGTCAGAATGGGCAAGTACGTTCTCAAAAAGGGATAACCCTAATTTGCACTCTAGAAGTTCAGTTTGATAACTACTTGTCTTGGGCAAAACAGAGAGACAAAAGAAATCTCCGGAGGCTAGACGATAAGAGAAGTATTACTGTGTTTTTTGTAACTGTCTGGAATGCTTTAGCTTAGTCCCAGGTAAATTTAGTTCTTATGATTCTTCTGTTTGGATTTGTAAAGAACATATGGTACAGCAATAATGGAAGAAATGCATGAGGCACGGGGTAAGCTCCCTGGCCGTTGAGCAAGACCGCTAGATACACACATCATACCAGCAAATGCTAGCCTTGGGTGATTAAATCTCAGTGCATTGCTGTGAAAAAGTAATGAAACCCATATAGTAACAATGCAGGAAATGCAATTACATGCCATCTGCATGCTAGACTCACATTCAATCTTCCTGGGAAAAAAAATCTTGAAACAAACCTGACATGCTTCTTCAATCTGTTAAGCTTAAGTAAATGAAAGAGCAATATAGGCAACCATTGTTTTTCTAACACTTTTTATCTTTTGAAAAGCACTTCCTGTATATCATATTAATATCATGTGATGTGAACTGAACTGCAGACACTTAACAGAAACATCTGTGAAGCAAAGGATTATGTTATCACAATGTGACACACATTACTTCAAATAATTACTTTATTAATATTAATAAACTATATAGCAAAATGAACTATGTAATTAGACACCATACATATAAAATATAGGGCAAATAATTATTATCTCTACCTTTCTTAATTATTGTTACTTACCATGTGTTCCAATCTTTTTCTTAACCTCATAAATAAACAAACAAACAAAAGATCATGCCTCTGGCCTTCACTATATTTAATTTATAAGTGGTTAAGTGTTTTTTGTTTTTTTTTTTTCACTCTGCATTCCAAATATCTGAAGAAAGAAGAGCCATATTTAGTACTTATTATGTGATGGCAGAAAAACTAATTTTTCTATCCAGTCATTGCTGAAATTAATGGGTGGCTGCAATCCTGGATACATATTTTTTTACAAAGTTAAAAATCAGAATATTTTAAAGCAACAAATTAATGAATAAGACTGAATTCGTTCTCAGAACGAAGCACCAAGGAGACAAGTGGTTGTACCTTGCAAAATAACAAAGATAATACGAATTTACAAGAATATTGTTTCACGCCTGTAATCTACTATGAGTAGATTTAGAGATAGGGGCTGGCATTATTAAGAGTTTAGGTTTAAACCACTTGAACTTAATGCAAACTGAATGAGCAAGCTGGAGAGACCAAATATCCGTTTTGTTTCCATAGGAACTCCTCCCACAGAAATCTGCCACCAAATGCTCGTTGGCAAGTAGAAATGCTCCCAAAGAGCATGTCTGGCAGCACGCACACCCGGCGTTCCCCTGTTGCTACCTTTTCTCTCACCAGCAGGCATGTGCAAACCAGCCTGTGAGCAGCCCTGGAGAAGAGATGCCCCAGACAGCAACAGATGCGTGAGTTCAACCAAGTAGGTGTGCCTCTTATCCAGAGTAATTGATATGTACTGCTGGGAATGTGCTCCCCAGCAATCATCCTACTTAAAATGTGCACGTCTTCTTTCTAGGATGCCAATTAAGTGAATCCTTCTGCAGTCGCTGACACTAGATTAAACCTTATGGTTTAGACAAACATTAGAACTGCATAAACCAGAAATAGCATGACAAGTCTGACATTTTCCTGGCTCCTCTGGCATTGCATTGCTGTGCCATGATACAAAGCCATGATGCAGCATTTTGCTAAAGGACATCTTCTTTGCTAAGTGTCATGTACATTGACACTGCATAAACAATGCAGTTTTCTGAGCTGGAAATACATGTAAGGACTTCTAAAAAAAATAATTATAAAAATGCAATGAAAAAAGGGAATTGAGGCTGCATATTGATGATAATACTGTAAGGAATGTTTTTAGAAAATACTTTAATGGTTTCATAAGTTAAACTGACCCACGAGCATAGAGTTCATGTAACTAGGTGAGAACATGACACTAGAAGCAGTATGATAGTGAACCGACATCGAGTATTTAAGAACTAAAATACCAAAAGCATCACATTCAAAGAAAGATTGGAAGAACTTGACAAAATCTGGAGTCTGATAAAAAACAAGTGAGGAGAATTGGTATAGTTTTAATATAGTTTTAGTTAAATGGATTAGAAACCTGTGGTTGAAAGCACCCATGGTACATCGGTAACATCTGTTTCTGCTAACTCTGGTATGTAAAACTCTTGCAACTTAGCAATTGCCAAAGAAAACAGTGAGTCTTAAAGTAAGTGCTAAGGACTAGTTTATAACAGAGGTGACAGTCCCAGGCAGCTGCTGCTTCTAGTGCTCTGTCAGAAATTTTGTAGGTGTGCCTGCTTTTTGACTCATGGGTTGAGAGCAGCCCCTGGAAGCTGAAGGATTGCAAATACAGGAATGTCTTGGGGCCTTATCTTTGGATCTAAGTGAGAATGGAAAGCACAACAGCTCTTCAGACTGCAGTTGTTGATTTAATGCACTTCTGTTCACAGAGATTGCTGAGATCTTTCTCCAACTGTGTATATTTATACTGTGCTGG
The DNA here is from genome assembly GCA_034509185.1 of Euphonia xanthogaster. Taxonomy (NCBI): domain Eukaryota; kingdom Metazoa; phylum Chordata; class Aves; order Passeriformes; family Fringillidae; genus Euphonia; species Euphonia xanthogaster. Next base: position 59,230,538 of record JAYDZK010000113.1, read on the forward strand.
CAGACCCAGCAGGTAGGAGTTTTTGGGGAGGGGGATATCTTGATCCCATCACCTTTCCTCTAGCTGTGTCTGCTACATCCGATTCAAGAAGATACAGATAACTGAGAGCTTTGCACTTAAAACGTTTAATATACTTGTGACCTGTTGTGAAAATGACCATACAGCCTTCAGGAATGTGCCAGCAATTCAAATCACATCACAACTTAGGAAACTCTTTGTAATTTTACCAAAAATCCTATGAATAACCTAATCTGTATAAATATGACCATATACAGAAAGCATATTCTGCAGAAACATATTTGATTTTTATTCACCTCAAAAATACACTACAACTCCTATGACACTGCAAATTTTGAGCTCAGCTCAAAATTAAAGTAATTTTTCCCTTTTCCCAATCATTGCAGAATGGAAGGTTGAAACTGAGATTTCTTTTTTCCATGTCACTACATCTTATAAAAGCAGCACAAACGAAGAGACTAGCACAACTGCGAATGTGCAAATCTAGTTATTGTAGTTTCCCATAACTGCTTTGACTAGTTAAATCTCAAAGAATCTATATAAAGTTGGGCATTTTTCAGTAAATATATAAAGACTTGAAAGTAAGGTGCAAGGCATTTACTTAGTCAGAATGCTACAAGCAACATCAATGTAAATTCCAAGTCACCTGAAAGCAACTGCATCTGTAGCAGGAAAAGTTTTTTAAGTAAGTCCTCCCCTGATCTATCTTTTCAGTTGCAGCTGACACCAGGCAAGTATCACACGGAGCTCACACGCAGAGTAAAGGAACGTCTGAAATGTGCGTTAGCTCACTGATATCTCCAGCGAAACCTAGGCCTAAGTATCAGCTACTTCTATGTCTTGCTGCTCTTTAAAGTTTGAAAATAAGACATTCCCTGTCTTCCAAGATCTCACCAAAAAGCATCAAACTTATTGTGTAAAGAGAAGATGGCTTGTTATATATCTGAAATTTTTATTCAAGCCCTAAAGACTTTTGTTGAGGGTATAAAATAAGTAAGAATGTCTGTGGGGAATCATCATCTGTTTGTGGCAGGCAAGAAATTCCAAAAATGTTTAGTCTGTGCTCCTGAAGAAAAGGTTGTATTTCCTTTTTCAGTGCCCATAATCTTTTTAGAACCTTTTCTTTATTGAGCCCATAAACACCACAGTGAAGCTGCAAATCATCATAGTCTGCAGAAACTCCATCAAGGAAGCTTCAGAGTAAATGATGCTGAAAAGTTGATGATCACAACAATAGGCAGTTGACTAACCTCATGCTAGCATGCATGACTTCTGAGGTACTCAAAAATAATGCAGAGGACTATATCATGGATGACATGGTCTCAGTATGACATGGACAATGCACAGGACCAAGATTCAGGAATCTTAAACTTATTCAAGTTCCCTTCCACTGTTCTACACTAGTCTGGTTTTGTTGACGCTGTCTTCAAATTATGCAAAAGCTTTCAAAATGTCTTGTTGACAAAGTCAGTGGCTTTTCTGATTTTTGACTAAAGTTGTCAAGTCTGAAGAAGTCAAATATGAAATTGTATTATAAAGTGGAAATCTTGAGGAAGTTGAGCAAAGAACTGAGAATGATCAGAACAGAAACATTCTCCACCTCGCAAATAATTTGTTTGTCATACATAATTTCAATGTTTTAACCTTTGAATGATAGAACTATAAACAAAATTGGCTTTTTTACATTCATTTGGTGCTTTGGTGTTTATATATCCTTTGTGCAATCTGGCGCTACTTTGGGGATATACTCCATTTTCATTTCAGAGACTGCAAGCATCCTATCTGTTATGCTGGTCAATAACCATAAGAAGCTGCTAGAATTATTCATCTACCTATTTTTAATAGTAATTTTTAATCAAAGATTTAACATCTTTTTTATAGGTAGGCTGAAACAGATAGAAGTGTGATTCTATAAAATAGATGTAAATTATATCAGCAAATATAGATTTGTTTTATTAAGAGAAAAACTTTTTTAGAATTTAATATTTACAGTTTCTAAGTGAACTGATTTTAAATGTTACCACTAGACTTACCAAATTAAATTAGGAATATTCAAAGAATTTAGGTGCTCAATTTCTATTAATATCTCATTGAGATATTGATTTCACCTAAATTTCTAGCTTTCTTAGCATCAACCATCGCTAAGTTTTCTTATTATTCTTATAGTGAAGCATGAAAACCACAAACAACCTTTATTTTCATCCATTTTTTGTATTTTATGACCATTTGATTTTATATTACTGAAATCATGAATGAGTATAAGTTTGTCTGAATGGACATGATTATTAATAGAAGACAGAATTAGAAATATAAGTGAAGAAACAATACTATTAATATGGTTGTTGCTCAGAGAAACAAATGTTTAAAAAGACATAAGAGCCAAGGCACTTACACTGTGCAATATGTGTTTATAGGTTACAAATTAAATTGCCATCATTTGCCAGCAGTAACTTCGTGGTGCTACAGACAATCACCAATTTCCTGAGATGAGGAGCACATAGAAATTGTTGAGATGCAGCAGTTCCTACTATATTTGGGAGGAAAAAGAAATTCACAAATGGGTGGCATCCAATGTGTGTGGGTGGAGTATCATGCATAAAATTCAATTGCTTCTTGAAAAAAGATAAAATTAAAGGAATACACAATTCATTTTGTTCGTATTCCAAATAAATACATGGCTTTAAAAATTAGAATAAAAAAGGAAATGTTAATTTCTATCATAAAACCTTAGCAAGTACTATATCTGATCTCACTGAGGAGTTTCACTGAAATGTCTCTTTGGATGGAGTCAGAGATCTTCTTTAATGAGTATTTCAGAAATTTGATTGCATGCAGAGAAGATTCTCAAAGTATCATTAGACAAAATAAAAGTGACAAATAAGCAGGGGTCTGTTAAGTAACATCCTGGCCTTGTCAGGTGGTGTACAAGAGGACAATAAAATATAGACCTTGGAGTATAGTAAAATGTTTATCTCATTACTGAACAAAACATCAGATCTAGTCAAGTGGAGACCAAAACAAGAAACAATGATTAAGAGCAGTCAAAAAAGAGAAGTGCATGGGAGGGCCAGTTATGAAAGGTGCTGATTTGGACCAAGTTTGAGAACAGTATTTTGTGGTGCCTATTTGGGTCCACACAAAGAACTGTGTTTTTACTGTCACCTTAGTGCCATATTCAATCATTCTCATAGAGATAAAATTGTGTAAGAAATATCTCTTCTGTTATCAACCTTTTTAGATAAATCTTTCTGCTACAAAACTTTTAAACTTTTCCACACTCCACTTAATACCCCCTTAAGAAGAATATGACAGCTTGAACAATTTTAAAACTTTATTGCCAGATAATTGAGACATTGAGAAAAAAAACATTGAGAAAAAAAAAAAAAAAATATTTCCCAAAGCCATCTACATAAGCAGAGGTAAAGAAAATAGCTGTACTTCAGCTGAAAAAAGGCTGAAGAGCTGTGCTTTTGTTTTTCAGATCACAGTTCTTCCTCATCTTCCTCAACCCTCTATTATCTCTCAAGCATGAACATGAATATAACTTTGTTTTTCTTTATATGTATTAAAAATATATGGTTCTCAAAAATATTTATTGAGATATAATATAGAAGAGGCAACTTTTCCCCTACCCAAACAACCCAATGCACAGTGATAACAAGCACCAAACCCTGTGTATCAGAGTACAATTATTAAAACTTTTGTGGTCATATGTTGAGTCAAAGGGGCAAACAAAGGAAAGAATAAATGCAAATTCAGGTATCAGAATATAATAATAGTCAGCTACACTAAACTACCATAACTATGTGGTTTAACACCAATTGACTGAGTATACCTTGTCAGTACTCACTGATGGAAACATTGTTCTGGTTGGTTTGGTTGGAAGGTCTGCGGATCATTCACAGATGTTTTGGGAAAAGGTAGCTACTGTGTGCCTTTGGGCCCTCGGCTGCACTACAGGGAGACAGTTGCTGCAACATGTTGGAAATATTGAGGAAGAACAGGGTCTCTCAGGGCCTCTCAGAAAGTCTTTACAATTCTTTTGCATGGACTCTGTCTCAATGGTAAAAGTGAACCTGCAGTCAGGAGTGCTGGAAGTTGAATTAGCCAAAGTTTCATGGAGGCATGACACTGAAGTCTACTAAGACATGTAGACTTATCCAGGAACCCTTTGAAATAATCTTCTGTCTGATGGTTTATCTTAGAAAACTTATCAGACCATGCATGAAACTCAGAAGTCATATGCCAGACTATACAATTGGTACCCAACAAGAGGCAAGAAATCATGCATTTTCAAAAACAAAAAATGACATTTAACATTGTTTTTCCATTTAGTGCTTTGCTTCACGTTTCTGTGTTACACATACTGACAAACCTTTTCAATAAGTTGGTTCCACTAAGTCGCTTGCAAACTTCTTATGCATTATTGTCTCATTAAGAGAAGCAGATTAGAAATTTAATTATTCTGTTATATATGAACAAAACATTAGAACAATATGGTCTCACATGCCCAATAAATAATCACACAAAAAAAAAGCAAAATACTTCCAGAGCAGAGCAGTGAGTATATGCTTATTATTGTCATGGGTACAACAATAACCTGAGTGCTTATTGGCTTTTAAACAACTTTTAAAAAGTTGCAAACCAAACCTAAACATGTAAGAATAACCCTTACATGTAAGGAAATACTGTGCTTTGAAAAAGTGTATGAAACCAGCTTGTTTTTTTTTTTGAATAAACTATTCCAATTCCCTGCCAGCCTGAGTGTGTCAGTTGTTACAGTCACCGAAACTGAAATCCACTAAAATAGGCCAGCTTTAAGAAAAGCCATGTTGTTTGCATCTTACTCTTCACTGAAAAGAAAATCAAAAGTCACAAAAGTCACTGAAAAGAAAATCAAAAAGAATAGAAACTACTGTAATTGTTGAGTGGGCAGGAAGTTGACATAATTTATTTACTTTTAAACCCATTTTGAAATACAGTAGGAAAATATTATTTTTTCTATGGAAGGGAAAAGAAGCTGATAGGCTTTAGATTTTTATGTCCAGTTCCAATTGGCATTAGACTAAAAAAATTTTCTTATCAGATGTTAAGTAGAAGTTCACATTGAAATCCATGAGAAACCAATGGAAATGTCTGATTCCTGTATTGTCTCATGGCTCCAGCCATGTCCTTGAGCATAAGTGGTCCTAGCATATCGATTAGGACACCAGTGCTGTATCCAAAGGTTACTTTGGATCACTTAAACAATGTGATCGCTTTTATACTGAAGAACATAGTGAACAAAAAATAGTAATGCTGGATTTATTAAAAAAATAAACCCCACCACACCTCTATTGCTTTAATTAATATCGGAAGAAGGACTAATTCCTAAATGAAATTCCTAATTTCAACAGTGAGTTTTATTTCTCAAAAGAAAATATTACTTCTATAGCAGAGAAAAAAAGAAATGTCTTTCCCTCAGCTCCCCCACCCCTGTGTGAGTTTTAAGGCTCCAAAATGTGCCAGATTAAGACCTTGGAGATGGAAATTCAATGTTTATCCACAGGGCATGTTCAGCATTGCCAACGGCTGTGCAACTTTTCCCAAACAATGTTCCTCAACGATGACTTGAAAGGACCACAATTAGGGGCAGGAAAATAGTTTAATTTCCATGCCCATTCAATCCTTGACTTCTCTGCTGAGCCTGCCAACTAGTGCCAATTGCAATGGTGGATTTTGTGACATGGACACTTGTCCACTAAGAACTGGACTGAGGCGGCAATCTAATGTAATTATTTTCAGTCACTATTGAACTACAAGAAGTTTCAAACAAGGAAATGTTGAAGTTTTTCTGCTCTTACCAGCTTCCTCAAACAACGTTCCCACTGTAGTAGTGATAGCTGAAGTGTTCTCTGGCAACTTCAAAAACATTTTTATCATTATTCAATTTTTAACCGTCTTCTCTGTTTAATTTGATTATCAGCTAGAAAAAAAAAACAAAATGATAAAACCCCCTTCCCATCATATATTAAAAAAGAATCTTTACATATATTTTTTAGCAATTTAAAAATCCCCTGACTCAAACTAGACGTCTTGTGATATGGTAAGTATAAAAATACCAAGATCTACTTTCCACAGCCACTTTGTATAAACCACTCATCCTTTCCTGTCATAAATGAAGAGTTATGTTCTGTTTTTTCCCTTCAGGATGTACATTTGAAAAAGTAATTTTCAGGCCATTTGTTCATGCATAGAAATATATAATCATTTTTTCAGTTCTATACTTAAGAGACTAAGAGGTAATTTGGTAATGACAGGGCCAAAGTTATGGTGATAATGTGCAGTTCTGTTTGACCTCAAAGTATAGGTAATCCTGGCTTCTGTTTGTATGGAAACCCTGGGTGCCACAGACACAAATCAAGATTTAATAATTGATGAATAGGTATCATTTAGCTCTAATGTTTTAAAGCTAACTTAACAGGAAACTAAGTTATAAATAATGCACATTGTATTATCAGACTCAAGAATACAACAAACAAAAAAGAAAACAAACAAAAAAATGAAATTTTTAAACCAGTACTCAGGTAAGCTTGCTTTGGCCTTCCTCCCAGTTTGAGACAAGAGAGATGAACAGGAGCTAACTGCACAGATCCCTCTAGTGGCAACAGCAAAGATGGGATTCTGGCTGAACAAGCAAGTCTCAGAGCCAGGAGGTGTGTTAGGAACATGGGAGTCTCTAGTAAGGGAACCTGCAGAGCTGGGCTGTGTGAGCTGTCACTGCAGAAAGGCTGCCTGATCTCATCAGGACCTGCAGGACTCAGTTGTTCTGTCGCTATTTAAAAGCAAAGAAAGGAGAAGTGCAGGAGACCAAAGGGTGGGGGAAGCAGAATGCAAGGAAGCTGTCCAGTTGTTTGAAGCTGAGCTGTGATACACAGACAGAGAATAATACCTTTCTGCATGCTTTGATTTATGCAGGTCTCCAGATGGTTTTGGGTCATTCCAAAGGATACTTCACAAGGATAAATTTTATATTGACCACACATCATCTAGTACATATGGTTGTATTCCATGCAACAGAAAGGAACCAGAGTCTTTTTTCTGACCTAGAAATAACTGTTGAATGGTAGAGCATGAGCTTCTGCATATGGAGCCTGTAAAATCACCTACACTAAAAAAAGTTCCTTGTCTATAAAGTCATAAAGATTCAATCCTAATAAAAGTATAATCTTACTACCCAAGAGGTATGCTTTTTGACAAAACTCTGCCCAAAAGTTTAACGTGCTTTCATATGTCACATCTGCTCTTTGCGTTACTGTGATACTTCACAAGTCCTACAGGAAATACTCAAGTGTATAAAAGTGTAGAAATCATCCTGCCACCCTAATCTGTTGAGAATCTTTTTAGATGTCTGTTCGAAAGGGAGCAAGAAACAAGAAAAAAATTATAGCTATAATGTATTTTGCAGGTTTATATCATTAAACATTCAATAACTATATAATTCACTGTAAGTTATGCAATGGTTTAGAGTTTTTCTACAAATTATTTGTTGAATTCTGTATTTTTTTCTGCTCACCTGGATTGACATACGTTTACTCAAGTGGAGAGTATTTTTCTGAATCTGAATGAAATGGACTATACAGTGTGACTGCCTTCCATAGCTAATACAAGACTAGGTGATGTAGAAGATCCTAACAGAACAACAGTTACATGGTTAATGTTAGCATAAATTTATTGGCAAACACACATCCTGCTGCCTGTAGAAAGATTTCTCTGCCTATAGTTTTTACCAAATTTACTCCTCACGAGATACTGCTAGAAATTTCTGAAAGCCAGTTACAAAATCAGCCTGGAGAAATTCTACTTTTACACTGTTTTGAATACTAAAATACCTTGAATGCTGTTTCTTGAGAATTCAGGATAGTGTTTATGGAAGATTTCCATTTGAATCTGTTGCAATATATGGGTATTTTCTACCATGATTGAAAGACAAATCATAAACTATCATCTCAATGAGTTTAATGGATTTAAAAACATACAGCCATAGAATAGTTTAGGTTGGAAAATACCTTTAAGACCATCGAGTCCAACCATTTAACACAGCGCTGCCAGGTCCACCACCAATCCATGTTTCTAATCACCATACAGAATCACAGAATCAGTTGGGTTGAAAAAGACATCTGAGATCATCGAGTACAATCTTTTGCCAAACAGCTCCATGTCAACTGGACCACTGCACTAAGTGCCGTGCCCAGTCTTTTCTTAAAACCTCCAGGGATGGTGGCTCCACCAAGCCCATTTCAGTGTCTAACCACCTTTTCTGTGAAGAAATTCCTTCTAATGTCCCAGCTAAACCTCCCCTGACACAGTTTGAAATTATGTCCTCTTGTCCTGCTACTGGCTACCTGAGAGAAGAAACTGACCTCCACCTGGCTAGCACCTGCATTCAGGTAGTTGTAGGGAGTGATAAGGTCTTCCAAGCCTCCTACACACCTCAGTCACTCCTTAGTAGACACTCCAGGCGCTTCACCAACTTCATTGCTCTTTCTTTGGAAGTGCTTCTGCCCCTCAATGTCTTTCATGTAGCAAGGGGCCCAACATTCTTGAGGAACAATAGTTAGTGAACAAATTTTGTCAGAGTTGAAATCCACTATAAATCTACCCAAAACTTACACGGTCAGAAAGGCTGAACAACAGTCTCAGGGAACACAAATGGTGCAGAGAGAGCATGCTAAGGAGCTTTGCAAAATCATAAATATGTATTTATGTATTTTTTGAACTAAATATCTTGTTTAGACTGTTATCTATGGATGGTGTTAGAGATGCAGCTGCATAGTTTAATCCTTAAAGGATTGTGGTCTTTATAGCTATCATATGGGGTTGCAGTAAAGTATTTTACCCTGCATTAGGCATCTGTACAATAACCATACTGCAAAAATGCCATTGCCTATAATAGGCCAAATTTTTTCATGATGATCATGGCATCTATTATCTTTTGATTGCCATTACATTAGCACTTGAAGATAAAGTGACAATCTTTCTTCATGTAAATGTTAGATGCATGTCTTAGCTTATAGAAATATTTTTTTCTTCTGTTTCAGCTCCATTAATTCTTTTAATTGAGAGGAAATTTTGGGAAACTTTTCCCATATTGCTAGAACTCATTTTTAACAAACAAAATTAAATTGCTTCTTGTGGGTTTTTTTAATGAGAAATTAACTGGATATTAACGCTTTTGCAAAGAAGGCACTATTACCTTTTCTTTAGCTAGGGAGACAGACAATGGAAGAATTTAAACACAATCACGAAGAAGCTAACACTTAGACTGCATGTCTGTAAGTGGCTCTGCACTTACAGACTAGGTTAATGTAGCAAGTTTAACACTGCTGAAAAATTTTAACATGTCACAGAAAGAAAGCTATGTGATCAGCTAATTAAAATTATTAATTAAAATTATTTACCTTGGATTAAAGTATAAAGCAGAGCTAAGGAAAAAAACCTTAATTATTAAACTACTGATACCATTTTTTTACTGTGAATGAAAATGGTAAATTTTCTTCTGAGATGGTGTTAAAAAAACCCCAAAACAATCCCCCATCATTTAAGATTCTTGATACACAAATGTGAAAGCTCATGAGTTCCCCTTTTCTCTGACAACAATCATTTTGACTGCAAAAAAGCCTGCATAATCTGACTGTATCTCCCAGTTTTGTTGTATACTGCACGTGCTATATAGTACAAAACACTTGTACTCCAGAATACTACACACCTTTTTAATGAAGAGAAATTACTGAGCTGCTGTAGGAAGTAAATACACATACATACTATTTCTATCTAGAAAAAATATTGCAATAGAACTGATAACTTCTGGCATTATATAGTTTTGATAATGACCTTCCTACAGAGATGCCTCATGTAGTCTGGCTGAGACCTGTAGCAAGAGTTCAAAGTCAAAGAACAGGACACCTTGCAATAAAGAAATAAACCTTTACTATTGATCACATTTTTTGTAAGTACAGTTACATGATCTGGCACTTCATCTGCGTGTAGCAGAATGGAAAAATTGGTAATGATAGTCCTATGCTGCCTAGAAGGCAAAGGGCAGGAGATGCTCATGTATTTTGCAAAGCACTGCATAAATTTTCAAAGCTAAACAAAACTAGTAATAAAATAAGTCATGCCATATGTAATGAGAAATTACCAAGAATTAGAATTACTTTCTTTACCAGAATAGGAATAGCAACCTCTTTTCTCTTTGCACAAGAGGCAGAGGTTCTTCATGAGGGGTCAAAACCATGCTTAATGACAGGACCCCATCCCAAATAATGCAGGGAATTCCATGTTGCCACACGATAGCACAACACACACCACTGGGTGTGCGGATTATGGTTCATGCAGCAGGGATGTTAAGTCAGCCTATACCATATGTCAAAACTGCTTCCATAAAATAAAAAAGTTACCATATACAGAACAACCAGGGAATCCAGATGAGGCAGCAAAGGTTTGTGAAATGAAGGTCATTCTTGGCTAACCTGGGCTCTTTCTATGACAAGGTGACCTGCATATTGGATGAGGGAAGGTCTGTAGATGTTCAGATTTTAGCAAAGACTTCAGACTTTATCAAAGTCTTCCACAGCATGCTCCTGAAGAAACTGGCTGCTCATGGCCTGGATGGCTGCACTGCTCACTGTGTGTGAAATTTGCTGGATGACTGAGCCCAGAGAGTGGTGGTGAACAGGTTACACCTAGCTGGCAACTGATCAAGAGTGGCGGTCCCCAGGGTTCAGTATTGGGGCCATTCCTGTTTAATGAATCAGTGATCTGGATGACGGGATCGAGGGTATTCTCAAACAGTTTGTGGATGACACCAAGTTGGATAGGAGTGCTGGAGAACAGGAAGGCTCCACAGAGGGATCTGGATAGGTTCAACCAATGGCCAGAGGCCAATGGTATGGAGTTCAATAAGCCAAAGGGCCAGGTCCTGCACAAAAACCCCAGGAAGTGCTACAGGCTTGAGGCAGTGGCTGGAAAGCTCCCCAGCAGAAAAAGAACCTGGGGGTGCTGACTGACACTGGCTGAACATGAGCCAGTTTGTACCCATGTAGCCAAGAAGGCCAATGGCATCCTGGCCTGTATCAGCCATAGTGTGGCCAGCAGGACCAGGGCAGTGATTGTCTCCCCGTACTTGGCACTGATGAAGCCACAACTCAAGTCCTGTGCTCAGTTTTGGGCCCCTCATTAAAAGAAACACTTTGAGGTGCCAGAATAGGGCAGTAGAGCTGCTTGGAGAACAAGTCTGATGCTGGCCCCTGCACAGTCAGAGAAACTAATTCATACTGGTTTAATTTTGACAGCAGCATCTGTCCTGCTCAAAACAAGCAATCTTTCTGTGCTCAGGGAAGTACGGAAAATCTCCTGGTCTAGGGAGAGTAGGAAAAAGGTGACTGCAGTCTACTTTTATGCCTGGAGGATAACAGACTGCCTTAACCAAAAGCATAAATTAAGGACCTCCGAAAGCTGCTATAATACTTGTAAAAATTCACCTGAGATTTCTACCCAGAAGCTTCACAGCCCACAGCAACTGATGATCGCCTTACAGGAGCATACTAGAAAGGCCATGGTGATCCCAAAAGCACTCCCTATTCCCTGAAAAGTTTGGTATACATGCTGACTCCCTGCCTGGTCACACACAGAGGTTTTACAGTCCCCTTTACTAACTGGCAACGCGTGTAAACACCTAATGAAGTGAATTTTCCAAGAAGATTATATGTAAAATAAATTGATTTCTATATCCATTTAGGTTGCCCAGGTGCTGAAGTGTGTTATCTAAGTGACATCTCAACCACAATCCAGACACCCTCCAAAGTTTTAGCTAGCAAACATGATTAAAACAGGCCTAGACAGACAAATACCCTAAATGATCATTAATGAGGGGTCTCAGGGCAGACATCTGAT
>JAYDZK010000113.1:59247489-59266438 GCA_034509185.1 Euphonia xanthogaster
TGTCTGTCCATACACTGATAAACTATGACTGTGAATGCTTTGTGTTCTAGTCATTGAACACCTCTTTAAGTAAATGTATATAATGCATACATATGCATATGAACATATGTAGTATTTATATTAACAGGTTTATGTAGCTTCCTGGTACCATAAAATATGTATTATTTGGTAACCTTTGACTCTTCTATTAACATCAAAAATGTACTTGAACTGTATAAAAGGGAGCACCAGAGAATTTTGGCAAGTGTAGAAGGCAAAAATGGGCAATTATTTGGGAAAACACAGAGAGAGATGTCTGCTAAAACTGTTGGAGTTTGGAGTTGGAACTTTGGCTGCCCTGAAATGTCCCCAGTACAGTAGGCATGTAGGAGACATTAATATGGATGTAAACTCTTCTCTTTTTTTGGTCCCATAAATATTTAATTTATTGAAAATTTTCTAATTTACTGAAAACAAGCCCTTTGTTTTGGCTATAGGTGATGTTACTGTGTGAATTGTTTTTGACAGAGGCTGTAACCAGACTAAGTGGGGTGCAAGAGACACCCTGGTTTAGCCTGTGGGGCTGGGTACCTGGCTGGGATTCCAAACCTCTCTCCTGAGGATCATGGGCATCAGGGACACTTGGTGCACACCCCTAGGTGTGCTTCAGGAAGCAGTTGTAGGTGGTCCTGAACATGCTGATTTAGGCAGAGCATACCGAGGAATGGACAGAGTCATTCCGTTGTGCCTGTTCAAGAAACCATGGTTGAAAGAGGGAAAATTGACAGCTTGAAGCCAAAAAGCTGCAGAGGGGTAGAGGCAGAAATTGTGATATTGTGCCATTTGTCCAACAGCCTTCTTATTGTTCAAAAAGAACTTGGGATTGTTTCCTAAATCTGCACCGACTCCTTGGCTGTGCTCCGGCTCCATAGCTGGCATGATCTGGTATAACCAATGCAAAGACTGTGCAAAATGCAAGTATGGCAAAATCAGGGCTGTGGAATTGTGTGAAGAGACATTTGTAGGATGGTTGGTGCGAGAAGATGCTGTGATATCTGTCCACGCTGTAAATACAGCTGGAGACACGAGGTGGGGAATAGACATGAAGCAAGCTTGTAACCTTGCACATGCACAGGCTTATTACAGGTTTTGGGCTTATCTTTTTCAGGGGTCTTGATCCACAGGAAAGATGCAAGAAAAGCAGTAAGTATTTTTTGTTTGGTTTTGTTTCCTTCAACTGAAAGAATAGTTAATTTTCCATTCCTCCTTGCTCATGGAGGTTGACATGTAATGGTGGTTTTAATCTTGTGCCTGCAACTGCTATTTCTAATTAATGTAAAGAGACATAAAAGCAAAATTATATATTCCTAAGTAAAAGGGATTAAAATGAAAATACTGCCAATTCAGTTCTAATTTTATTTATACACCTAATCTGAAGCAAATGTCACTTTTAAAACTTATTCTGAATATATCATGCTGACTGTAAAATTATAAAACTCCCACTGATGTATTCAGGAAATTCAGTTGAGCACACTCAGTAATTTCACTTTACTAGTCATTAGGTACAAATTACTGTTCACCGTAAAAAATATGAATCAGCTGTCTGCATTTCTTTTTGATTTGGAAACTTAAGATCATGAATCACTTGCAATTAATTATACACTGCACATAAACCAACGTGAATCGTATTCAGGGGCTATGTTTAGCACTGTATCATTTGCTTGCTGCTTGTCATGTATTGAAAGCATTCTTCTTAGTAATTTAAGGGTTTTCCCAAAAACTTCCAACTTCAGTTCAGTAAAGACATTTTATCAGGTACCCAGAGCTAGGGAAATCCTTTTTAAATTGATTATGGAAGATTATTTCATGTCACCTTGCATTTCCAGGGCCAAATTAATGCCACATATAACTATGTAAAAAGTAAGGTTAACAGATTAAAAAAACAATCTGCAAACAAAAAGAGATTAAAAGTCTTATTTTAGGCTGCATTTTAAGAAGATGTTTCCTTAGACAGAAGTACCACAGTGCAAAAATAGCCTTAGAGAAGAATAATAACTCATTTTTGTCTGTTTATTAGCACATGCAATTTGACATAAATTTTAAAGGATGTATTTTAGCTTTACCACAGCATACACTAACCCATCCTTAGAAAGTTATGTATTTTGAAAGAAAACTTGCTAGAAGTTTAGCCTCAGTCTTACATTATGTATTGCAATGTTTTCATTGAATATTTTAATTTTCATTGAACATTTTCATTTCATCGAAGAGCTTTTCTGAAGAAACTGTAAAATGGAGAAACCATTTATATTGAGTCATAAATAGTGGCTTGTGAATCATTAGAGACAATTAATTTTCTTAAGAGAGAGTATAAGAAATGGTTTTCTTCTCTCTTCCTTCAACATGCTGCAGATTAATATAAGGATATCTGCTATGTTTCAAAGTTCTTACTTGACACAATAGTTACATACCTAAGTAATTTGCATTTCAGGTATTTTCTTTATAAAAGGAAAATGTACATCTACCAAAAATAACTGACAAATTGAAAAGTATTTATAGCTACTTCCTACCACTAGTGTTTAATTCCTAGAAATTGCTGAAAGATTTCTAGAGTGGTGTTGCTGCTAAAATTGCAAGGTATTCTTCAGACCTTTGCCAGATTATACAAGGAAGCTACCTCCTCTGGGGTGGAAATTCTCCTTCCAGAGTTTCTGCAGGTGAGAACATACTGTAACTTCCTGGAAAGAAACCATCTCCTCATAAATCTGCAGTATTTTTCAGTATTGGGAATACACAGAGATGCAGAGGGTCAATAATATTCCACATACAGGAGAAAGAAAAATTAATAAATTCTGTGTTGGAAAGGTATTCTAAGTTCCTATTTAGCACATACTACATAAGGCACATCTACAGGATTTGTTTAAATTTTAGACACCTTTGGCTAAATTTTTCAAATACATTCATGATAAAATCCTCTTGCATTTATCTGAAATAGAGTACACTTGATTATTAGACAACTGAGGGGTAGACAAATCTGCCTAGCCTGAGTTTCCACATTGCTTGCTCTCAGCACTAGGAAAGGATAGTCATTGGAAGAATAAGATATCACAGAAGGATTCACTTCAGACTGCTTAAACAATGCAAAGCATCTTCATGTTTTCACTATTGCTGGTAAGACTGCAAGAACTGAATTCAATACAACATATTTTCTGACAAAAATTCATGATGCATTAAAATAATAAAAAGATCAGTGGAAAATATTCTCTTTGCCAAGTCCTTACCCCAAGTATATAACCAGCAGGTTCATCCATCTGACTTAAAAATGTCCCAATATAAAAGACTCCCCTCACTTCCCTGAAAAAAAATTATGACACTCTGCAGTATAATTTTTAAAACGTAAGTATAACAAGAATTGAAACTCCTAAAACTCAAATGTCCCTTTGTCTTAATTCTATCTCATTTCTTCTGTGAGAATCCATGTGTTTGTGTAGGACGTCTTTGGTATTTGCCATTCAATCGCATATGGATTGTAATTCCCATGTCCCTGACCCAATGTTTCAGCCAGAGTAAATACAGCAAAACATTTTATAGATACACACACATGCACCTATCTATGTATGGAAAGACATCTATTTCACATTATTCCTTTTGTCCTAATTCTCTGTAAAACTAACAAAACTAAGAAAGGGAGTAAGAGGGAGAGAGTTGCAGGCGATTCCTCGTCAGAGGTGTGGAGAAGGAGGTAGGTACCTGTTGACAGGCAGTATGAGCCAATAGAGCAGTATTCTTATGGTATTTCTTATGCTCTCTCATTCTTCATGTATCAACCCCTGTTAAATAAGGACTATGAAATAGAGCAAGTCCTGTTGTCTTCCTCTTGATTATGCTAACTTCAGACCTGTATACTGATCCCGTAAATCTCTTATTTGAAGGCAGTGTATTTAAAAGGATACAACACACAGTAGTCCACAGTAATGGATTCAGTTTGAAAAATCTGGTCTCAATCAGTACATCTTTGTTTTGATTCAGATTTAGCTTTTATTGATATGTTACTTTATATCCAGTTGATCAAAATATATAGCATTTGTCTTGAGTGACAAATAGCAGGAAATACTCAAAGCCAGCATTTGTCAATGACTAGCAGTAGTTATTTTATTATGGTGCTAAAACCACTGCTGTTTGACTCAAATCTGCACTTCAGCTATAAAACTAATGTATTGACTGTATCTTGATTTGTTATCAGCAACCACTGAGTTTCAGTAATATTAAAAACAGTGGAGAGTTCACAGAATATAAATACAGAATATTCTGCATTGCAAAAAACCCACAGGGATCATCAAGTTCAACTCTTAAGTAAATTGCCCATTTGGGGATCAAAACCACAACCTTGGTGTTATGAGCTTCATGCTCTAACCAACTGAGCAATTTCAATGGTACTGACATTATCCTTCACTACTGATATTATCCCTCACAAATCTGAACACTTCCCCAGGTATTTATGTGATTTCTTTATTGATGACTACTATTAAGAATATTTTGCCTTCTCTCCATTCATAATTAATTCCTATTTTATGTACCCTTCTAAGATAATATTAAAGTCTCCCTTTTTATTAAAAAAAATAAATTTCCAGAACCTGGAATGGACCCAGTTTGTATTGTTCTAAAGGAATTATCCATCACTGATGGTGGTGTAAATAACTGCTTGTCACTGTTGAGTCTTTATTAGGCTAGGCATAACGAGGACACCTACTTCCTGCACATAAATGACCAGCAGAGGCATGTACTTTTAGATTTCATTTGACCATTTTTTCATGAAAATTTTATCTTCAAAGAAACATTTTTCCCTTCCACAAGAGCCACTTGCTGGAAATAAATCCAAACCTGCTATATTAAAATCGTTGTGGTGAGCACCTCTATACTTAGCTCTGTTCGTCTAATGTCTGCATTCGCTACAGTGAAAAGGTGAAAACAATAAGCATCTAGTAAAAGAAAGTCCAGAGTCAAATCTAGACACATCTTCCAGTTCAAATGGTACTTACATATGCTGTTGATCCTGCTATCTAACCAAAAGGAGCCAAGTGGACTGGAGGATGAACAACTTTCCAGGTTGTGAAAGTAAGAATAAGCAAGCTCTAATAATGAAATTCTTCATGCAAAAGATTTAATAAAAACACCTACTATTCAATCAGAAATCTTTGTTGCAACTTTTTATATCTGGAAATTAAATCTCATGTCTTGAAAAGCCTGAAAAGGCTTCAGCTGGTGCAATGCACAAATTTTTATGACCTATCATTTAAGGCATAGTTATGAACATCGTCCGCGGCGCTTCAATTTTACTTAGAACCATATAACACATTTCAAGACTTCTGTAGCTCTTTGTGTTCTGTGCTCTACATTAAATTGACAAATTGACATGAGCAATCACATTCCTGGTTTTGGCCAGTCCCTTTGACAGCATAAACATTTGGTTGAACAATGAAAAAAGACTGCACTAGAAGGCAGAGCTTCGAAGAAAAAAACCTCTAACACTGTAGTTCTGGGGAATAGTCTCCACATTTCCAACTGTAAAAATAAGCATTCTAATCCTGTGACTTTCAGTACTTAGTGCAGAATTCATCTGTTGGACTCAGCATTCTCTAATTAAAATTTTATCCCATGTATATACCCCATAGAAGAAGGAGTGACAGGTATTTCTTCTTAACCTTTAAGAGTACCACGAAGTTACGAGGGAGAAAAGTACAAAGATAGAAATGTAAGCAGGAAATAGGACAGGAAGATGGATTGATAACATAGCTGAGCTGTTTTCATAATTAAAAAGGTGGCAGGGACTGCAGTTTGTTTATTGTTTGTCCAGACTGAACTAACAATTGTATTTTTTGTGTTTTAATATTATAAATATTGTTGAAAACATTTTTTGTTAAGATTTTCTTTGTTAAGCAAAGCAAAAATATTTTTAGCAGTGTAGTTAACAAAATCCGTGGATAAAACTTGCTGTTAAAGAACTCCTCTTTCCTTTCTTCACATTTGGACCAGTGCTACTAATTCATTAGAAAATCTGGAAAGGGCTGTAGATCTCAGTGCAGGGATTGTCTCTTGTATTTTCAAAATGAGCAATACCATTACAGCATTTGGCTGCAGAGGAGACAGAAAATGTAGTTGTGCCATGACTGTATCACTCAAAAAGAACAATAAAGGAAAAAAAAAGGTTTGGAAGAGCTCAAGACAACTTCCTAAATGTTTGCCCCAAACAAGAGTGTGTGTGTGTGTGTAAGTGTCCCCCCATGTGTGTGTGTGTGAGTGCTTGTTCCTGACTGAAAGAATAAAGCAATTCTCTCCAGTAACTTCCTGGAAAAACACATTTATATGTTGTTTAGCCTGTCAGAGGTAGGCAGAGACCAACATGTTAAGAATCCTCCATGGCATAGAAATTACTACCTAATTTCATATAAATATTTCCATCATCGTGTGTTAATTTCAACTTGGTGCTATTTTTTAAAAGTCTGCTGGATTAAAATTTGTCTATCAATACGAACACTGATTGTATCTATAAAGACATTTTCTCATAAGGAAGTTTACACGATGCACCACCAAAATGTATCCAAAATCTCTTGGTGATGAAAATTGCAATCTTAAACCCCAAGTTTCATTGAGAATTCTCAGCGGCAGAAAAACTCAGTTTAAATCAGTATTATATCACATCTTTAGACCTCAGTTCACCATGCTTATTGACTGGATATGATGGAATGATTTATTAACTCTGCCTTTCCCCTAGTTTTAAGGAAAAAATTTGCATTTATTTTAGCCTTACAGAAAACCCCACTTATTTACCAGTAGTGTTTATCCACTTTACTCTAGAAAAAGAGCTAATTTCAAATAAAAAATATTCACTAATTTCTTAATCAACTAAGATTAAGAGCATAACACTTTTTTCAACATGTCATGACCTTTTTGTCTGTTTGAAAGTCATTCTTTCTTCCAAGAAACTGTTTTGCTTCTACTGAAAAAATAAATAAAAATGAAATTTTCTTGTTTTAATTCCAATTCAAAGTTATGTTTTTGCTTTATGATTTTCAAGGACTACAAGCAGCAAATATTTTTTCTAATGGAGAACCAAGACTGATGTACATGAATGAATAAGCTTTCATCTGAGATGGTTAGTTCCCTTCAACAGTAAAGTCCCTATTATCTCATTTCTGATGCAACACAAACTTTTTTAAATTTTCAATTATATATTTACATGATTATTTGCAATTACAGACTATTGTATAATTATGTAATTATGGACTTTTAAAGATATTAACTGCTCCTTCCATCATCCATCGAGAGCTGTAACAAATGATGTTCAATTGCATAATTAACATTTGTTTATAATATGTTATTTACAAAACAGTTGAGCCTTTGCACTTTGTCATGTTTTGAATAGTTTTGGTCAATTTCATCCACTGAACGATACCCACTCAGTACAGAAACTCATGAGCTGTTTGAGAGCAAGGTTGCTGAGGACACATACTCATGGCATTTAGACCCTCATCAGCTGCTGCATACGGACTACATTTAGGAATTAATTGAGAAATAGGAATTGCTCTCTAAACTTGTGTGTCCATGTGTTTGTGTAAAACACAAGGGTAAGTTTAGGCCAGATTCTCCTGTTCCTCATATTCTCTGTACGATTTTTTGATCTACCTCTAATTCAGCATCCACATTATCTCACTTTATTCAAAGACATATTTATTTATTTATTCTGCCAAGATTATGCAATCTCTTTGGCTCAAGAATCAGAAGCAAAAGGAGGGACAGCTTATCTGAACATGAATTTAATTTCAAAGAACAAAGTTCTAAAAATATCAGGTGAATCCTGGTTCTGAAAACACAAAAATTTTCACTTACTTAACTCACTCACAGTTGAGTTATTAGAGAGGGTGTAAACCATACAATCTGATTTTTTTTTTCCTACCCCTGTGCTGAACGAAAAGGAGTGATGGGAGTGAAGAATGCAGTAATTCTAAAGACACTGACATGGACAAGAGTGTGGAGTAAATAATTATGTGCTTGAAGCACAGAAATTGGTATTAGCTAATAGGTCTCAGTAGGGGACAGTAGCCAGTGCTAGGAGGACTTCAGTCATTTTCCTCTTTCATTATGCATTATGCTGCATTGCCCTTCCTCAAACCGGACAGTCAAGTGACATGTAGTTCTTAAGCCAGTTTGCAAGATGAGAGATGCAGAAGAGAGGCTGCTTGCTGATTGCAGCTCTTGGTTTAATTTGAAGAGCTCGTATGCAAGGCAGAGGAACCGTGGCACTGCCAGAGCCCAGCCAGCCTGCGAAGGGGCAGGTGCTCACATCACACTCTGCTCTTTCACCTCATGGATGTTTTTCTCCTGTTTTTTGTCTTTTTTTCCTTAATCTTGATCTAAAAGTCTCTAGCTACACAGCATTACCTTTTGTGTCTTAAATATGGAAAAATAAGAGGTTACTCAAAGAATAAATTTCTCCTTAGCAAATCAGCTATTTAGCAATAGACCTTCAACTATTCCTTTCAGCTACATGCAACTTTCCCTTCATATTTCTTAACCTTTTCCCTCATTATTAGTGTACATATGGGAAAAAGATGATTTTATATATTGTAATGATATTCTGAGATAAAACTACACCTAATAATTCTTACAGAAGAAAAAAAAAAGCCACCTTGAAATCTAAATATTGAGCAAATGCTGTGTTTACTCTGGCAAAATATAAAATCACTTTTTGGTGTTTGCTTGATGTTTATAGGTTGTTTTTTTGAAAAGAGCATTTTGGAAATTTACAAAGAAAATGAAGGAATTTTGGGGTTTTATTTACCGACTGAAGAGCTTGTATCTTGAGTGACTGAAAGCAGAGAGAACAAAAGTACATTTTCTTTCTGTTAGGGACAATCTACAGTGTTCTTAGTTTATTTTATGTTTTAAAAAATAAACCTGAATCCCCAAGAAAACCCAACCAACAACAAAAAAAACAACCAAAAAAACCCAAAACCAACCAAACAAACCCCCCCCAAGCCCCCCCTCAAAAAACCCAACAGCAAATCACAACCAAAAAGCCAAACCTAAACAAACAACCCCCATGAAAAACAAAACAAAAGAAAACAAAACGAAACAAAACAACTACCCTCCATTAGTTTTATCAAGTTACCTTGAAGAAGGAGTAAAAAAAAGCATAAAAAACCCTGATGAGTAATTTGCAATTACCCTGCATACTTAGTATCTAGGTGAATTAATAATTCCCTGCCTGGTCTGAACTATCCCTTTTAAACAGGTACCCCATAGACACTCTTAAAAGATTAAGTACTACTGTGCTTAACATAATTTTATCATAATTTGCAAATCCTTTCAAATAATCACATCCTGTATTGTAAAGGCAAAAATTTAGACAATCTAAGGCAATCCCCATAAGTACCTTAATAATAAGTATCTTAGATATTGTGTGACCTTGGGTTTCTGTGAGACAATATTCCATATCAGGTAAATAATTATTTGTGATTGAAGGAGATGAATTCAGACTTTACAATTAACAGAATTCACAGCACCTTGTGACTCAATACATGATTCAAAAAAATGTCATAGCAGTACTTATGACTTCCAGTACAACCAAATGAAGAACTGTGCAATCCATGCAGGAAGCTCAGCTTTGATTGCATAAGTAACGAGTTGTAGGGTTGAGGGTGAGGGTGGTTACTTCCTTTTTGAAGGATTTATTAAATCAGAATTTTACTTTTACTAGCCCTGTGGGAGTAAGGACTGAGAGTCCTAAAGCTTCATTCATTTGTGCTTAATAAAATTCCATTGGCAGGAGCCACAGCTGTAAAAAAACCCCGCATGTCCTGATATGCATATTTAATATCAATTTCTTCATCCCCAAGAGCTGTGTCTCTCAGTAGCACATTATAGGCAAAGACAAAAAAGCCCCAAACACTGGAGATTACTTCCAGTGTGAACTGTTTTTGGGAAGGCATAAGCATTGCCAAACAGCAAGCTGAAAGAGCTACCATTGTAATTCAAAGCCTTCAGAACTGATTATATATCAAAGCGTTATACCTTGATTTCTCCTTGCATAAGGCAGAGCATTAAAACGAGGCATGTAATGCACCCCTAGAACAGACTCCTGTTCTCTTAATGAATTAGAAAAGTGGTTTATTTATTTCTGTAGTAGCTTACTTATTGACACATTTTTGTGTGTGTGCAAAAAGTAATTTCTGGTTAATACTTGAACCATCTGTGCTATTCTAATCCTAAGCTTCTTAGTCTGTACATATAAAATGACTTCTATTTTGTCTTTAAGGGGTCTTGAGGATTTTTGACTGTGCTGAAATTTTATTCAGATCTCTTATGATTATGTGTGTTTTCAAGACATGAACTTCCTCCAGAAAAACAGCACATAAAACAATGTGATACTACAGGTAAAAGCCAGGTGACATAACATTAAAATCAGCAGCAAATATTGATACAACAAAACAAAACCAATAGCAATAGCCATACATCATGCACTATACTGAATTTAAATTGTTTACCACAGTAACCAAAATTTATCATCAGTTTTCTGATACTTCTTCTAAAATTTGAAATACTTTATCATTTTACTTTGTAGTTTAATATCATTGCCTTATGCCTCCAGGTCGAAACTAAAGGATTTTCATTTAACATTGTTGCATTTTTTTTTTCACTTGTGATTAATTATTTCTTTTATTAAAGACAAAACACACAAAAAATACAGAAAAAGCAACACATTTGAAATAAATATAAGCCTTCCTTTATATTTTGCCAAACTATATTTATCCCAGATATTTCATCCAGTTTGTTTCTTCATATACACTGCATTTCCTAGATGAACCTGCACCATTGCATAAAGAGTTCTATTCTGATTTATGTAGATTTAGAAGACACAATGAAATTAACTTCTTCAGACACTACATATTTTGCTACAAAAGTCACCAAGCAGAAATATCCTGTGATTCAGACCAAAATTAAACCATGATTTCATCAACCCATGAAACAGACATAAGCTTACATTGTAAATGGGACTAATATTTCTAATAAAACATCCTTTTTAACAAAACTGAAAATCAATAATAAGAGAAGTTTTAAAATTGACACTAGCCTTTTGAGTAACTGGAAATAGATCTTCCTGTCAAAGACTAAAACTGCTCTCCTCTGTCTAGACTGCACTGGGAGCAAAATTATCAGATTTTCATTTCCTCAATTTCACTCCACAGTGGTAAAACGTGCAAGTATTGATTCAACTGCTGAAACAAAAAGCAGGAGAGCTCTTCACCTCGTCAGGGTCAATGGGTTTGTGGGTGTCTAATTATACCTATACAGGGCATATAAATCTTTCTACTAGTCATTACGTGAACATAAGAGTCCAAAGGCATCATTACAATCCTTTTAGCCAAACACTCATTCTTCTTTTGTTTTATGAGGGGTCAAAGAAACTGGGAATTAATATTATTGTGGCTCATGGATTTTCAAATTCGTGTTTGAATACAAGAAGATAGGCTTTGAAGGGGAGGGCTGTGTGTGTACCCACGCATGTCCACTTGCAGGGCTGAGCTCTCCCCATAAACACACGAACAGCTTCTGTTGTGGCAGTGTTCGCTTGAGACACGCTGTGATGTAAAGAGCAGGAACATTCAGGTTATGGTATGTCACAAATATAGTGTTGGCAAAGCTTTTGGTGAGTATTAATTAGTTTGAAAAGCAGATGAAATCTTAAGAATGAGCTGGGAATGCTAGTTGTGACAGAAGTATTCTCATTTTTCATTCCTTGGCTGATTTCACTGTGGTCTTGCAAAAACTTCTGTCTTTTATCCTTATACTTACTGAAGTTAGCTGATTCATGAAAACATTAAAACAATTTTTAAAAAAGACAAATAAGTGACCATTACAATTACAATTAGGGATGTGTGCTGCATTATATTATGCTGTATCATATTGAGTGTGGGGATCAGATGGTTTTTATATTGTGTAACCATGACAGTATAAGAGTATAATATTTGTACCATAGCAAAGCTGTCATATTTTGCAGGCAGATTACACAGACGCTGGGTGCTCAGCAGTTTGAACATTAGATGGAGTTAGAGCCTTTCATTTTATCTATGAGAGTAGTAATAAGATCCCTTATGAAAAGTGAAACAGATATTTTTCAAGTATTCATTTCCTGGGAATTCAATTTTTGTCTTACAAAAACCCAGAAGTTACAATAGAGAGTTAGCCCAAAGTGCCAAAACCAAGAGGTAACAACCCTTAATGCTACCAAAGTACACAGAAAAAAACAAAAGAAAAGCCAACAACAACTCCAAAACTTACAAATGTTCACATCACTGAAAAAGAAAACAGAATCTGGCCCTATATTTTAAAATAAGCTGTTTCTGGCATTGTTAAGTTTAGTGATACATGATAAAAATTGTGGATATGATGATAAAATGCGATTATCCACAACAAGAAGAAATTAGCTTGTCGGTCCAGGAGTTAATTGTTTCTGTCTTTGACTCATCATGTGTCTATGCAAAACACCTCCAGAGCCTAGGGCAGGTAAAGCAAAGGACATAGAGTTATCTAACTTTTCCCCTTGGTTAGAAACACATTCATGCCTTCAGTCCAACCTCCGGTTCCCTGAGCTACTGTCAAAACTGTAGTCCCACTGCAGATGGACTGAAGAGAGCAGGAATGGTAGGATATCTGTTTAGGAATCAAAAATCCCAAAAAAAAAAAAAAAAATAAAAAATAGGAAGAGCTTGAACGTTGATGTCAGAAGGAAATAAGGTTGTATGGAGGTTTGATGCATTGGCTGATCATCCTGCTAGCACATGAGCTTAAATTTCTTCAGAGCTGTGCTTTTAGTGGGCAGTGTGCTTCTTCTTCAATCATCAGACATGCTTATCCCTGATCCCTGTGTCACAATTGCTCATCTCATATCTGTGCTCCTTACAGTGGCCACTTCACTGCCCAGTTCAGCATAGAGCCCACCTATGATGAGAGCACCCTCTAAGACACCCTCTGCAGCTCACCAGTTTGTCTGGGAGGTCCCTGCTGCTCCCTGAACACTCTTTCTGGCATTGACCACTGCTTTGCAGCGAGATCTGTGGCCTGTGTTTGGATTTTCATCTAATATTCCCACTCTGGACATGGCCTAGCTCAGTTCCTTGGCCCACAAGTGGTGCTACAGGGCTGGAGGGGAGAGCAGCACAGAATTCCCTGCAGCTGGAGGACGAGCGTGCTGCTTTGATGGATGTCTCTGGGGCTGCCTGTCCGTCCTCCTCACCCACTGACCCGTGTAAGGCTGGCTGCAGTAAGTGCTGCCCAGCTGGGGAGAAATGACATCATAGCTCATCACTCAGCCCCACGCTGCCTGCATGAAGCAAACGGGACCAAGGACCTGTCCGTAAATTACGGCGGATGCTGGCTCGCGTGGGAGCTTCCGTGGGCTCAGGCGTGAGTGGCTCTGTGAGCAGGCATCCTGTGCCTGCTGCAAGCAGCTGAATGGGGGCACAGCATGAGCTGCAGGAAACCAGCTCAGTTCTCAGCACCCAGATGAGTAATACAGGGGGAAAAAATGGGAAGTTATTCCCTATTTTTTTTTCTATTTTCTGAAGGGATTTTCATACTCCGAGGCACCTGTTGAAGTTTAAAAGGCACATAATCCCTTCTAAATCACAAATGTGCAACAGAAACACATGCATATATTGATTTACAAAGTGCAGAGAGATGCAGCTACTCCCTACTATGAGCTGGAATAAATTGTGTCATCAATAACACCACAAACTCTGAATGGCGTTGTAAGTCATCCAAAGATGTTTCAGATACAACTGTTGAGTAGCCAGTAAGACTTTGGTTTATAAATAAATTTCATTTTCAATAGTAGCACCAGGCAGGAGGAGGGTTCAAGTTGGAAAAAAGCTTCTTATTCAAAGTGCATTTTTCTCTTGCTACATGCCCTTTTTTATTCCTGCTGCCCTCTTGTGGTGGAGTTTCATCTTTTTACCCTGAAATTTTCAATTGCAAGTTTTAGATGTGGTGATATTTAAATGGATCTATTAATTTATTTACAAATTATTTTTTTATCTGAGAATTTAAGGACTCTCACATGACAAACATGTTAACTCACTTCAGTTTGACTAAATAAAAATGGACAGATTGGACTTTGCAAATTTGCATATTTTACAATATTAATTCAATTGTATTTTTAAAATATGTATTCATTATTTTAATTATATCTGAGGTGTTGATTTCTATAAAATTTAAATATGTATTTAAAGTACAGCATCAGAAACACTTATCATAAACCACTGGTCTTTTCATTCCACTCCTATAATAATTTCATGACATTCATGTACATTTCTTGACAGAGAGATAAAATAACTGGGAGATTAAATTACAAGTAATTTAAGAAAAAGTCACTTTTCAATTCTGAGGCAGAAGCAAAGCATCAGGTCTTCCTGAGGGAGTTCAATTATCAGAGCAAAGTCAAGAAAGAAATTCATCTCTTGAAGCCACATTCTTCCCACATTCTGGATTTCCATCACTCCTGTGTTACATGTATCACTGCATTGATCCTATTTTCTTTATAGCTGGATCATGTGGAGGGCCTGTGTACTGAAGTTCTTAATTTACAGTAACTTCTTTTAGAAAACTGTATAGAATTGCCTTGTCATTAAACTTTTTTAATAAGAGAAACAAATTTAAAATAATTTTTAAAATACTATAGGGTAAATTGTTATTGAAACATATTTTAAAGGATGAACAGAACTTTGAGAAATCTGACAAAACCCCACTATCTTTACACACGGGGTTCTATCCAGAATCAATCTTTTTCTTTCCATTGGTGGAATATCATAGCAGGGACTCCTGTATAATCTCCCTTTTTAATCTAATGATGTATGTTGGGGAAAGATTTTTTTTTATTATTCTTTTATTTTTGTCCTTATTATGTATATGTGTTAAAACCACTGAATAAGTAGGGAAAAATACTGAAGATAGGACAAGGTGCAGCTCATTCTGGAAAGATCTTAATTTTCTTACCTTTGTATTTAAGCTTCATTTTCTACAGGCAAATTGTTCATGGGCAGTGGAAGACCAAATACGCTGTGAGAGAGTATCAGTGCCTATCATGGCCTTAATTGTGGCATATGCCACCAGAGGGTATTTTGGAACACGTTATTTTACATTTTACACCTGCGCATCTCTCCCACACTCAGGTCCTGCAGCCCCTCAAAATGTTTCTTGATAATTTTCTTCAGATTGTGACAATTTATTTTACCATGGATAAACAGTATTTCTTCTGAGTGGATCACTCATACATACATAAAGTGTCTGAAGTCCAATAAATTCTGTTTTCCTTTTGTCGTGGGTCCTCTCTTAATAGACATTAAAAGACATATTTTAAACTAAATCCAAAATGCGCCCAGCAGCTCAAAGACTTAATAAGAACAATGTAAAGTTAGTGAAGTCCTAAGAATTGATTAGGACAAACATTGCCTGGTACGTAAATTTAAATAAGTCATTCAGGGTTACCTTACATGGTTTATATAATTTCAATTCTACTGTTTCGTAGAATTATTAATAGGTTTAGGATATTTCTAGGGTACTTACAAGGTTAATATCTCAGCAATTTAAAGTTCATGCCACAGCTAGATAACATACTTAATGGCAGCAAAGCTTCAAACAAATTTCTTGCAACATTAGCTGCATTTAAAAGTATAATCTTATGCTGCTTCCTCTTGTTCAGAAACATTCAGAATAATTTAGGAGAGCATGTATTTACAGTGGAGAAAATAGCATACACTATTAACTCTGCTTATGATGCTTATCATTACTTAGATGCAAAGTCTGAAAAAATATTGACAAAATCATGTTCTAAATATATACTCATTAAATAGGAAACACCAGCAAATGAACCAATCAGCACGTGCTTATATTTTTAAAAAATACTTGAAGAAATAGACTCAAGTTTAGTCAGTGTTCTTAAAGATGATATGTCCATTTTTTTTAATGGACATTTCATCTAAGGCACTGTCTTCTGCATTTACTTGAAAAGAATCCTGGTGGATTCAGTGAGAATTGACTGAAACTGGCTGA
Source organism: Euphonia xanthogaster (assembly GCA_034509185.1). Lineage (NCBI taxonomy): Eukaryota > Metazoa > Chordata > Aves > Passeriformes > Fringillidae > Euphonia > Euphonia xanthogaster. The sequence continues at coordinate 59,263,573 of JAYDZK010000113.1, forward strand.
GGTTTTTGTCTTTGCTTTTGGTTTTCGCTGGTGATTTGTTGCTTGGGGTATTTATTTGTTTATTTATTTAAATAGGAGCTGAACATTCAGATTCCCATTTAAGTTCTATCAAGCCTGGTTCTTGAACATGACAGTTGATAGCTAATTCTCATCACCCACCTTAGGAGAGTTTCACTGTTAACATTGAGAACATTGGTGCGTTCTCCATCCACTCTTTAGAAAATCTTAATCAAAAGATTACTCTTTAAAGGCAGCTAATGTTGCAGGAAATCTCATTGGAGTTGTGCTCTCCTTAAGTACATTATCTAGCTGGAGTACAACCTTAAAAGGTTAAGATGTTAACCTTGGCTTTACACTACAGAGACTGTTCTACAAATACTGATAGTGTAATACTGAGTTTTCTTAAAACAAGGAGGGGAGGAAGCAAGCAACTTTTGGACTTTAAAATAGTAGTAGAAGTACTTAGAAAAGAATCTTTTTCTGAAAAACAAGCATGGCTTAAGTTTGTCCTTTGAATAATCCTGACATGTTTGTACCATGGTGGTTTGGGAAGCACATGAAGTGCTTATAAATATCCCACACAGGTGTACATTGAGTATGTGCCTAATTATTTACTTTTGTGTTTAGTGCTGGCCAAACGTGTCTCAAGCGTTGCCCTGAATCATGGCCTAAGTGCCTAACTTCAGCAATCTACTTTTGCCCAGTCATTATATGCAGATTGTGTAGACTTGACACATGTGACTAGTACATAATGAGCATTATCAAAACTTCTAAAGAAGGACTCTCTGTGTATAACATATTCAGGGCTGACTGCTGGGCTTGGTGTTTTGTGTCTGGGGCTTTCAGTCTATTTCGAGCGAAAATATGTAATTCCAGGCCATTCTTCCAATACATCACAGTCATTTTCTGCACTTTAGTTGTTTTTCTCTCCATTTTTCCCACAAAATAAAACATCATTACAGCAGGTTTAAAGTGCGCTTTAGTGCCTGCAATCTTCCCATGCTATTCTTTAATATTTCATCATTAAATAGCAAAATAACCTGATATGATCCTAATTTAGTGCCAATTACACTGCATTGATCAAAGTGACCTTTTCATACTGGAGCACAAAAATCAATCCCGCTGCACAACAAATGTCAGGGGGATGAGAGCAACATATAATCTGTGACAATCAAAACATTACTTACAAATGAAATCACCAATGACCTGCATGCCAAGGCAATTTCTGCATAATGTGCACTGGTTTTATTTGCAGCTTTTGTTGGGATTTTTTTGTCTTGTTTTGTTCCCCACTGTCTGCTGCCAGACATAGTTGTGCTATTTCACAGTTTCACTGACAGCACTGAAAATAAAAATAATCACAAAAAGTGACTATAACCCATGTTCAATAAAGTGTAATTTTCTGGGGATCCAAAATTCAGACTGTCTTCTGACAATGTTCCTGTGACGAATTGGTGATATTTCAAAATGTAGCCAAGTTGACTAGGTCAGCCATAAGCAGGGAAGTCACAAGCAACTGCTCAGGGATCCTCACTGTTCTGCCTTCAGTCAGTGATCCACAAACCAGAGTTTGACAAAGATATTAGATCTGCAAAGTTAATGACAACATTGCAGTGACATTAATGACATTTGTACTTTACCCACCATGTCCATGTCAGTTTTAGGGTCCAAATGGGGAGGCATTTGGCTACACAGGCAGTATCATCTACCAGCTGTAGCTAGAAGCCACCCGACCTATCTAGATCTGTAGCTCAAAAGAGAAAATTGATTTTAGGTCATTTTTCAGGGTTGGTTTTTTTAATCATACAATAGAAATATCTAAACTTTAACTTGCTTCATTTTTTGTTCATAACTAAACAGGGATGGCGCAATCTTTACCCACAACCTACAAAATTTAAATTGAATTGTGAATCTTCAACTCATGAATCAAAGCTAGTAGCAATGTAGTTAAAATCATGTTGTTAACATCTCTACTTTTCAGCTATCCCACTGGTGAGAGCATGTCATAAGACCAGAAGATCTAAATCGCTGTTTAAACTATGTCCTCTTCATGTATGTGGGCTGTTGAGGTTTTTGGGTCTTCAACAATGTAACTTCCAGCATGTAAACTGCTGAGGTCTTCTTCAAGCATTTACTTCTACAGAAACAGGTGGGTCTCTGCAAGATTAAAAGCCATCTCCTCCAGTACCCAGGTAAGACTTGCAGGATTTGGGAGCTTGTCAGCTCTTGGCTGAGGAATTTAATCTCTTTGTGCATCTGTTGCTTTCCTGAAACTTAAATGGGGTATTTATACTTCACTCTTGGATTTTGTCTTTTTAGATCTAAGCTGGATGCTCCTAGATGATAGGTTAATGAGCAGAGCCTGTTTTAGATATAGCTGTGTCATGGCCTTGTTCAAGATAAGGAGTGGGATCTTGAAATGCATTCAGTCAAATTGTTTGAAAATGTTTCACTCGATTTTGCAAACATGCTTGGTAAAGGATTATGTCCAAAGAACTGAGGTAATTCTCAAGGGTTAGGTTTTTTGTTTGTTTGTTTGTTTGTTTTGTTTTGTTTGTTTTGTTTGTTTTGTTTTGTTTTGTTTATTTCTGTAGCTGTTCTCTAGAGAGAAAGTGTTCTGATTGAAATAATTTACCCATAAGAAAAATCTCCAAGGCCTGCATATTTTCCCTGCTCATACACACTAATCTGCTAATCAACCAAGAATGAGAGAGCATGGGAAAACCTAACTCTCAATATCAGTCTCAAAAGTGCTTGTTCTTCCAGATGCTTTAACTTCAGATCCAAAATAGACAAAAAAAGGGCAAAAAATGCTGTTTAAACTACCAGTATTAACAGAAAAAGAAAGAAACAAAGAAAAAATTTA
>JAYDZK010000113.1:59292386-59317003 GCA_034509185.1 Euphonia xanthogaster
TCTTCCGATCTTGACTACCCCATGTTTTTCAGTTTTATTTTGAAAAACAATTCTCATCTTGGTCTAAAGACACTTTATGGAAAAAATATCTCAAAATATCTTTCAAGCAGAGAAAGAAAGGAAATAGCCTGACAATTTGAGAAATTCTTTTTTTTTCTCCCACCACTGAAAAAAACCCCAAACAATCTCCTTTATTCCTTCCCTGAAAGATTTTTCATTTAAAAAGATTTTTGCCTGGAAGGGACAGGTAATGTTTCTCAATTTTAATATGTTAATTAATTGCCAGATTATAATTTCTATGGAATTGAATTTGAATTCCATATTAATATTTAATGAATTAACTAGGATTAATTTAATTGTAATGAACACCAACACATTTAATGATGATTGGTTGCTTATTTTTAAAAAATGCATAATAAATATTCTAATTTTCTGAGGATTGTTGTTGACAATTTCATTTTGTTTTATTTGTGTATCAGCTGAAAAAGCACCTTGAGGGGTATTTCTTACCTCATCTCATTGACTGTGGCTGCTCTTTGGAGAGGCTAAAAATTTTCACTGTGGTCTTAAGCATGGTATGATTCTGAATCTCAGCTTAGTTTAAAAACTTGTCTAACTTCACCAAAATTAGTAATACTTTCCTAGATTTTAATTTCCACAGAAGAAAAAAAAACCTTTCCTGTTGGAAAGAAATAAACTAGAACTTTGCTTCTTTGGGAGGAGGGAAGTAGAGGGAAGGACACAGCCAGGCTAAAAAAACAAACAGTAAATCTAGGAAATAGTTTCAGAAACTAAAATCTTGTAAGGTCCTGATGCTGAGACAGTAACTCTTCTGCATGCAACTCACCTCCTCTACACATTTTGTCACTATGCTGTTTATCCCCGGCTCTCAGTTCAATCTGCAGCACTGACCATCACTACAGGCTTTTTCACTTTATGTCACCCCTTCTCAAAACAGCACTAGTCAATTCAATGTTCTAAATGCAGCAAAAAGGAAAGGAAGAAAACTAAATAAAAGCAAACCAATCACACCTGCAAGCTAAGCGGGCTGGGATAAAAGATCACTCTTCTAGCAAAAAGCAGCAAGTTGTAGGGACAAAACCTTGCTCAGAATCACCTGAGACTACTGAATCTGTGTGTTCATAATCTCACTGACTGAAGGGTTTACTCTTTTTAGAGGGGAAGGCAGCATCTCTCTTCAGCCCCAGAATCCCAGCTTGGGACTCTGGTTGCCCCAGCCTACCATCGCACTACTGATAATCTCTTTGGTGGCCCTTTGGATTTGCCTATGGATGTTCCCACTGAAGGCTGCAAAAGAAAATAAATCTATACCATTCTTGGGTTTATGATCCCAATCTTTTCTCCAAAAAAGTGAGAAAGCACAGCTCCTTGGAGGGACAAATTCTAAAAGGGCTATTCAAATACACAGACACATGTAAAATATCCTTCTAAAAATATTCTGCTTTCTTGGCCTAATCTTTACGTCTCAAAACTTCACTGAGGGAAAAAAAAGTTATGAATCATTACTTATTGATTGCCTTAAGTGCACTTCTTAGAGTGTGATAGCACAGAGTGATCATATCTGCTCACAAAACTAGTGTAAGCAGATGCCTACCCCAAAACCTATCTTTATTATTTATGCAATTAAGTGTGTGGCTGCATAAAGCTCAGTGCATATGAGCAGTAATATTACACCATCCTGACGTGGGTTTCACTGCTGTATAAATGAAGCCCATATTAAATTTACAAAGGTTACAAAACCATTAGCACTGATGGCTTTTAAGAAGTAAACGTTCACCATGACTCACACTTTGTTCACTTGTGCCATTTGGAAATTAAGTATTCTTAATTGCTGTAATGCACTGCAAGTTCCAACGCTTCTCAGTGACTGAGGCACATAATTCCCCTGTAATTTGAGTAAAGTATTCTAATTGATTAATTGAGTTTTCTTGTAAGATTGTGCAGGAGTTTTAGATGCAAGAAGGTTATCCTTGTTCTACCTAACATAAAAATGCTTGAACCTGCAATATAAAGTAACGTTATAGGTGCTGAGTGAAAGTACGCAGCAATACAGTCTAAGTGAGATGGCCATTTTTGCTGGCAACAAGTGTGTTGTACTTTACATCAAACATGCACTATGGGAGGTGAGAAGAGATAAAAGCTTTTTTTAAATTCCATTTAACATTTGCTGTCAACCTTGTGCCTTGTGTTGCCTGTCATTTATACGATCAATTTTTGTTTTGTTTTTGTTTTACTTGGTGTAATGCTTCTCGCTACTTAAAAACAAGGAGCAAGAAAATCATGACATAAACAAACAAAAGAAATGTTATGGAGATTCATCAGTGTTAAATAGACTTCAAAAATGGGGGAGGGGGGGAAGTGAGAAAGGTCCTTTTCAACCTAAGCCATTCCATGTTCCTGTGAAAGAAAGAAAGGGAGAAAGTAAAAGAGCTGTGGGAAAAAAAAAGAAAACAAACCCCTCCACAAACTACAGTTTATTTTTTGCATTAAAAAATGTATTACTTAGCACTGAAGTTAGCAAAATAAAATACTAGCAAATCCATAATGTCACCAGTTGATTGAACTGACCCAAAACCAGACCAGATATAGGATCACCCCTCAAGTTCCGTCACAGAGAGCGCCTTAAGCTGATTGTACTCCAGGCTTTAGAAGACAGGAGCTAACATACATACACAGATCCTGTAAATTATTTTGTACATCAAAATGAATCAAACTGAATATTGAGTAATTTTGATAGGACTTTTTCTGACTAGATTTTGCCATTCTTTCTGCAAAATGGTTGAATTGCTATTGAATTTTGAGGTAAAATGAGTGTTAGTATTTCCAGTGTGTCACAAGCCATCATAAACTTTACATTAGATGAATAGTAAAAGTTCATGTAAAATATAAGGCTTTGACCAAAGATTTCAAAGACATGGCAATCAATAAAATAACTACATGTTTTGTCTGTGTTTTAGCTGAAATGTGACTTCAACTGTAAATAAAAATTTGCTTTGACAACATTTGCTGCCTTTTCTCACTTTTAAAGAAAATGGTCTGCAGCTTCCCCTGGGTTGCTGCACAAATCCAATCTAACTTAAGCAAATTTCAGAAGTCTAGGAGGGTTTCAGGGAACATCTCTTCTCCTCTGTTCCATTTTCCGTTCCTTGCTTTCCTTTCGTAAGCTTTTTATTCCCCCAGAACCATGCTGAAAACACTGGTTTAAAAGGAAAATAATCCCTCTTTTAGCATAGGGATGTTGATTTGTTGCTTTCCCACAGATTTTGAGGACACTAAGTTTGCAGGTTCAATATTTATTTACACATTCTGCTGAACTGCACTCCAGTGACTCACAGGGTAGAAGGGCAAGCCTCTTCTCTTGTCCACCTCCTCACAAGTCTGGGTCTCTAGGAAGCATCTCTCATTTCCTTCACTATTTCAGCCAGGGAGGTGGATGAGACAGACACCTGCAAAGATCTCCCTATTCACTCATTTCGTGTGAACAGCTCTGTTTTAAAGCTACTTGAAGCAGTATTGTAAAATGACAGGAGAGTCTGCCATGACCAACATTTGCCTGGTGAGGTGTTTATCTGACTCTTCACTACATGTTTTTAAAACCCTGACAGCTTAAAGAAGCTGGTTTTGGTGTGCTTTTTTTTTTTTTTTTTTTTTTTTTTTTGTGAAGCACATGGAACACATTTCTCTGCCTCATGACAGAGTTTGATAAGTTTATTGCAGAATTCCAGGTAGGACTTCAGCTGTATGAGACCGGAAAAGCCCCAATACGAGCTAAGAGATCGTTTGAATTAAAGGTGTGCAACTGATACTTTCTCTTGCAAATGTTTAATTCTTTTTTCTTCCACTTCCTTTCCCTGCCTCCCTTTTGTTGCTTGATTTTTTTCTGTATCATTTCTGAAAAAAAATACATGCTTCCCTTTCTTCACATGGAGTTTATTCCTAACAATGCCTGCCTCTCTGTCACACCAGCTCACAATTTGTATCACCCAATACACTAAGGGCCACAATTCATTTCAGTCATGGTTCAAAGCTATCCTGAAATAATCACAAAGTGACACTGTGAAATTACTGTAAAAAATTGTGCGGCAGTGTCATGACATTTTATAATTGAGACCCCTAGTACTCATAGCTCTATCAAAGCCCGTAAGGAGGAGGGGAAAAAATTGTGTTTTGACAGACATAGCAGCTTGAGATGTGCAAGCAAGATTGTATAAAGTCAGCCATGTAGAAAGTTATCGGATGTTCCAGTTTGTGCCCCCATGAAATTGGCACAAATCATCTGGATTTGACTTCAGGAAGGTGGTTAGGAGTAACATGAGAGAGTAAACGAGAAGGTAATGGCCACTCAATGACTTAACCTGTGTCACAGGGCAACTAATGCGTCAGCAAAGAATCAAATAAAGATGAATGAGCTTATCAGAGAACCATGCACTGCCTCATTGGGTCCAATTTAATTAAACAAAGGAACTGTTCATATAGAAAGATTAATAGAGCAACCATATACAGTAACTGCTACGAAAGTATATCAGAGAAACACATAAACAGTCAGAGGCAGCTGCTATGCAATATTTTCTCTCATAACACTGATGAAAATCATCAGGTGACCAGAATCATTTGACCAGCCATACACATCTTTTTGGCAAAGGTCTGAGCTTATGTGCAATTCACACCAGCTGAAGATGCTGCTTGTATGAACCAGCTAAATGGTGATAAATGGAAATTTGCCTAGTCAATCTACTCTTGAGCTTTCTCTAAGTGTGTGAAACAGGTTGCCCTCTTTGGGGAAGGACTCAAGCATGTCTCCCAAAGGAAATGTTGCCATATGAAGTCACGTCTCTTGCATCAGAATACTTCTCTGGATAAGAAAAAATATTTGACTTTGGTCACAGAGAAAGTACATTTTATTACCCAGAAAATTAAAAAAAAATATATACTATCAATAGAACTTAGAACAATGAGCCTAGCAAATAATTTACTGGTAAGAAAAGTGGAGTGAAGAAGAGGAGGGTAAAAGGAATGAGATGCAGAATTAATCAGGCTTATTTAGAAAAACATAAAGTTAAGGTAGTAGTTTTACACTTTTGAGTTTTAAATGCCATTTCACGGTTAGGTACTCTCAGTTTTAAAGCATCACTTTTGTAGTCTGGTCCACGATATGTCAGTGCAAGGCAGCACAGTCCAGCACCACTCTCAGCCTTTGACTGAATATCACAAGGGCAGCAGAGTATCTTCTGTTTGAGGAGTATAGCAGCAGAGGTGTTACTTGATAGAGCTGTGGCATGTTAGGAGAGGAAATATGGAACTCTGTATTGCTGTCTGTACAGTGGCAAAATTTCTCCATTGCAATGTGAAATGACAGGAAGGAAATTTCTTGCTTTGAGGTAGCAAGGGGTCTGTACCTAATAAAAGTGCTGTAGTAGTGTCTTAGAATTCTTCATTACTGGGAGGAATTACTGATTTTAAGACAGGAGTTTGGACCCTCAAAACCAAAAGAGCCAAGAAAATGAAATTCTCAGTCAATTTTACCTCTGGTTCAAACTCCACTTTTGTTTTGTTTTGTTTTGTTTTTTTTTTCTCCTTTCACCACGTTTACCAGCCCATGCAAGAACCACAGATTTTACTGCTCTAAATAATAATAGCTGCATCAGTAGCAGCTTGTATGTCCTTTTTATAGTTAGCCCAGAATTGGAGCTTTAAATAGACAGTAATATTTCATGAGTTTTCACCACCATTTCCCCATTCTTTTCTTTGGACTGAGGCAATAGAAACACCCTATGTGTAAGCACAGCATTCCCAACAGTCTTTGAAATTTCATGTATTTTTCTTCCCCTCATTCTAGGCATGCCTGGGTGTCTTGAGTAAAAGTATGCATTTACTTCAGAAACTATCAGAAATTCACATCACTAAAAAGTTCTATATCAACTGCAAATCAGAAGAACCTAATTGAGGAGGAAGAAAAGTTCAATAGGTTCAGTTCTAGAAAATGAAAACTTACATTGTAATGCTGCAAAGAATTCAAAGTACTGTACTTCATATTCAGGTGGAACTGGTTACATTGAATATTTGGAGATTTCCTCATGACCACTTTTATCCTCCTTCTACCCTGTTAGATGTGACAAGTGCTGACCTACATCAAATGTTTTGAAAGAGAGCTTTTAGCTACGTTTTCTCCACCTAGAAGACTGGCATGGAGAGTTGGGCAGGTAAGGGCAGAACTCAAAACTGCTGGAAGCTGCAGGCCAGCCTGACTGGTCCAACAGGCAGCAGAAGAAATGGGCTGTGGGTAGGTACCAGTTGTTCTTGTCTGCTTCTCATCCAGACAGAATGGCTGGATGAGTCTCCAGGCAGCACCAGGGAGTGCATCCCTTTAGGAACTAAGACAACCTCCACCTTGCTTTCCATGGGAAGCAAGGTAGGAAATGCCTTCAGAGAATTTGCCTTTTAAATTGTACCTCAGGTTTCTTCTACACACCCACAAGAAGGCATCACTTCTCTCCTCCCTCTCTCTGGCTCTTACAATCTATCGATTTGTCGCCTCCCACGTCGTCTTTAATGGTACATCAGCATGTGCATGAATAAATTGAGTTCAGACAAATAGGAATAATCTTAGCTGGGATTGTTCCCTCAAGAAGTATGTTTAAGCCAGATTTTTGGCTGCCTGCAATTTTACCCTACTGTTTGAATGGCACAATGCCCACTCACAGGCTGGTCAGAGCTTAGGGCATAATTGTCAACCAACAGTGGATTAGATGTGTGGTTTCACTACAGTGGAAATTATATTTCCCTTGCTGTGGAAATCCTTTCTTTTTTGCATCATTGAACAGTGCTACAACCAGTTTCTTTCAGAGTGACAGAAGTGAATCATATTTCTAAGACAAATTACAAACCAAATCAAACCAAACAAAAAATTGAAAACAGAGGAAGAAAAAAATCATGAAGAAATTACAACTTGATGAAAATACTGACTTTTTAATGAGAAATCCACGAGCACCTATGAAATTGCTGGCAATTTTATATAAAAGGAAGAATTTAAAAGACTTTAGTCACTAGGGAGGTGTGAAAAAGGAGTGGGGGAATGAGGAGTATAATTGCTGAGGTGGGATGTTAAGAAAATGAGCATATGATGTATTTCACAAGACTTTCTTTACTCCTATCAAACACGCCAATTATGTGACAGTAAGATTAAAAGAATATAAAACTTTCCTTTCAGCTGCTGCCTGCTCAGGATATGAAACAAAACCAACACAATGGTTCCTTGGGCTGCTGAGAACAGAAATACAGAAATTTGGTCCAATCACTTCGGCACAGACAGTGAACTTGCAGGTTTTCCTTTAAGAGACAGTAGTTACTAATAACTAGTAGTGTGAGACAATCTGCTTCTTCTCTGCATGAATGACTCATTGTTCCTCCAGCAAAAGCTCCATTTAGACATTAGTGCTTTGTCAGCCCAAGACACCCTCTGTAAATAGGTGCGGCAGGATTATTAATTCCATTTTGCAGGATGACCGACGTGCACTTAGTGGCAGCATCTTCATTTTCCATGTTACTGAATTGCACCCAGCATGGACTGGAAGAAAGGAAGAAAACAGGGCATGTCCTGTTTCCCTGATGACTGAGACACAGTGTGAACTGTCCACCTCACCACATGCAACACCAGGAGTTGAAGACCACAGTGGCGGTGGTTTTTTGTATTTGATGGCCTAATCAAGAACTTGTTCCTGAATAAAAAAGCATTTATTCTGAAATTTACTCATACATGCTAGTAGCAGGATTCAGCTACTTTTCCTCCCTCTCTCCTCTCAAAAATTGGAGGGCTAGATCCTTAGAGAATGAGATAAAGTATGTCTTGTGGGACATGGTAAAGAGGAGACCTTTCTCATTTCCTTTCATTGGATGCTTAGTGGGAACGTTAACCCAGGATAAGGAAAATCATGTTCAATCATTTCCTGTTAAGGGGATGTCCTTCCAGGACAGCAATGTGATGGAGATATGATGAGTGATGTGAGAAAAGGCACTATCGTTCTCCCTGTGGTAGCTGCTCTGTGTTGCATATATTTAAGTAGGGTATGGAACAAAAATCTTCCCATTGTTTTTCAGAAGGATGTCCTCATTCTGCTGCCCCATGAATTTCTGAGAAATCTACTGTGAATCAAAAAGTGGGCAAGAGTTTATTTTCGCCACTCTTCAAAAGAGTGTCCTAACCTCTAAGCCAATGGTCATTTGCAGATGAGTGTCTTTGAGAAAGCTGGCATATTGCTCCCCTTCATAAACCATAAACCACACCCTTCTGTGCTCCACCACCAACATGTGTCTGATGTCCCTGGCTGAGTGTGACTGCATCAGACCAAGTAGAAGATTTTCTCAGAAAAGGCTGTGTTGGTCTTTTCTAGCAGAAACATTTCAACCTATAAGAGAAACTGCAAGGAAAAAACCTCGTTAGCATATGGGCTACAATGCCTCCCTGCTCTGAGGGGAGAGTTTAAGAGGGAGAAGTGCTACAATATGGACAGTTACCATAATCAGTGGGCAAATGAATTAAGCAAGGAAACATGCACAAGTCTTGTGCCAGTGTGGCGAAGCCAGAAATGCCCTCTTTGAAAAGGCATTTCCAGCAGTAGCTCTTTGATGAATTTGACTCAGACTGAGAAGATTTGCGATGGTAAATGCATTTTTCTACTTAAAGAAAGAATCTGTTTTAAAATATGTTTTTGCAATGGGCTAACCATATTCCATCCTTAATTAAATGCAGATTTAATGTGTCTATATATATATATATATATATATATATATATATATGGACTGGTCTTTAATAGCTTCTCACATTCCTGTTGGGTGACTGAAGGTTTCCTTTCAAGATAGGGATCAAAAGAAAACAATTTTTTGACAGCACACTCCAGTGATATTTTCCAAACTGGAACCAGTGGGGTGCTATGCCCAAATGATCATTCCTGCTGAAGGCAGGATTTACGAGGTTAGGAGCAGTGCCCTGCTAACATGGCAATGTCGATTTCAAAGTCTGCACTAAGAATTCCTGTGCTACATGTCCCACTCCAGTATGGTGAATGCCAATCCAACAGCAGTTTCTCTGACATCCCTGCATGAGGTGCATTCCACCCAGCACAGCCAGATTTCCATTTTCTTTACATAGGGATTGTCTAAAATGGCTATACAGTTTCTTCCCTTCTTAAATTTGTATGTCTTACTAATCCCAGCAAAACTAAAGGGAACCCCTTAAGGAGATAAACTTGGTTTTGGATGTGGGCTGGTAGTCAATGGAGTAATATAATAATTATTTTCTGTCTGCAGTGAAGCTATATGCATTTCAACGGTTGCAATTTATAGTCTGTTCCAGAGTATATATAAAACAATTTCCAATGACAGAATTTAAATTAACACATGCTTTAACACAATGGAGGAAACATCCCTTCTCCATGTTGAAATCAAATGTGATTTTGTATAGACAACCCTGATATATGCTTGCAAACATCCCCTAAAATATCATTACACTGTGGAAGGATTAAAAACATTGAATCATGTGGTGACCTTTCAGTAGAACAGAGAATTTAACCCTTAAGTCAAAATTACTGTTGAGAGTTCACTGTCTCTTAATTTAATGCACTTCTTACTATCAAACATAAAGCAGAATTACATTTTTGCCTTTTATTACCACCAGATTAATTATGTTAGAGGAACTGTTTGGGTAAAAGTAGCATATTCTGAATCATGTTGGGTCTATTTTGAGTCTCTGCTGGCTAGAGCATCTCATTATACATCAAGCTATATAACACTTAGCATACTTGGCTTCTAAAATATGGCAGTAGTTTGCCTACAACGAAGCTGCAGCTGAAGACATGTTACTGAACAAATTAATGTAGCAGCAAAATATGATATATATGCATACTATATTTCTACTCATACACTAATGCTAACTAACCCTCGGTTTTTGTGGAACTCGCACAATGAAGTCAGCTTTCAGACTATGTGAGCAATAGGTCCTGTTCAAAGGAATCAGTTAACCTTTTCCCTTTGTTCACTTTTTAATTTCTGCATGGTTATCTAGGGTATATCCAAACAGGAAAACAGCAACAATCTCAAATTAAAAAAAAAAATTACAGAAAGGAAGGAAGGAGCAAGGGAAGGAAAAAAAAAATAAAAAAGCAAACTTAAACAATGCCTCTTACTGTGACAGCAACTCTCCCTTAACAGCCTCAAGTGTTTAACATATTGAAACAGTTCATCTTCCTTCAATGAACTTTAATAACTCTGCCAGGTAAGAAGCTATGCTCCATACTTCTTCATGTTGTCTTTTCCCTTCAACATATCTATACTGATCTCCTCATCTGGTCAACTTTACAGCTCCAGTGTTTGGAGACCAGTGAGCACAGTTATTACCATCATCAATAACCTGTCCCACTTTCTCCTCTTCATTTCTCAGCGCTTCTCTTTCCCCTTCAAAATCTAATAATAGCTCCTTGCCATGATAGCTGATCAATACAAGAGGGCACCTGTTCACTTTACTCAACACACCATGCTAAAGTAACATGACAAAGGAACAAATATGATTCTGCCTGAATTGTGTCAAGTAACAAGAAAACTATCCAGGAAGTTTCCCTTCGGGGCAAATTTCATGAAACACTACAGATAACCAATTTTTAGACATAGAACTAATCTCTTTCATCTCACTTTCTCTTTTGCTTCAGGTATGATAGTTGGGAACATTAATACAGACAAACTTCAGGCAGCAGTCGCGGCACCGGCACTGCAGCAGCAGCAGCCTGCAAGCCAGCCTTCCGTGCTGGCACCTAAATCACCCTAACGAATGAAATGAGGAAGGTGCAGTGCTCACCCCCACGCAGAGAGGAGCCATTAATATTCACATGGAGATCAGCTTTATAGGGTTTATAAAACCACAAGGAGCAAAACATTTGCATGTTCTCTTTGACTAGGGATTTTTTCTAAAGTACGTCAATTTGTGGTTTAAAGAACCGTTTCGTACTCAGCAATATTAATCCTTATTTTTCCACAAATTTGGATGAAACTATAGTTATAAGCTTTTCATTGGCACTTGAAAAATTTTTTGTTGCATGTAATTCATATCAAATGTACATTTGAAGTCTGTGCTTGCATGCACACACACTAAAAAACTTGGTGTCATAGATAAAGGTCTCTGATAACTCAGTAAAAATATTTGTTAATTAAATATTACTAGTCCGGTGGATCAGAACTGCTGAATCACTGTCCAGACAGGAGAATGACAGAGTCCTAAAGGAAGAAATAGGTACTGAGAGAAAGAACTCATTTTAGTTATCTGATTATGGTCAATGATTTGCCTGATTAAACTCTTATTACACAAGTCTCAGAAGTTGATCTAAAATTTTCATATTAGAGAGCATTAAATACTAACCTAACTACTTCATTTCCATCCCCTGAAATAAATCATTCTAATTAATTAAGGTTCTGCAGTCTTCCTTGTGCAGAGGACATATGCTTCTGTCAAACAACCCAGGCTTTTTCTACATACCTGCACAAGTACATCTCAAAAGAACAGTGAGAGGCAGTACAAATAAATGTGATATTAAATTATCAGATTTAGTTTAATCCTTTCTTTCCCATCCCAGTTTTGTGGATTAGAAATGAAAAGATGGGAATATTTCTTTCTGTGTATTGACTGAACATGCAATTCTAAACCAGCAAGATCTTTTATTTTCTGTGCAAAAACAAACAAATACTGTAAGCATTTAAATATAACAGTGCACTTTTTAAAATGCTAGCAGCTGGCTAAGAATGAACTGGTGTTTTAAATGCACAACAAAAGCTAGTTTTATATTATTTCTGAATGGAAACTTCAGAACACTTCAATTTCATTTACTGCTTTTAACTCTGATTAGTCTTTTCCTGTTATATTTACCCTACTGGAATGATAATAAAAAGATAGCTTAAGAGGCTGGTTAGTGTTTGAGGAAATCATGTGGTTTTAGAGAAATTTTTTATCTTTTTGATACTAATGCTAAGAATTTTTAATAATAATAAAAAAAATGCAGAGTCTACAGGAATATTTCATGTTACTAGCAAATGTGTTAGATTATTTCCCCGATGACACTTTTCTAGTATTTACTTTACTAATAGTGATGCATCACTTTCTTCTTGGTTTACTATAATATAGCATTTTTAGACTTAGATAGATTCTAAGCCAGCTCTATACTGTGAAAGGTTAGAGAATATATTGCTGTTCTGTGAGTAAATATTTTAATGCCTAATATTCTCCTAGTATTACCTAACAGTATCTGGTATTCTTTATGACTACAAAATCAAGTTGTGGCTTTAATTAGATAAGAGAGGAGAATTATTTTCTCTCATGATGAAATAACACACATACCTCTTTACACAACACACAAATAGTTTTATTACTTTTTAAATAACTGTTTTTCAATTTAGCTAAGGTGAATATGATACTACCATATCTACAGATCCCAGTACAAGCATTTTGGGAGGTAATGAGAAAAAACATCTTTTTTTCACTAAGCAACAACCTTTTTAGTAGCGTGGTATTGACTTATTTTCTACACTTAAGTCTCCACACTATTACAGAAATTCTGTCATGTGCTAGAGAAGCACTATGGTTTTGCTGTGTAGATTTGGTTTTTTATGGTGAGGTGAACTTGTGCCTCCCTTGTGTGCATTGTTGTTTCTGTCTGGCTGCAGTGACACCTACTGATGGCAGAACCCTTGAATTGGAGTTGAGGATGGCCAGCCCACTTCATGGATTTTAGCAATGCTTCAGGGAGAGGGAATAACCTACAAAGAAGCCACTGGACACAGGCTTAGTAATCTTTCTTAAAGCTTTCTTTTCCATAGCTGGTCAAGAATTAACATTCTCACAGTGCACCAATGGCAAACCAAGGAGCAGATCTGATGGCAAGACCTGATGAGGACATGGGCAATTCCCTCCTTATTTAATACTCATCTCTCTGTCCTTCTGTTTCCAATGTTGGTTTTGGCTTTTTTTGTTTTTGTTTTTTTTTTTTTTTTTTTTTTTTAGTAGCTCCTCTCTGCCATCCTGGGTTCACTGCATATCTTTCAAAAGGCAGCCAGCTATCTGCTCTCCCACCTCTCACACGCTTAAGTCCAAATAATACTGTTGTTAGCAAAGAGTCAAAGAGTACAGCTCTGGCTGCAACCTAAACGACAACACAATTAACAAAATAATTGCTCAAAAAGACACTGCATTCTGATAATAGTTAAGTGAGTTTTTTTTTAAATAACATTAATTTCTACTCTGGAACATCTGTGACCCATTCACAGGGCTGAAAAGCAAAAGCTTTGGTTATTGCCGTAGAACCAAGTCAGCCTCCTACTCCCCTCCACAGAACTACACATGTGTTCCCTCCCATCCTAAAACACACACATGAACAACACACACATCTTCTTTTCCCTTTTATCACTGTGATTTTGGAAAACTGACAGAAAGTCCCTTAGATTAAGACAGTGATTTCCAAGGTGCTCTGCTCTGACACAAGATGCTTGCAGTCAGTGCTTTTCTTTTCCAGTGTGGAAAAGCACTGAGCCTACTTCTGAATTTATCATATTATTTAAGTGGCAAATTTTCTCTATTTTATTTTCCATTTGCTTTGCTCTTAGAGTGCAAAGGAGAGCTGTTCATGCCTTTCTCTACACAGCAGGAGTTTTTTCACTTGCTGTTGGCTCTGGGTCAAATATTCATGCGTTATTAGTGCAAAATCTTTGCAAAGCAAAAAGCCACTCTGCTGGGAAACCAGCTCACTGAAGAGAATGTTCCTTTTGGTAGTAATTAACTGTAATACTGTGGAGGAGTTCTAACAAAGGTGTAAACAAAACAAGAAAATTTACAGCAGCGTCTTTTTTTCACCTGAAATATGAGAACTGTTTGCATGTATATCTTCACTTATGTAGGATACACTGCAGTTATAAAGCTTGCAAAAAAAAAAAAAGGAGGAACACTAAACATAATTTAAACAAGTAATAAGAACTTAATTTGCCCAAACTGTCAAAAGTATTGCCGACATTTCTTCACATGACAAAGCTCATCACTTCATCACGATTGCCTCAGAACAATATGACTTAGCTTTGAATAGCTGTCCTTAAAATCTGGCAATAGAAAGCAAGTGCAAGGCACCCATTAACACAATCTCAAAAAGTTAAAAGCAAAAGGAGTTGTGCTCCAGGAACCAATTATGGTGTTTGCTACTCGCTAGTGCCACCACATGGAGTGATACTTGAATATAAACCAACCATTACAGAACCAGGAAATTGTCTGTAAATAATACATAGAATACCATACTTCAGTAAGAGAGCAGAGGAAGATATATTTATCTCCTTTCTACTGTGCAAAGCTCAGATTGTGCCCTCATAAAAGTGGAGATGTCCCATTTCTAAGAGCACGAATGCTCTATAGTAAAAGCAGAACAGTCAAACTGCTTTATTCCTCCAATAAAAGAAAGAACCATTTGGTAAAAGGATGCATTACACATTTTCTATTTAAATCAGTTTATAAGAAACAGATGTTAAGTTTCCTTTGGTAAGAAAAAGGAAGGGTTATAAATGAATTAAAGTGACTTCTCTGTGGATGTTCTACTCTTCTTTGTTCCTTTAAAATTTCACATCAAAAGTAAAGCAAACTGAAATATAAGGTGCCATAATAAGCTGGCATAAGAAGGGAAAATTATATTTAACTGCCACTTCCATAAAACATGCCAAAGCATCCTGTGCTACAGCACAAGAATCAAACACGTGCAATGCAAATACTTATTAAAACAAAGTGACTTTCAAGCACAAAATACCTATGGCATTCTCTATGTTGGCAAATGCAGAGGAGCAGCAGACAAAAGGATTGAGTAACAAACCTGCTGTGGTGCAATTTCAGTTTCCTATTCAGCTGAGGACATATTACAAGCTGGCTGCAGCACTTGTACAAAACAGGTTTACAGGAAATATTCTGGGGACAACGCTGATCTAGACTAGGGAGAGACTTAACCACACTTAAGACAACCAGGCAGTTCTAGGCTTTCCTTGTATTTTTTCTTAGCACTTACTCTATATAAGTGTTTTTGGCTTCCCCCTCCCATCCCCTCCCCTATGTCACTAATGTCTTTAAAAAAGCTTTAATTAAATATCAACTTCCATGGTCTCTGGACAGTGTTTCACACGTGGCCATCTCAGTGAAGGAGGGCTCAGGCTCCGTGTGGGAATGCTGTCTCCCACATGGCTCCACTGAACTCATCCTTAACGATCTATCCCCGCTTACCTAACTTCAACGCTATTTTTCCTGAGACTGCATTAATGAATCCAATAAATAAAGCATTGTATCATCCATGCAGTATAGACATTAATTTTTGAACAAAACATTAATCAATTTAAATTTATGTACTAATGCAGACACAATCAATTTGAACTTCTTATGACAATTAACAAAGCTTTTGCTACATCCCTAAAACACACTGACCCATCAATTATGGTTTGCATCAAACTAATGCTAATGGTACTTCCTTCTTCCTTAGGCTGTCAGCAGCCCACCTGATTGGTCAACTTCAATGCAGCAGATCAATTAATATAAATTATACATGCACGGAAAGATGGGTTAATATCATAAGTTCATTTAATTAATTGTGTTTGATTAAATGAGGTACTTTCATTAGCCCTCTTAGCCATGAACCATATATACATCATAATCCTTTTACAAGCTCAGCCGTCCAGACACAGACCTGACATTGGGAGCATATTCAAATTACCAGCCGCAGCCATGCAAACCTCCCTGCATAATTAACAACTAAACGAGCTGCAGTCACTTAAGCTGAAAAGAAAACTGTTCACATCAACCTCTCTGATACTGTTTAAATTGAAGATGTCATGGGTAAAACAAAGGTGAACAGACAATGGTAATTAAAAATTAAAAAGGACAAGGGGGATTTGCTACTAATGGAAGCAAAGTGAAAAGAGGGCTAAGGGCCTGGTTGTTAAAAAAAAAAAAAAAAAAAGAAAAGAAAAAAAAGGAAAAGGATGCTGGTATTAGGTGATTCTGCTCTTGTTCCATAAGAGTGAGCCAGGGTGAGCAGCGTATGTTGGGCTTCAGGAGGAAAATGACAGCATAGAGACCATTCTATAGGGTTAATTTATATGGAACACTGCATTAGCAACTAAATCCCTAACACAGGTAAAGGCAAGCAATCTGGGTTTATCCCATATGAGAAATGTGCTATTTCTATTGGAAACATGGCAGTTTGGTCAAGTTAAAGAAAAATCTGAAGAACAGTCTCAGACAGGCCTCCTTGGCTCACCTACCTGCTTTGAAAAGAATTCTTTAAAATGGACTTTCCTAGCAGGAACTTTTCTGAGTCCCAATATGAAAAACTACATAAATCTGAAGGCAATTTTTCTCTCTTCCTTGGTTCAATGTCCTGCCCTTTCAGGCACAATTGCAATTCACAGCTGTGCTCAAGATACAGTAAATGATGCAGCCCAACAGCAGACAAAACAGAAGTGTGAGTGTGAAACCTCAGAATAACTTGTGGACTACAAGTCAGTAGCATCACTTTGTAATAAAAATATTGGTGTGCTATCCTGATCTACATTTTAAATACAAAATAAATTATGACAAGAGACCATATCCAGACCATACCCAGACCGTATCCAGACCGTATCCAGAGCTTTCCAGCTGTTGATTCATTTTCTCTGCTAAAAATACATGTTCATTACTATTATATCACAGGCAAGAAAACACAAGTATGATTTTTCGAGATAATATGAATATACTGAAGAGTTTCTTTTCAATAATTTCAATATAAACTGTTATTGGAAGTCATACTGCCAATGCAATTCAAAGAAGGCATTAAGGTCCTCCTGGTGTATGATAACAAAGTCATGTTCAAACTCCTTTCAAAGTTAATTTCAGCATCTACCATTTGACAGAAACCTCATTACAGTGAAATTCCTTTGAATTAATGAAAAACATTAGCAGACTCTCTGCCCATGAATGGCCAAAATGGGACAAGGGTGCTCCATGTCACAGGGGTGGGGGGATGGTGATAACAAGACAAAAGAGGGTTCAGAGTAATGCTGACCAGCCATGACTTGCAAAACATGAGTGAAATTGTGTTAGCTGTCCCGGGAACTCACAGGAGCTTACAGCTTAAGGTAGAAGTCATGCAAGTTGTCCCATTCCTTAGCACAGTGATGCTGGCTACAGGGATGCCTCACTACCAGATTTCTGCTGTGTATGGACCTGTTACAGAATGTCATTTAAGCACATATTTTTACCACAAGCTGTTGAACAAAAAAATCTTGCTCTAGTCTAGGTAAAAAAACCCTACTACCATAAAATAAATAAAAAGCAGCAGTTTCTTTGAGAGTCCAGCATTTTGGTACCTATTGCAATGCAAGACCAAGATTTGCTCTTCTGACGTACACCAACCACTTGTACTATTCTGTCCTTAGACCATGGGCTGGATTATAGTATTGATGAAAATTATTGCAGTTTTTTGACAAAACTGAGGGGAAGGACAATGCTCATGTTACCATATACACTGAATTATATATCAAATATATTCTTCAGCATTATTATCTATGTTATACTGCTGAGACAGGAAGGACTCAAGGAGAGTGACTGCCTGGAAACTGACAGCTGTCATGTGGAATTTTTATAAACACTCATTTGTATCGCTATAATGAGTTAATATTCCCAGACCCAAAAGTGCTTTACTGCATACATCTGTCTTTAAGCCTGTGTATACTTCCAATAAATAATAATAAATGTATTTGATTCATTGGCCTAAGTAGAGAAAGCAACAGTGCCGCTTATCCACAGAATTGTAGCCCCCAGTTCCTCTCACTCACAAAAGCAAGCAGAATTAGAACTTGATCTCTTACCAGTGTATTCGTTGAAGCATGTTTCTCTTTGAATACATCTGCAGAGAAGCAGCTGTTAAAAAAAACTTTTCTAAATTTTGAGTCAGTGAAATTGCCATTCTGGGACACAGGCATGGACTTGAGGAACAAACTGTGAGTGGTTTCAGGATGAGAAAGAAGGATAAATCATGTCTGATCAGAATGAGTATCAAACAGCAGAGAAAATATCCCTGCAATCACAGTCTAATGTCAATAATTTCAGTAGTAATACAAACAGATGCTTAATTCATGTAATGACAACCTCTGTCTTGTTATAGTTTGCCTTCTCTTTCATACACATTTGTTTTCAAAATGTAACCTTTAAGAACTCAATTCCTGGAGTTTAACTAATCTGCTTTCTCTACTAAAGCATGAATAATATGCCTAAGTATTGCTAATTCAGCATTGAAAAATAAATTACACTTTAAGCCAAACAATTAACCCACAACTTCAAAATGCTCCTATGTTCCATTGAATGTTGCAAGGAGAAATAATGAGGCTGGCCCTTCTGCTGCTCTCATCTTAAAAATCTATGAAAATTTCAGAGGATCTAGTAATATTAAATCAAGTTGCTGCTGACTCAAAGCTCCATCCAATAACTCATCATAAAAGCAGCCTTAGTCCAAGGTTTAAAATTATTCCACTGTGGCTCTTCCTAGGGGTATTCCCCCAGAAGATGTAACACATGTGCCTGTTGACACAACACATGCCAAAAGCCATAGATTACATCCTCAGGGAAATAAACATGACGTGTTCAAAATTTGTTGCTAATCTTACCTCTTTATTCCACAGTAAACTTCAAAGTTTTCTTTGGTAAAAAGAAGTACAGCATGGTTCAAATGTCCCTTCTGTGAAGCTATGGAGAAAAAAAAATAATCAAGTGCTTCATAAAGTTTTCTGGGTTTTTTTCCCTGTAAATTACTCCACCTGTGATCCAAAATATCACAAAATCTGTCAAAATTTACTGGAGTATATCAGAAAAATGTAGAAAACAAAACTGAACTTCTAATTTGAAGATGGGGAAAATCAAAACAATGATAATACCCCAATGTCATTTTTAATCTTTCTCAAGAGCTGAATAAGAGGGTAACTATTTTCTTTTCCCATTGCAATTGAAATATTAGTGCTCTGTGCTTGCTCTGTGACACATGAAGGTGTTGCTGATGTTTAAGCAGTGCAGAAAATTCAGAAACATCTTCTGGTTCAGATGTTAGTAAGGTCATCAACAATTATGGAAGAGATACCCAAGCCAGAAGCTGTCTTTTAACTGGAGAGAAAGTTGGTTTTTTTTTGTTTTTTTTTTTTTAGTCTGAAACCAGATCATCTTTACCTTAAGCTTCTGAGAGTACATTACAGACTTCATTTAAAGCACAGTACATTTTCTCCATTTTGTTTATACTGTTTTGCTCTTAGATTTGGTTTTTGCCCTCTCAAAAATATTTCAATCATTTTTCACATATGCAGCTGCAGTTATAATTAAAACTATGAAGACAATATCAGGTAAGCAAAATAAATTAAAATAAGGCCCTGTAAGTGCATATCTAATATATTCTATAAGCCAAGTGATATCCACCTCAATTTGCAGTTCAAGTTTTGTCTACTTGTGTTTTAAAATTATCAAAAATTATGCTGTATTATCAGAGAATATTAGAAAACCTTCAATGCATATCATACATTGCAGTCTTAGAATTTATAAAAAAACAAAACCAGAAAACACCCTAACAAGTTATAAGCAACCATTAAATGTCTTTCAAATTATATTTGTAGCATCTTTTAACAAATTAACATGTATTCATGTTATTCCTCATGTTGAAAGACCTTTTAACATCATCATTGACATTGATATGCCCAAAGCACTGCACCTTGCATTTGTACAGACCCTCTGTTTTTAGTAAGATTTCCCCCCAAAACAGACCTTTCTCAAAAATTCCTTTTAAATATTTGAATTGGTTTAATGAGGAACACATCTTCAACTAAGAAGAATTTCATGTCATTCTACTTTTAATTCTTGTGAGCTATCCCATAGACATCATTGAAAAGGAAAAAGTAATTATTTTAAATGACCTTCATATACTTACTCTGATAGATTCTTTAGTGGAGACAGACAGAACTTTATTGATATTTAAACTAAGTGAGATGCTGAGTCCATGCGATAGATATTTAGAGTCAAATCCCATGTTCTCATGAACTCAGGCAGTACAACAGAAATCACAGGCAGCACATCCATTCTCAGCAGCTCAAAATTCCGACCTCACAAACAATGCACATAGAATCATTTGGGTTGGAAAGGACCTTTAAGATTGAGACAGACCGTAAACCTAATGTTATGCCCATTAAGGCTCAAAATGCCTATTTAGAAACCAGTCAAGTATTGAGAATCTTCTTTCTTTGAATCAGAGGCTTTTTTATATATTTAAAACAAAATCAGACTACTGCCATTACTTGCAAGGCTGGAAGAACAGGTATGTTATATAGGATTCACTGGAGCATGCATTTCTTTTAAGCTTAGTAAGTAATAGCAGAGCTTCAATTTTTGTAATACAGAAGAAAAAGTCTTGATTTTTAAACCATAAGGAGAACTGAAAACTCTTTTTAGTGAGGATCAGTTTCCTTCAATTGATTGTAAAAGGCCATTTTTGGTCTCAGGTTTGTCAGTGTGGGAAGAAAAGGAAAAGGGAAAAGGAGAACAGCTGTCTATCTTTAAAAAATCATTAAATTCACTGTGAGAAAGAAATCTGATGGGAAGCAGAAAATCACAAACTTTGCATCATTCTGGTTTTTGACAAGTGAAACTTTCTCTATTTTTAGTTAGGTTTACATGAGTCTTGTCAGGAATCACTGTTAACACTGACAGTTTTATTATTTTGAAATTTCTTTTGCTGTTACTGGAAACACTCTTTGGACCACATAGGCTAACGCAATTATAACACAACGATAGGGGTGAAGAGAGCAATATTTATGTTGCTGTATGTTAAGAATGAAACTTGGCACTTCAAGCACTGCACTTTTCAAGGGGATGTATGCATGTACTGGAAGAGGACCACATTTTCCTCTTAGAGGCAGGTTTAAAAAGCATGCATTCACAGCCAAAAAAGTTTTTGGCCATAATTGAAAGAGGCATAAAAACATATTGCCTCTTTCGGTAAAACCCATCTTATAACTAAGTTCTTTTAAAACTGTTTAACATCAAACTTGTTCTCTGCTCACAGAAAATGCTTATTGGATTACAGAAACTAAACTTCTTATAAATGAAAGCCTTACCTCCAGCATACAAATTCATACACACGTGTGCTTTGCATTCTTAAATATGTATTTTGGTAACATTGCTCAATGAAAACACCCACTATAATATTCACCAAGGAAAACTACTGCTGAAATCATAACTGCCCTTCTAAGAGGATTGAAAAGCCAATTTTATGAATTTTAAAGCCCAACTACACCAGCAGTACTATTTTTTTTTTAATTTGGCAGTATTCGGATATTGTGTATGTTATCTAATTTCAGGTAAGCAATCTGAGACCTAAATGTACCAGCATCAGACTCCTCCAGTCATTTACTCATGTTTTTTAAGTGGAGTGGCAGTAATATGAAAGATGCAGGCAAGGGATTATCGTGCTTAAATGGGTATGAGTGTACTAGTCTTCAGAAGCCCTGAAAACTCAAAAGAAATCTGTATAGCCAAAGTTGAGAATTCCAAAATTTTCAGTCATAAACTCCAAATTGTATCAGAAGACTTCCTATGACTTCATGTAATCTCTAAAATCATAATTCTAACCTGCAAATATTGACTTGGCTAAAAAAAGAAGTTTGGTGATTAGAAAAACAGACTGGGCATCCACAGGACTAGGGCTAGGTCCAATTTGTAACCTTGAGAACCTCCCAGGCTTCAGGCCCTCACCAGCACAAGACATGACAAATTCAATCCACTAGAAGCAAAAGTAATTCAGTGACTGAGTGAGAAGAAAGACAATCCTATACCTTGGCATCTGTATTAAGCTGGTCTGCATTGGAACTTTTCAGAGTAGTTCCAGAAATTAACTTCTCTTTTTTTCTGACTTTTCTTTTGCTCCTGGGAAAATCACTGATGGTCCCACCTTCCTAATTATGAAATTGGGACAACTATCTGCTCCTACACTTCTAATGTGGGCTGCCAAAAGCACACATTAATGTCTAGGAAGGACTTACAACTACAGTGAAGGAGACCACCAAAGAAATTTCAGTGTATGTGTACTTGGACAAAAATTCAACTGCAGTAATGGTAGATCAGCTCCATAGGATTTTGAAGGATTGGAAGGAAATTTGCTGGCTATTGCTAAAGAAGAAAATTGAGTCCAAACAATATTTTTTTTTTCCTGTATGTACTATAGAGAAGTGTATTCTTTACAGGTGGTAAAATACACAAAATGAGGTATGGAAAGACAACCCTGCCTCAGAGAGCTTGCCACATTAGCAGAGAGGTGTTGCTGCAATGCAACATTACTCCTTTGCCTTCTGAAAAGTTTTCCCCTCTCCCAAAACAGCTGCTTTACTGCCATTACTAGATCCAATGTTAGCACCAGCATTTAGCTACTGCTAAAACTTTTAGTAGAAGATTTCTCTGAAAAAAGCTCTCTGTAATAATTGCAGATGCTGGCAACAGAAATGGGGAAATCCACCCATACTTACCTTTCCTTTAGTGGAATGATTTTAGTTTTGAACAAACGAGAAATTATTGGATATCATCCAGTGGTGCTTGCACCGCCAACAACCACCATGGACAGCACAGGATGTTGCAAGTATGTAGTCCTAAAACATGTTTAAAAATAATGAGGTGTTGAAGACTACACTCCTGTGGAGGTTCTTGAACACTTCTTCATCACCCCACTTTACATGGTCTTGGCCCACACAAGTGTCCCTGCTGAGTCCACATGCTCACCTGCAGCAAGGATGGATAGGAAAATAAGGGATAAGGATTAGTTCTCATGGCTGGAGCCACACTCAACTCTCTATGCTAACCAGCAATAATTGCAATCTGAAGGCTGTGCCTTCAAACTCACCATTTCTGGGAATTCAGGCCTCTTACGCCAAAGTTCTGGAAATGGTCTGTCATGAAGAGAGAGTTCAAGACTTTTCAAAACCAAAAGAGTAGGGAATTTTTCCCTCCCTGCAGTATGAAGTCCTTGGAGGCAACAAGAAAAACTGCACCCACCCAATATGCTCAATTTAACCCTTGTTCTGGATCCATCTCCCATTTCCCAGGAGACTACACTATGCAGTTGACTGCAGGCTTTTCTGCAGTGCATTTCTCCCAGATGTCTCCCTCTCTACATGACAGGTTTAGAAATACATATGCTGCCTTTTTCTCTAATCCAATGAGTGTCTTTGTAGCTCTGCAATTCATTAGAATGAGAAGCCTGGATAGCAATTTTACTTCAATGATTATTCAATCTGCAGTTTTTAAACAGTCCCTGGAGGAGGGATTATAGCCTGCGCCTCTCTCTCCAGCGGCTTGCCCTCATCACTGAGTTGTGTGTATGACCAGATAAACACCCTGAGCATTAAGTTAAGCATTCAGATGCACTTTCTATGGCAGTTTATGTACTTTTAATGTAACCTACATGAACCAGTTGTGAGAACCAGCAAGGCTGCCCCTCAGACTATGCTGCAGGTGTTCTTTGTTTTCAGCTGTTTTGTCACTGCTGGCCACAAACACACCCAGTCATGAACAGCAAGGAATAAGCCTTTTGTCTCTGATCCCCAGAGCATTAGATGATCACCCTGAAAGGTAAGGATCTGGAGTAGGTTGCCAGAAGGATAAGATACAGGAAGACTTTCTTTTCCCCCATCTTGTGCAGAGCCTCTGATGTTTGTTGAGCTCTGAGCAGAGCAAAGGGACATGAAAAATCACATTTCCTGGGAGGGTTTGCTATTGATCAAGGCAGAATGCACCTAAGTGAAGTCTGGAGGTTTACTGAAGAAGCCTCAGTGCAGGAAAATTAAATGCTATGCAAAAGTCAGTGTCCAAACATGCAGCATGTATTGACTTCTAGCACACATCAGCACAGGATAAGAGGGAAAGGCACAACAGGGACTCATAGCTCCCCAAATGTCCTGCTTCAACTACACTCTCATAGGAGCTCTCTCTTGGTGAAGTGTCCCCATGTGCAAGTGAAGCTTCTGTTCCACGTGGGATATGGTGTAAAGATACATGCTGAGGGCTACTAAAACGACCTGCTAAGATTAATTAATCTAAGATTGACTTTCGTAAATATCCACTTACCTTGCAAATACACTATTGAGCAGCATGTGACTAGAAAACAAGGAATTTATATTTTTGCCACCTGGTTTGCTGATAGTGAAGTCTACTAAAATCACTTCTTTAATTTGCTTAACTGATGACAGTCACAAGTTTTCATTTTTAATATTTCCTTCCAAGTAAAAGTCTTAAGAGTTAATTTAAGGCAGTTCTGTCACAGAACTTTAAAAGGTCTTGCTTACTACATGAAGCATGC
The DNA here is from genome assembly GCA_034509185.1 of Euphonia xanthogaster. NCBI lineage: Eukaryota > Metazoa > Chordata > Aves > Passeriformes > Fringillidae > Euphonia > Euphonia xanthogaster. Next base: position 59,316,812 of record JAYDZK010000113.1, read on the forward strand.
TTCTCATTGTTTCCAGTAGAATTTAAAAAAGAAAAATATTGACATAAGTTAGGCTGATTACCATTCCTGAAAAAGCTGGACTGTTCTTTTTCTTTCATAGAGGAATAAACCATACGTCAATAAACCATACTGGCTTTAATATTTTTTAAATTCTCATTAGGAATAAAGAAAATTGTTATGCATATTCTACTG
>JAYDZK010000113.1:59319620-59322120 GCA_034509185.1 Euphonia xanthogaster
AGCTGAGTGCCAGTTTTAGAGGGAAGGTGACAGGCTATTTGAGATACCATGATGGGCCCATTAGAAACCCCACAAATTTCTATATTTAAAATGAAACCATGTGAAATAAATGTAATTTTACACTAGAAAATGCAACCAAACAAGTGCTTTCTTTCCTTTACAAAAATGTTCAGACATCAGGTGTTTATGTGGTCATGGGAGAAAGGTGTTGATGAGGTATGTGCTTTGAGTCACACCTTTACCAGAAGACTAAGCAGTATAAAAAGAGATTAAACAGCATCCTGTCAAAGATGTGGTATCACATGTTTTCTTGATTTTCTGCAGTTTTCCCTATTCCCTTTTCTAAGCAATAAATTCCACAATTGTAACATCTCTTAAGGGATGAGATGCAAAAAATAGACTGTGACACTCTATATTAATATATCTTAGTTGTTTTCAGTCTTCTGGTCAAGGTGAAATAAATAAAGAAGGGTGAGGAGAGGAATTAGACACAGATGACCATTAAAAGAAAAGGAATGGGCTTAGCTATCACAGCATGGGTTGAATCCTCATTCAGGCTTTGACAGCATGAAATCTCCAGGCTGAACTTATTTCAGTAATTTGGTTAAAGCAAAATTTGAACCTTAATGCACTCTGGTCTCAGGGAGACCAAGGGTTGGTAGCAGCTCACATCTTATCCACTACCACACATGTATCATCCATGTGTATCCCCTCTTTTGGGTATCATGATCTCATTGATTTAATTGTTCACGAATTTAATTACCACTATATTACCATGTCTGAAGAGTAAGGAGTGCAGTTTGCATTTAAAAGCTAAAATGTTAACAAATTACAGGTTTATTTAAACATGAAGAATAACCTTATAAAGCAAAATGGTGTTTAAACCAAAAATATTACATTTTCTGAATTGTGATTGCTAGTTTAGCTCTTAGGTGATTGATTTTATACAGCTGCTTGTTCTATTATTTTTTGTAATTGATACAACTTTTTTCCCTTGCAAGTTACATATAAAGCATTGAATTAAATACGGGAAGACAGTTTTAGGAACAGTTATCTGAAACTTAGAAACATGAGAGGTTTTTTTTCTTCTACTTGCCAGAGGCATCCTCAGGATACCATAGAATCTGCACACTAAAGGGTTTAAGCCCAGTGGATGACCTCCTGCAATGGAATTTATTCTGGACAGAATTACACAGTGTGTTGTAATTCCCTGTGTATAATCCTTACTCCTGCAATTTATTCTCCTTTTACTAATTCATAGGAGTCCTGACAAACCCACTTTATCTTCAACTCATACCTTGTTGGGTACCATCAACAACCGGGCTCCTGATAATGCTGGGAATTGCTGCAACAGGTCTGCCAAAGAGTCTGAAGGGAGAAACAGGACAAAAATGCAGAAATCCCTCTGACTCATAGAAATACAAGGTCATTCATACAGAAACAACCCACAACAGCAGAGAAAGCCATGTGCACATCCCAAGCAGAACAGGACAGTATGGACATGACTTAATGTTCTTCATTCTATTAGGCAACCATTAAAGTCTTTGGACATATATTCAGAGATATTTATCTGAAATTTATTTCAGCTGCACATTGGTTACATCTGAAATCTCATCAAATATTTTTACAGAATCTATTCCCCAGATAAAATGATTAGATATTTTTATTTTTTTTACAGCACAAAATTTACTAATGGAAAAATTTAATCAAATTTTATATTGCTAAAATCATATTTTTGGTAAAAATTACAAGGACTCCAATCAATTTTTATTGTTAGCTTAATTCCAGCTTTCACTTTGAAGAGCAGGGGCCAAAATTTTCATTTCAGTATTACTTTACTGAAATTTAATATAATTAGGTTAAAACTTATTTATCTTTTCTTAGTTTCAATGGGATTTTATGCTTTCAATTACTTTTCAGTTGCATATTCATGTATACAGATGTGATGGGAAAACAAATATAGATATCTCTATGATGAAACATCCAGTCTAAACATGAAAAACAATTACTTTGATGTTCTCTTTGTGACAACAACATGGAAGAAACATTTCTCCTTCTGACACTGACTCAGCTGCCTTCCTCAGGAAGTCACTTCTCTCTGTTTTCAGTGTTTTGAAAAAAAGGATGGAATATCCCTTGGGTGGTTGATATAAGGACTATTTAATATTTGTGCAACATGTAAAACGTTGCAATCATTTCCAGAATAATTTTCTTTATTCCATTTCCTATGTTAATATCACAGGAATATCTTAGATTTGTTTAAACAGTAATCTTCTTTAATTAGATCACATGTTTGCTGACATGGCATATTACTGATTAGAACAGTTTAGAATCAAAAGATTAAAGATTCCATCTTGGGGACAATGAAAACAAACAAAGAGAAAAAAAATAAAAAACCTTGCAAGTTTTCAAGTTTACATTTCACTTCAAAAACTTTGCTAAATGCATCCTTTCCAGAGCACAAACTTAGTCTTGGGTATCTTGAGATTAATATTATAAG
>JAYDZK010000113.1:59327120-59339027 GCA_034509185.1 Euphonia xanthogaster
GGTAAACAGCAAGGAACACAATAATATTCTCCCCATGGACAAACGATGGAGGCTATTTCCATCTATGAGTGAAGATCAAACGAACAGCTTCATTTAGCAATAGGAAAGCTAAAAGCAAAGTTGCTGAAAGATTCAGAAGGGTACCCAGGTGGAGATAGAAATGTCCACTGTCAGGCAGAAGAACATACCCACAGCATGCAGACAATATCACCTGGGAATCATTTAAACACTTAACTGTTTCTTGAGTCACATAGCACAAAAAAGTAATAGGGGCTTTAATTCTTAGGGCAAAGAAGGGAGAAAGGGCACTTTGGTTAATTACACCTGTGGGAAAATCACTTCACAATTGCTTTCCATACAAAGTTATTGTTCACCAGTGGCTGAGGCAGAGGTTTGTCAGTAGAATGTAACTGGTTGCCTCAACTACCAGGCTCTTAATAAGAGAAAAGAAGGTGAAGGATCCTCCAGAAATGTATCTAACTTTGAAAATTGCCCAGGAACAATATTTAGTGAATTCAACATAGCTCATAAATAACTGAGGGGAGAAACAAGCCGTAGTCTCAACAGCCTTGGTGTTATTTTTCTCTTCATTATCATAACCCAAATTATGTACTTCTAAACAGTCGGTGTGGAGAGGTAGGGAGCAACAGATTTAGAGCATGAGTCTATGCAGTATATTCATCACAGACCCACCTTAGTCTCTGTAATTCTTTACCTCTGCTCTCCTAACCAGCTCTGCGAGTTGCAATCAATTTCTCTTTTTCTGGAAGTGATGCAGGGAACAGATATAGCTGGATAAGAGAGCTTCCACCGTTCTATGTGCTTATAACTTGCTTTTTCCAAACTAACAAAACTTATGCAGAATATTAAATGTTCTCACCATTTAGTCAGTGAACACTCAGTATCTTCTGTTCCATTCTAACAGGCAAGCTACAGTCTCTAAACAAGTTTTGTTAAAAATGAAATGTAAGCACCCCATTTTGTATTCCACATCTCTGAATATTAAACTCCAAGGTTAGTTTCCATGCAACTTATATTTTCAGTTCAGTAAATTTAATTGAAAAGGTCAAGCGATAGTGCCACAGATATCCTGGTTTCTGTATATGGGGAAGAGAAAAGCAAACTATATAAACATAATTAAGCTTTTGATTGCTATACCTCTAATTACAGCTGCTGGAAGTTCAGGCTAAACATTTTCTACACAGCAGTAAAAAATGTTGCATGACACGAACAAAATATTCATTTAAATTTAAGAGAGGAAAAAATATCGTGTGATAATATTTCCACCAACTGCTTACAAATGTCAGCTTTTGAATAGAGTCCAGTGAACAGTCACATATCAAGACACTTCTGGTAATAATTAAACTAAAAGGCCCTAATAACAAGATCACAAGCTTCCTTGTATTCATTGAGCTACTCCGATATCCCCTGCTTCAAAAGCAAGGTATGTAGGTCGCACATATTTTGAAAGCTTTCCTCTCTCTCTCTCCCCACTAAAATGCACAATCTACTTATTGGCTCCTTAGCAAACATGTTTTAAAAATACTGAAACCAAATGTTCAGAAAAATTCCAAAATCCTAGTATCCTAGTGGTAAGTTTACCTGCAGAACTAGTCGTGATATCAAAGTTAGAAAAGAGATCAGACGTGCAAAATGTGTGTGTGTGTGTGTCGATGTGTGTGTCTGTGTGTGTTTGCATCTGAATTTAGTGCTTAATTTTTCAAATGAACAAAACAAACCTTAACACTTCTGAAATCAAGTTGTTTCTCTTCTTGCAACCTTCATCTTTTCTTGGGCTCACTTTCTTTGGTAAGCTCAAAAAATATTCACGTGTTTCAAGCACACAAACACACAGTGAATGTTATGGTTGCATTCTTTATCAGGAAATTTGTTCTTGACTAACTATTTCAAAATAACCCTGCTCTTATTACTCCATCCCTCCTGAACAAAATTGCACTGTTCTGGTTATGAATAGTTACAAATATACTGATATGCAAAGAACAGATTGTTGTAGCATTTATTGTCAATAAACAAGCAGAATATAATTTTGTCATTCCTTAAAAACAAGAGAGATTTTATTCAGAATGTTTAAGAGACATAGTGTTTATTGATGTACATGAAACTCACCTCAGAACCTCTAAATACAAAAATAATCAGGTGCTTTATGCTATGTTTAGTAATGAAAAAGCTGCCAATAACTCCTTCATTTGCTGGCTGATTTAGTAAAACTTTTATGAAGACAGTAAATTTAATGTTTTAGTATACATGACATTCACATTCTAGATGTTAAGATGCAACAAACAGAAATCAATATCATCCAACCTGAGCATGAATTTTGTCAGCTTCCAATTATTATCTTGCTCGTGTGAAACATCAGAGAGTAATTGAGTCTCCTGGTCTAGATGTCACACAACCGATAAATAATTTTAGTTGTGAAAAGATATAATTCCAGATATAACATGCTTAACCTGGGTACATTTGCTAAACAGTCTGTAGGTGGTTGCTGAAGTCACGTGCACTTTATGGACCATCTATTTCACAGGAAGAAAAGCAAACTACATTGAACTTACATTACTTACGTTGACATTTTCCCTGCAATATTCAGGTGAAAAAAGTTTAATTTTACAGGTCCATTTTAGCCTACTTTCCATATAGCAATATCTCCATTTGTGTTGGAAAAGACCATTTAAAAGAAAACTCAGTAAAGAGCAAATACATGCATTCACCACATTTGCAGACACAAAACTAACTTGATCAGTAAACTAGACAGTAAGGAAACCATTTTGTTCTAGGAAACTGCAGCTAAGCTTTTTATTTCTTTACTTGAAGAAAGGAAAGGATCAGTCATCATTTTTTAAAGTAAGAGTACTGTGAGTACCAAAACTGAAATTCACGTGAATGGAAGGTAATGCTGGTAGACATCCTCAGCACAGATCACATCCCTTCATTTATTAGCTAGAATCACTTGCATAAAAATTTCAATAGTGACAGGTTTATATTCAAATACAGACTCTTGTACCTCAGCATCCAAGGGCCTCTGAGTTTCAGACAATCTGTACTGGGGGGTCTGCTGTGCTGGCATAGCTGTCTCTCCACATAATGGACTTGTGTGTCTATGAAAGATACAGAATTTACTATTTATCTCTTAGATGCTCTGGTTTGTGGCTATTTGAAAGCAGTTAAAATGTGAAAGTAGATTACCAGGACAAGATTCTTTTGAAGAATTGACACAATCTCACTTAGGTGAAAGAGACACAGAAGTCCCAGCCTGTCACCTGCCAAGGTGATTCTTCGCCCTTCCATCACTAACATATAAATTCCACCCCACATCCTCTATGATAGTCTCTTCCCAAAGTGGCTCTAATTCTGAACTACAGCCTAACTACTTTCTAATAAAGCCATTTAAGTATGAGTAATTTAAAATATTTTCAAAAGATTCAGGCAGGTAAAATTTGCAGATGGAGGGGATTCTCTCTCTGAGGTCTTGGGTCAAGGAATATCAACACCAATATAACCAGAAGATTTTCAGGAACTCATTATTTTAATGTATTCATTTTTGGGAAAGCACATTGACATGCAAAGTAGGTATTTTGAGGCAGGATATAGCAGGTATAATCTCAGAAACTGGTGGTCCTAATTACCTCGATTTTGGACCACTGATTCTGTGGTAGATCACAAGGCAAAAGAGACATTTAACAGGCAATCTGACAGTGCTCATTCAATGTTTTGGTTCAGGTACTAGAGAAAAGAGTTTCTTTGAAATCTACCCCACAGAAAACTGTGGTCTAGACTGCTCCAAAGATTATTTTTAATTTCCCCACACACACATCAAATCTCAAGCTGAATGAATTTTTTTTTTTTTTTTGGTTTAAATTTAAATTCCTAAGGTTTACTTTTCATGACTTCCTGAGATGAGATTTGCTCTGCCAATTTCCTTTGGACTCTTCTTGCCAGGCTTTCTCGTTGTTTTGGTTAGGGGTTTTTCTGGAGTTTTGGTTAGACTTTGTTTTTTTGTTTGTTTGTTTGGGTTTTTTTGTTTGTTTGGGTTTTTTTGTTTGCTTGGGTTTTTTTGTTTGTTTTTTTTTTTTTTTTGGTAAGAGATGATAACAATTTCAAAAGGACAAAATTTCAAAGACTTCTTTGAAATTGAATTTGTCTTTGTCAATACCTTCTACTGTCTTTTACAAATAGCTTTTTCATCAGCTCTAATTTCAGAAAAATCCAAACTGTAGGAAGAATAAGCCTCCAGCACAACCTCTTCTTTTTCACTGCCTGATACAGAGGCATGATGAACAGCAATTTCTAGCCAATGTATACATAAGAGCGGGAATCTCTAACATGGGTTCAGTTATGCTGGGAAGTATGTGGGTTCAGTTATGCCATTTTCTCATTGCATTTTATTTCATTTGGGACATATATACAGCACAAAAGCAGTATTCACCAATATAAATGAACATACCTTACAAGCACTTTACTGGTATAGTATCCCTTCTTGGACCATTATTTTCATGCTTTATATGAGATAGAAAAGCTTTCAAAACCAGACAATAACACAAGTACCATCGAGAGTGAAGAGCAGTTTATTGGTTGGGGGGTAAACTCATGTGTTAATATCATAGTTATTTTCCCTCCTTGTAGCTACAGTGGAGATTTGAGCACATTTCCTGGAAAGAGAAAAGAGACAGTATATAAAAGAACCAAAATACTATTTGAAAATTTCATGCAAGAAGGAAGATATGCTAAATCAGAAAAAAAAAAAAAAAAAAAAAATATAGAGACAAAAAGAAGGGAGTATTCTATAGTTACAGATGTTCAAATGGGTATTTGGGATTGGCACAAACTCAATTCTGAAACGAATAAAGGTAGTGGAGATGAATTCCCTGAATGAAAACAAACAAAGGAAGCTTTTTCCTAAACACTTGCAAGGTGTGCATATATGAAGTGCCACTGATTGTGTTCAAAAATTAGATTATTCTTAAAAAAATAATTAAGAAGAGGAGCATTTGATTCCAAACAGAACTTCTTTAACAGATGGATAGGGGAATGGCAGAATAATACAATCCCGTCTGCTGTCTGAGTCCCTGCTGAGAGCTACTTTCAAGCTGATAGTACAATTCTATTTGTGGCTAAAATCGTGCTGTACTGGCAGTTCAGCTCCTCAGGTTTGTTTTTTTTCTGGGTGGGGAGAGAGAGATTGTTTTGGTTTTATTTTACCTAATTATTATGAAATTTTTCTACAATATCAGCTAAAAATGTTGAATATTTTGCTTTTTATTTCAAAGTCACTTGTGCTAAGATCTGAATTTGAAAGCATATTCTGAAACATATTCAGTGCAAGAAAGGTTCTGAGCAAAAGTTTAAGTCCATGTATTTCCAGGAGAAGCATGATGGGTAAAATGGCAGATTAATATTGACTTCAATCAGGGACATATATACTCTTTAAACAGAATATAGGCTTAGATGTTATCTAAAAAGGACTGAATAGCTGTGTTGTAGTGTTTATAGATTCTCCTTTTTTAAACATATAAAACAACCATGTCTGTTAATTAAAAAAAAAGGAAAAGAAAAGTAAAAAAAAAATAGCAAATAATCAACAATAGATTATTGGTGATTATAGCTTGTGGCTGGTGGAAGAGGAGGTTGTATCTTTTATTGAATATGGATGTGAAATAAATTCTTTACTCAAAAGTTTTCCAAACATAGTTTAAACTAAAACATAGTTTAAACCTAATGCAATACTCCTGTAAATATGATAATACAATGAGAATGTGGAAAAAGCTTTATTCACTTTTCATGTTGATATTAAAAAGGAAACAAGGTAGACCAAGACACCTTGAACTGAGTTCTGCCAAGGTACAAAGGCATTTAGTGCTCATTTCCTAAATATGGATTCAGTCTGGCTCCGTGACTACTGCAGGATCAGCATCAATAGTAATTCTAGTTGCAAACTTACCCTCCTTGGCAAAAGTTGTTGGGTTTTTTTTATGGACAAGACTTGTAATTGTCAGATGAATTCTAGAGATAGAAACAGCACCACATAAAAATTGAATGAGGTCTTTACCATCTCATCAACAGCATTGTCTTTTTGCATGAAGGGGTTGACTTATGCGGACATGAAAACATGAACGTGATTTCCAGTTGATTGCCCAGAACGTTTTTTGCCATAGTTGAAAAAATTTCATGTTGTATGCTAACAGTGTTGATTACACAGAAGTAATCCATCACTAGGCATGTCGAATGAATGCCTGGAAGCACAGCCAGGTAGACCTTGACACTGGCTGTGTCAACAATACTGAAAATAACTTGAAAACTTCACATGAAATATGCTGGCCAGCATATTTCACTGGCCAGCACACTGAGAAGTCTTCTCATACTTTTGTAGCTGTGTGGATATTTTATCCCTGTTAAGTGACATGACAGAAGTGGTTGGCAGCACAGCCTCTGAAAAAACCAGCTAGATTTGGCCTACCTTTTGTAGTCAGGAACTCCTTCAAACTAGTGGAAAAGAATAGCAAAATGCTTGTGCCTGACTTTCGGGCCAAATGTTCTTCTGTTCTTCTCTCCTCCCTGCCGCAAGGAATTCAGGAAACTGACTTTGCATCACAGAGATTTTGCCTGCCTTTTGTGGAGGGTCTCACATTTTTGTATTATTTGAGGTTATCTTGCCATAGTAAATCTATCTTTTGGGCTATCTGTATTTGGAACTGTTTTCATCTACCTCTGTCTTCAAGGAATATAGAGTTTATTATCAAATCAAAGATGAAAGCTTTTATTAATCTTCCATAGCTTGGTTTCCTGTGACTGGCCATCCCAAGAATTTTCCCCAGTTATTCTCCTATTTTGCCCAACTAAATGAGATAGTTTAAGATATTCAATCTTAATTTAAAACCCAAGTGACAGGGAAAGGTTTCAATACTTAATTAAATTTAAAAGTTTATATCTTATTTCTACTTGGAATTTCTGTGACTTCCCCTTCAAAGCCTTTCATCTTATTAGGTCTCTGCCTGTCTGACATGAAATAGTTTATTGGGATTAGTGTGCAACCATCAACATTCTCACCTTTTCAAACCTCAAGGCCTGTAGTGGAGCAAAGACTTTATATTCCACTTGATTTAGAGATATAAGAGCAATCTGCAATTTCTCTTCCAAATGCTTCCCAGGACACCTTCAACGTACAGGAATATCTGTTGGTTTGTCTGCCTTTTTTTTTTTTTCCCAGTCCTTCCAAATTAAGAATATTTTGCATTGTTAAGAGGTAGGACTTGCTTCTCTCCAGAGCATAATCCTTTTTCTCTACACTCTTTTTTTTTTTTTTTTTGCCCTTCAAATTCAATACAGACAAAGAAAAAATGGTGAAAAAATAATTAAAAGGAGGGGGTGAGGAAGGAATTCAGCATTTACAGCTATTTTTAATATTCACATTTTTTAAAAGGTCCTGAAATAATTTGGTGGGTTAACCTTGTCTGACTGGTATCCACCAAACTGCTCTCTTATTCCCTCTAAGGAAGACAAGAAGAGAGAGTAAGATGAAAAATCTCGTGGGTTGAGATAAGAACAGGGAGATTGCTCACCAGTTACTGTCAGAGGCAAATGAGACACAACTTGGAGGGATTAATTTAATTCATTAACAATTAAAAAAAAAGTAGGATAGTGAGAAAGATAAACTGAACAAAAGAAGCTTTCCTCCCACCCTTCCCTTCTTTCCAAGCTCAGCTTCACTCCTGCCTCTTTTACATTTCCACCCACCCTGGGTGGACCAGATGGGAATGAAGTGTTGCTGTCAGTTCATAACACTTTCTGCTTCTCCTTATTCCTTTGTCTTTGTTCCATCAAGGGATCCTTTCCATAGGACTCAGCCCTTCATGAGCTACTCTAACATGAGTACTTACCACTGGCAGCAGTTCCTGCATTTTCTACTCTTTCTTAGATATAACAGACACACCACCAACATCACTGATTTGACTCAGATTTGGCCAGTGGTGTGTCCACTTGGAAGCTGGCTGGAGCTGACTCTGTCCAACATGGGACAGCCCCCAATATCTTCTCTCAGATATCACCCCTGCAGCCCCCCACCCTACCAAAACTTCCAATATAAATGAATTCAATTAACACTGCATTACAGATTCAGAAAAGTTTTGGGTCCGCTTTTTCTGTTTTTACTGGTACTACAAAACAGGGATACTCAACAGTCATCAACAGAGCAAGACTTAAAAAAAACATAGATACTTCATAATTACATTATTTTAGTTATTAAATTGATTTTGGGCACATGGGATCTTAAAATAACAAATGTTTACACAACAATGAGCCATCCATAAGCACTTATGCTATGCAGTCTCCAGTCATGCAGCATGTATTAATTAATTATGATTTAAAACATTGTGAGTTAAAGGCCTCCTCTATGATTGGTTTTGTATAGCGTTCCAAAGCAACAAAAAGCAATTGTCATTCTTCAAATCATTGCCAGGGAATCCTCGGCTCTAAAAGTTAATATTCCACTTTCCCAGCACAGGTAGACCTTTGCATCCTCTGGGTTATGTGATAACATGCCTACAGTGAGAGGGCATGCATGTTGTCAGGGTAAAGTGATGCACTTGGGCCATTCTTAAAGAATGATAAGCTTTTAAGAATTGCAAAGATATTTATGGTTTGCAGACAATGCAGAATGAACTCACATTTTAGAAACAATAATACATTAAACTCTGATAGTAAAATTAAAGAGGTTTCTCTCAATCATTAATGATTGTCCTTTTTTGAATACATATATATACGTCTGATAGAATTTTCAAAAAGCATAACTGTACAAGTCTCTAAGGTGTCACCATCTTCTTACAATTAGACAAGGACAAGTTTCTTCCTTAGTGCAGATTTTTGAGAGGCTAAGGCTTGAAAAGGCAAATTTGCTCCTAACTGGGTCATGGTGCTCATCCTTATATTGACAAGAGTTTCGTGCTCCAGTTCCACTTGTGGCTTTTTGAGACTGGCACACAAAGAATGAAGATAAAATCACTACTGGCATATGCTCAAGTCAGCTCTGGAAATGTCTAAGGTGGAAAGATGAGAAACACTTAGCATGCTTTCAACATGCCCTTCAATCTGTATCTTCTTTTGAAATTATTTATTATAGAAATTTAAGTTATTTATTATAGTGTTTTATATTAAAAGCAATTCAAATGGATGGGGACTTTCATATCTTTGGGGGATTTGGGGTTTTTTTCTGATTTCAATTGCTTTGGTTTGGTGTCCCCATTTGTTCAGGAGGCAGAGAAAAGATGTCATGTCAAAATGGGTGATTTCAAATAGGCCAGAAAATAGGAAAAGGAAATCTTTAAAACAAAACACAAAATCTGTTTTGAAGAGATGACACTGAGAAATTTCAGGTTTCAGTGAGTTTCATATGCACCTTAAATGTTTGTAATTTAATTGTCCAGAATCTTTGAGCTTCTATAGCCTTCCAGTACTTGAATAAAAACAGGGAAGTGGCAATGCAGCTGGATGGTCCTGCTGGTCTTTTGCTGTCAGTAGTGACCACCTGAAATTCACAATTTTCCACAGCACAATATCCCAGCAACTATGTAGGTATCCAAAACATGGGGCAAGAATTTGAATTATGTTTAGGAAAGAAAATAAAAAAAAAGAAAAGATAAAAAAATTATATAAAGGAGTAAAATAATAGTCTGATAAATAGTTTCCCTATTTAAAATATCTCAAGAAGAAATTATTAGAATAAAGTAGTTTTAATCTGTAAAATCATATTTTTACTTCTACTCACATAATTCTCTTTGGTTATGATTTGAAATCTGATATTGTAAAGCACTAGCATATGCTAAAAAGAAGTTTATTTATACTAAGAGGTTATCTTATATATCTTTAACATCATGTACTATTCTTTAAACAAATAAGATCAAAGAAAAATTTAACATGAACTAAGAGATGAATTAAATAAAAAATTATTTTTAATTGGTGAAGATTCTAAAGAAAATATTTTAATTAAAGTAGAGGTAAATATTTCATTTAGCATGCAGATTTCTACATGTTTAAAAAATGAAAACTGAAGAAATGATGTCTACCTTCATTAGACTTGGGAAAAAAATTTTAAAAGTAAACTTTTTATAGCAATTTCCCAAATGACCTAGGAAGGAGGGATACCATACAGAAAGGACTGGAAAAGAGCTGAGTATTTCAGTATTTTTGCATTTTTCAAACAAATCTACTGGATTCCAACATAGGAAAATATAATTGTCAACATTTTCAAAAAAGGGAGCTTTAAATTTTTTTTTAAATTCTACTCTACTAAAAATTCCAAATACCCCATAGCAAAGATTTCTTCTCTTCTTGCCCCCTCTTCTCCCTCTCCCTTCCCACCTAGTAAAGTAATATATCGATATTCCATTTCTGTTGATTTTTTCCTATTTTTTTCGTTCCTGCTTTTTCTTCCCCTCTAGGAGGTGAAGGGTGACATCTTGGTCCCCAATGAAGTCAAAAGAAAAATTCCCACTGACTTCAATAAGAACAGAATATCATCCAGAATGCTCATATTCCCGAGACCTTTGTCCTATATGCACAATAAATTACATCTGGTGTCCACCTGTCATTTTGAATTTTCCTGCTTGTCTTTTTCTTTTGGTTCAGAAATTTTTTTTAACCATCTGATTTTTGAGCAATGGGTTTCAGATCTTAGGAGAGGGGTGAGGCACGGGGATTTTGTATCACTCTATGATGGCCCCTGCCAAGAGATAATGGATTGACATTGACAAATCCCTAAGAGCTAGACCTGACAGCTAACGGATGCTGTGAGATCAGTCTCAGAGAACAGTCTAAGGTTAGGGGGGCAAAAGCAGTGTGAATACTACACACTTGTCTGATTTTGAGTCTTCCAAACTAAATGTGTTGAAAGTGAGAGGAATCAAGCCAGCAGTGGCAGTGGGAAAGCAGGGGGAGAAGGGACGGTACAGTGAAATCTTTACATCGAACCCAACACATCAGTCACTGCAGAATTCTTCACGGACTACAGGTAGTGATGATTTATAGGTGGTAAGCTTCAATTTGGGAGGCCATAAGCACATTCTTTGATCTAGACTTCTACAGATTTGTTTCCTATGTACTCAGTAAGTAATAAGTGATTTGCTATTGATTTGTCCACAGGCAGAAGAAAAGTGGATTGGTGCTGTAACCCCAACGTGAATGGGAACTTCAGGGACATTGCTACAGAAGGGAAATGCACACAGACAGAAAAATGTACAGATACTTTTAAAATGCCAAGTCTCTAGCTACCAGAAATGCTCCAGCTAAAGCTTTAATATTATCAAACCGCACACAACTGCTTTTTCTTCAAATCAAAGTGTTTGATCATAGCTAACAACAGAAGTATATAATAAAAGATATTTCCTTAACAGTCATGAGCTGAAATCCCATGCACAGATTCCCAACATACAGTAAGCATTTTCCTAAAGAGCTTAAAACATTGTCAAGTATAAGAACATAAGATAAAAGTCCAATCTATAGGAAATGCTCTTCCAGTTACATAACACCTTAACTGCTTAATGCCATCATTAGTGTAAAACAGTACAAAGCTATCCCCTGTGCTTTGCATCATAAAGCTGGATGATGAATTTGTCATTAAGGGCAATTTTTGCTTTGGAAAATTTTTGCCTTGCTTTTTCTTTCTGGTTTGTAATGTTATTAATTTACATTCAGAATAATATATGAAAATATTTAATGTAAAAAATTATATTTATTGCTTCAGGAATGTGTTGCAGCATTCAAACTTAGTTACTCAGATGACAAACATATATGAGATATCGTATTACTTCACTATATTCTGAATGCTTCTATTTACAGTCATAACATTTAAATACGAAATACATTTACTCACTGGTTGAGTAAATCTCAGGAATTTGCTCTCTG
>JAYDZK010000113.1:59350401-59361538 GCA_034509185.1 Euphonia xanthogaster
ATTCACCTGAAAGAAATAGAAAAGGCTTAAAGTCACTGTCTAATACCTGAATTCTACTAAAACAACTTATGATAAATTCACTGTGAAGCAAATGAACTACACTGAAGTAACTTGGGGCAAAGTCTATTGGCAACTGAAAGCACCAGTATAAGAAAGAATTTGTTTCTGACCAGCCAACATATCGCACAAGGGCCTTTCCTAAAATCTCTGAGTCCTGGAGAGAAACTATATTTGTAAGCTCAGCAAAGCTTAAATTTACATTTATAATGTAAGTTTGAAAATATGACACAGTTCAGAATTCTGAATCTTATTTTCTTATTTGCTTATATTTCCTTGTTTCTTTTATAAATCTGTGTAAGTATGGCAAATAAGTATCAGGGAGAAGTTTTTGACTTCTTTATTTTCATTCCTTAGTCCACGTTTTTCTTTCATTATCATAATTTCTATTCTTTTTACATGTGTTTAGTCTTTTTCTATTATTAGCTGAATACTTTTTTCAAGGCCACATTTACTATATTTTCTTTTTTAAGCTATTTCTTTCTTTCTCCATAATGCACATTCCCCTTCCTGATCATTGCTACCAGGGAACACAGACAGCAAGTCTTTTTTCCACCTTCCATATCCATGTTTCCAAATAACAAATTTAGTATCTTTCAAAACAAGGTACTTTATGTTCTGTCAACAATGCTTTAAAAATTGCTCAGGTCTTCTGTATGATGGTTTTTGTCACCAGTGGTTATATAATATTTGCATATACATGCACATATCATTGTTTGTTACCAAACACTCGGTACCATGTTGAGAACAGATTTCTCCATTAACCTCCTGTCAGAAAATAACATAACCTCTTTTTCTCACAAATGCAAGCTGTTTCAGATCCTGTCTCTCCTTTTCTGTCACTGTTTGGGTGCTGTGCTTTGAAGATAAACTTTACTGAAGAAATAGAGAAAAGCAGCTGCTGCTCTCAAGATTTACTCTGTTTGTGCTCATTGTTGTATAACAATAGTCACGAGCGCTCTGAGCAAAGCTCACTGAACAGCCACACAGCTACCCATCCCTCTCTAGTTTGATTTCTACCTCCATTAAGTATAGAAGGGAAAAAAGTGTGAGTTCTATAGGAAAAGCAGGGCACACTCGATGCGGGGAGAGAAATTATGCATCTCACTCCATGGATATCAGAAGGCTAATTAATTGCTTTATTATAGTATATTATTCTATATTATATTACATTACATCTAAGCTGAATCTGCCCAAGCACCCAACTGCCCAGAATCTCGTGACTGTCAGCCGACAGTCCCGACACACAGACATGGATTCAATTGGTCAGTGAATCAAAGCACTCACACCAGAATCCAATCAAGCAAATTCCTTCAGGTAAACAATCTTCCACAATGCATTCCACTTGTGAACAACACGGGAGCAGTAAATGAGATAAGAATTGTTTTTTCTTTCTCAGGTTCAGAAAATGTGAATCCCAGAAATATCCTTGGGAACTTGTGCCTTGCTTTTCTCTGTGAAGGGAAATGTGGCTACAAGTTTCTTCATGGATGGAGATAGATCTGGTCCATTCATTTTCCTCATGCAGGTCTGCTTTTTGCCTCAGTGGAACTTGCCAACCAATCTATCCAAAACCCTTCTTGGGAAGAAGGAAAGAGTAGCAATGGAGGATTGTTTGTTGCAGAGGAAAACCTACAGTTACCCCAGATTAGGTAAAACAGATTCTTGTGGTGAAAGAGCTGCAGAGAAGAGCCTGCAGAGTCAGGCACTTAGACACTTCCCAGGAGCTCCTATTAGACATATATTTGGAAGTGTTCAAGGTCAGGCTGGCTGGGGCCCTGAGCAACCTGGTCTAGTGGAAGGTGTCCCTGCCCATGGCAGGGGGTCAGAGTTAGATGGTCTTTAAGGTCCCTTCTAAGCCAAGCCACTCTATAATTCTGTCAGCTACTCCACTCTTCTTGGTGCTGCCACCAGCAGACTGGAGAAGGTATTTTGTGCAGCAGAGCAGTGAGGTCCCTCCTCCCTGCTGAGCAGAGGCTGCTCACTCCTAGATCTGAGCAGGAGTGCAGTTTGTGTGGCAGAAGAAAGCAACAGGTACTGCTTTTTGGCTGATTTGAAAGTCCAGAACTTGAGTTCTCTGTCTGTGCTGGGCAGATTTCCAGAGTACACTTAAGTGTAATTCTTAATTAAGTCAATTCTTTCAAAAATAGACAAACCCTTTGGAAAATTCTATTCTCCTTGAATTGATGTTGTAAAGCCTGTCCCAAATAAGAGCATAAAAGAAGATAATCCTTACACATTCAGTCATGGGAAGTTTGATGATGTGATACAGCAAACTAGTTGGCATCTTCTGAACTACCTGTGCACTAACTTCTGTAGGTAGTGAGGTTATGGAGAAATAAATTAGACACCAAATCCTACTTGATTAATTGCTTCAGGAGTGCCACCACATGCAAAATTCTCTTTGGTCCTTCTTCTGCTAGAACAGACATGAAAGTGAGAAAATATGTTGCCTAGGGAAGGGCACCTTATATTGCTTCAGGGGCTGAGCCCTGGCTGATTATTTTAAGTGCACTTGTCTTTGTCACATAAGCTCCACGTCCTACACTGATTACATTGTAATTTCATTGTTGATATCAATGGAGATGGTGACTTAGGGGTGCAGTACTAAACATATTCCACAGCAAATAATGACTGAGGTTATTAATAAATCACAGCTCCATTTATACAAAGAGTGCTAATTCTTTATAAAGCTCACTACGTAAACTACAATTAGTTTATTCATGCTTTAGCAGCAGAATATATTTTTCTAAGAATCCTGTTAAAGTCTTTGCTCAAGATTTTAAATTGTTGCAAACAACTCCCTTTGCACTTCCAAGCTTGCACCACTGCTCTTTTGGAATGCACGGCTTATTTTCCTGGATAATGATGCAAAGGTTTCATTTCTCAAAAAAAGGCAGGAGCAAAAGAAAGAAGACTGAAGGGAGCATTACAGAGTTGCTGTATTCACGTCTTCAATTTGACGAGAGCATTGTTTTGCTAGAGGCACTATCTAGAAGTTAATTCATAGAGGCACTATTTAGAAGTTAATTCAGTTAATTTGAAGGACCATAGTAAGCAAAAAAGTTGCTGCTGACAGAAAAACACTAGAAAAATTACATGGTACATTCATATGCTCTCTATGAATATACTAATTTCTTATCACCTATCCCTTTCAAAAAAAAAAAAAAAAAAAAGTTGCCTAATGCTGTTTCTGCTCATTTACTACGGAAATACCTGCACAACCATCAGTTTGCTTTGTTCAATGTCCATGCAGCTCTATTTGTGATCAAGAAAGATCTAACTGGAATAGCAAGACTAACTGGAATAACTAAAAATTCCCTACTTTACAAAGTAAGTACGAAGCAAATGTAAATCAAAATGGTTACCATTAATGGGTTTGCCTAAGTCTATAGAGACTCCAGGAAGATCAAAACAGAAGCATGTTGTCTTTCCAGCTTATCCTTTTTCTGAAATCTTTAAATCCATCTTCCATGTTCCCATTTTCTCCATTACAAAAAAACTTAACAAAACAAAAAACACCCAAAAAACCAAAACAAAAAAGCCACAAAACCAAACAAAAACCCCAAAAAACAAAACAAAACAAACAAACAAACAAACAAAAAAGAAACAAAAAACTCCCCACCAGCTATTTATCTAAATACCATACTTTTTTACTATTGTTCCTGTTCAAATTTTATAAAAAAGTACAAAAGATAGTATTTCACAAAATTGATCTTTGCAACATAAAAAGTCAATGTTAGTTAATACAGGACAGTATTTTCAGACTAGTGGAATCAACTTAGGTAGCTTTGTTGGTTGTTTAAAAGCCCAATTAAAAAAAAATCATTCATTGTAAAGGAGAATTATATGTTTAACAGCTTCCTACTGTATTACCAAAACCAGTGGAATCTTCTAAAATCTCCCAATTTAAGGCCTCATTAACTTATGTAATAACTTGCATGGTGAAGTCACAATGCTGTAGTTCAAGGTCAACAGGCATTTAGCACAATAGTTTAAAAAACATTCTTTAAGAAGCAGCACTCTCCACTACATAGTTAGAGCTAACTTGGGTGTTGCACTCAAAGTTGATATGCAAACTAATTTTTATATAAGAAATTACTGTCTGAAATTATGCACATTTGAATTTCAGAAAATATTGTCTTGGATTTTGCAAGTAAATGGAGGAGTTTATGCTAAAATACCTTAAAAACACATCTTTGCAAAGTATACAGCAGTCACTTTTTCTTAGAGGAATAGAATCATTAAAGTACAGATTTATCAAAATTCATGCCTACAATAGAATTTCTAATTGCTGATCATTTCACCCATTAATTTTGTAAAATTTCATCTTTTGAGACACTGGTTGGGTGAAATGAAAATAAGCATGGGAAACTTTGAAGGGGAAAAGGAATTTTATATGAGAAAAGAAATAGCAAAGGAAAACAGGAATAAGATGCTGTGGATACATGAAAGGCAGGCTGGGTGAAGAAACCTGGGTTCATGTTTCTGATTTGTCTCAATTTAATCATTGCTCTGGCAATAGTAAAAACAGTTTATCTGGCTGATATGCTTTTGTTTCTTAGGATAATCCAGAGAGGAACAGGACAGAGAGAACCTCAGTGGTTACTGAGGCAACAAGGTCAACCATTTTGTATGTTCAAAATAACATTTTTGTAGATAAATTAACTTAATGAAGAATGAAGATTAATATTTCCTCTTAAATTTCACTTGTGAAATCATTTCAAGAATGCCATGTCCAGACTGGCTTCCCCAGATTATGAGAGACAGTGGTGCATAATAATTGCAATGTACATTCACTCCAACTAGGACAAGGAAGTCACTCTTCAACCCAGATCTCTAGTGCAAATATTTCTACCCTGAAATAAAGACTGAATAATCAAAAACCTTCATGAATCTATGCATTTCCATAAATTACCTACCAAATAATTTCTAAGCATGAAGAAAAGGAAAGATTTAGCAAGTAAATAATTTCCTATTTATTGTCAGATATCCTGAAGAGGCCTCTTTAAAATTAAAAAGAGAAGATCTTAAAGTTGTGAGATCTTAAATAAAAAAAAAAAACTGAGTTCTTTATTACTTGTGAGAAGAATAATTTGAAAAACAAAAGTCAATTTATTTTTAAAAATTCCTCTGAAAAAAAATTGATAATAAGTCTAGCAATTCTAATCAATTATTTCTGCTTAAATTTAATCACATCAGTAGTTCTGGAAAATAGTATTATAACCACCAGATTTAATAATATCTAGACTGTAACACATTTGATGTTCTCATGTAATGTTATGGGGTTTTTATATCTATGTTATGTATATTTTATATTTATATTTGTATATCCTAAACACTAAATTCTGCATTCTGTTATAAGCCTATCACATGAGACTGTTGGAATGTAGTGAGGGATGCCTACACATTAGGAAGACGTTGGGTAGCTCTGTGTTACTGTTTTCCTTTGGCAGGGCACTTTTGAAGTTAATCTCTTTCCTGCCTTCGTTATTGTGCTTGGTCTGTGTAGTGGGTTAGTTAAAAATATGTGACTGGGTTCTTTTCTGATGAAACTCAAGTAAACTATATTTAGTGTTCTCCAACTGCTGATGTGAATTCAGTCCACATGATTAGATTAAAACTAATCCAAAATTATAATCAAAATAAGAATGAATTTTGGGTCTTCACTGGCAGTTGCTTCTTTGAACACACAGATTGACTTTTCTTTGCACTGATTACTGTAGAGAAAGTTTTAAAGATTTGGAAACTACTGCGAGTTTCTTCCCCTCATCCTGCTTTGCAATGTGTGTATGGACCAAACTGCCCTTGTCCAAATGCATCACACTTGAGCCCTCATGTGATTTCTTTACCTGTATTAGCTGTTTGTCTGTTTCCACACAGATTTTTAAGTTACTACAATATTTCTTATATGAATGATGAACTTAAAATTTCAGTTAAAGAAAATGTGCAACTATTTACTTTTCTTTAAAGAAGAATCTTTCAGAGAACAGTAATTAAATGAAAGGCTGTGAACATGGACTCTATCCTGTAGCAGGCAGTAAATAGCCTTCAGAGAGCAGAGGGAAGAAATAGGAAAAAAAATGCTACCAGTTTCTACAGGAAATGTTAACTTCCCTGCCATGGGTTGTCTATAACCTCACCTTAATTGCTCTGTTAATGAAGCATAATACTCTGTCTGGCTCAAAGCAGGCTAGCATCTCTCTTGTGATGCTGAGACTGAAATTTCATGGGCCAAAAGCAAGCATAGAAAAAATTTCTGACATTGGTAGATGCAGAGTTGGGTGTGCCAAAAAACACCCACACACCACTTGGTCAGACATATTTATAGTAATTCTGCAAAACAGCCTAGTGCAGATGAGACCTGATTCTAAACTGCATCACAATAGCTTGGGTTTAATGTGTTATTCCAGGAAAGCACTTAAGCAGATTCTCATGGCTGACTTACATTAATGAGACTTAATTACATGCATCATATACGTGCTGTAATGCTTTCTCAAAGAAGGCTTCATATCACAATGATGGCATTTTAGTCCCTCACTTTTTCCAGAATCTTCAAAACTCCCAGTGTTTGATATATATAATTCCCTTGCAGTATTCTTCCATTTTTTCAGGTTTTTTAAGTAGTTACCCTTGATTGTTATCTTTTATGAGCCCTGAGTATTTTGATATGTTATGACTGACTCACATGAGCTTATTGTTTATGTTCTCTTAGACTTATAAATGCTCTTGTTTCAGGATTTCAGCAGAAGTTAGATTACAGAGTTATAAAACAAACCAGATAATGTTTAATTCACTATATATAAATAGTATTCCATTCTCAATTGAAACAAAAGCTGTGAAACCCAGACAGAACAAACTAACCTACCTTGCTTTAGGTTCTCATTATCAGGGAGACATCCTGATTAGAGTAATTTGCAAGACTATGAGAGTCTGCATAAAACACTTTAAAAATATCTATAGTCTGTAAGATTCAGTTCTCCCTGAGACTTAATGATGCCCCTTTTTTCCACAGTTGAAGGTAACCTCTTCATGTTATTTCAGAAGGGGTATTTTTTCATTCTGGCAAGAAAAAGAATTAAAATATATCATATGGTTAGAGTAGCTTTTGTCAGTTGTGAAATATGTTTTATGCATTTGTTTATGTAATGACTTTGTGTTGCAGGATTTTTCAGGTATCATTTGCTTTTTGTATACAGATACAGCCTCTTGCTAAACTGTAAGGAAGGAAGCTTTGTAATCTTGCATATAAGGCATGTGTTTTTTCACCTCACAGTTGGGCAAGCTATTAATTTCTTGAGTAAAAGGGGTATTACAGATGCTTGGCAGAGAGACATCTCGGCAGCAGGCAAAAAACGAATACTTGCCTAAAAAAATGTCAAAATGTGGATGTGCCTCCAATAATTTAAAAAATAGAAGGTGATAAGTTGAAAATGTCAGGTAATTGGCAGACAGATAGAAAGTTAAACTGTGTCCTCAGTGAAGAAAATTAACCAGCAGCTGCCAGCAGAGGCCCCAAGGTCATCTGAATGTCAGATCCAAGTAAGGGCCAATCATTCAGAAGGGGTTCGCTGCTGATATTTGCCCTCCCTGGTCATTTTCAGATCTCCCAGGAACTGCCCTGAACTACTGCCAACATGTGTTCATTTCTAAAAATTACATAGATTGTGATTTATTACCCATCACGCTACAAAAATCCATTGTGAATTAAATCAGCCCTTTGTTTAAATTGCTCCTCTGCAATACGTATCATATCATCATAAATGACATTGAAGTTATAATCTACAGTAGTCTGCTTCAGCCACTGATAAGGCTCCACCAAGGGACGATCAATACTTACTATTCATTTTTGAAATTATCTTCACATTGATCCCTGAACAAGCGCCAGCAACACAGAGGCACAGTGGCTTTAATACAATAATTATATAAAGGTTTACAGGCTCATCCTCCCAGCCAATAAAAGCTGTCAGCTGGCAGGGACAGTTACAATCCCATAATCCATCAAAATGCTGTTCTCTGACCTATGGGCTTCTGGGCTTTCGGCAAACCTCGATAAACATGCTTATAGAGGAGAGAATAGCAACAAACACGAGCAAGCAAAAGCTCCAGATTCATATTACCGATTACAAAAACATATCTCTTAGAGCACATCACCCCTTTCATCAGAGCAACAGAGAGGTGCATTTTCATTGGAATTCACCCGAGAGTGAGTGACCAGATGCGTGCGTATATTCCTGCACAAATTCCGTCTCTCCTTTTCAGCGGGTGACTTTGGATCATGTTGTAGACCCTAATGAAGTAAGCTCATGGTACTAGTCTGAGATATGGCTAATTTAGACAGGAATAGCTACACACTCTACACACAGGAAAACACGACTACTAGAAGTCTGAAAGTAAAATACTGAGAGGCTAAGTATAAAAGGAAGCTACCGTCCAGGGGCAAATGAAAATCCGGATTAAGTGGATTGTGAATGACACTGTAGCATTCAGCCAAGATGCCAAGCTATCTTATTTTGTATGTGTGAATTTGTATTTCCACACAGATGGGGCTAAACAAATCAGTTTATTTATTAGTTGAGCTACACAAGTTCAAATTTTGCATATCAATTGAAGCCGCATAAAAGAGGGGAGCTGTTATTTAATAAGCAAAGAGATTGCTGAAACTAAAGGTTTACTCCAGCTACATTCTTTCTAATTCCAGGATTTAAAAAGAAAAAGAAAAAAAAAGGATAACATGATTTGGAGGCAGAAAGTTTGAGGAAAAAGAAGGCAGAGAAGAAAATTGAAGATATGGAACAAATGAATAAACAAAGAAAAAGAGAGAGTGTGCAAATAACATGAACTGGCACAGTGCTGGAATACTTAATAATGTATAACATCAACACTGCTTCTTGTATTATTGTCTGCCACATCATTTATACCCCTCCTCCTTTACTGATCCCACTGTCAACTTCACAGTATTATCATGTACACGAGAAACACAGAACCTGGCTAGGATTAGCAGGCACAATTTACATTTCGAGTTCATCCTTTAAATGCCTTATTTGAGTTACAAGAATACTGATGAACAGCTCACTCTTTATTTTTTGCCATCCAATATTATGTTAATAAAAATAATAAAAACCCAAATAAAAAAACCCCAACGAAGTGAAAAAAAAAAATAAAACCAAAAAACAAACACATTCCAATGTTATATCTCTAATATTTGATCAGGGGAAAAGGAAAACTGAGTTTTCAAGTTCCACTGCATTATGTGGAGTTCCTTTAGGAAAGAGGTACAATTTGTAGAGAACATTTCCTGGTTACTTCTGTGGTTTAGGATATTTTGGTTTGTTCCCAGCCAATACAGAAGACACTCCACTGTGGTTTGATTTGCCTTAACTCCAATGTTTAAGTGTGACAAGTGATATTTGCCAACTGAAAACCTTGCCTGTGACTTGAATTTCAAAACTCTAGAGTAGACTTTAAATGCTTCTAATGTCAATGAAATAGAGGTATAAATCTGATAAAAGATGAAGGTAAGTATAACTTAAGAAGGTACACTTTCGATTTTTAAATTCCTTAAATTAGACCACAGTGTTCACATTAATTATTTGATAAAGAAAATTCTTTCTTAGAATGGTTATCTCTTTCATTTTAGGTTTTGGTTTTGATTTGGGAGGGTCTTTTTGACCAGTGTTAAAAGGATTTTTTTTTCCCTACAATCAAAATTATTGTCCCTTAGTGTGAAATACAATTTAAGTCACCATTTTCTTCTAATTGTTTCAAATACTAATATATGTGTGTGCCTAAATTGTACAAAAAGTCTTTCTCCTCTGATAGCAGTAAAAGATGGAACAGCTGCCACCCATCAACATGCAACAGTAACCAAAGTAATGTTATGCAATAAAACAGATCTCTTCACAGTAAAAAAGTGTGCAGTGGCCTTTGTGAGGTCGAGTGTGTTGCCCTGATTCTCTAACAACTTTCATTTACACAGACTTTGATGGTCTATTGATAGCTACTTGTTTGGCTTCTGTTCTTTTAGACATGCAAAGGAAAACAGTATTTTCCTATCTGATCTTGGAGAGTGCATCAGCTTGTTCTTATAAGCACAGAGCATCTTGTATCTTTAGAAAAAAAGTAGTTCCCATATGGAATAACGACTCTAAAATACCAAGATAATTGTACCCAAATGACTACAGCAATATCTGTAGCCTTAACTGTCAAATAACGCCTGGGTCTTAAAGTTAATACGGGTTAAATCTTGTACAGGATTGCCTGTACTTGCCAAATTACTCCCCCAAAGAAACGTCTGTGATTTCGCATTAGTCATATACTTCAGATGACATCTGGATCACCCTATTCCTTCCAATGAGTTTGCACAGGTAAGACTGATTAGCAATCTAATTGAGAATTAATAAACACTCCAGTTAATGACAGTTATAGAATTCCCATTGCCCCTTATTGATTGCGTGGGCTTTGCAGATGGCCGTAAACTGCAAAATAAACCCTCTATAACTACTCAGAAACATCCCCTCCTGAAGCCCCACACATTTTTCAAAAATAGCATACCTATGAAGAAAATACAGAAAACTACTACTGGACTGATATAAATTAATTCTAAGCCATATATAGCTTTGGTCCTAGGACTGGACTTCCTCTGCCTATCAACAACCTCCTCCCATTTCTCTGGCACCTCAACATGCATGCTGGTGTAAAAGACCTACATTAAGCAATCCCTACCAATACAGGATTCTTTCCTACAGTGCATGTAGGCAATAACATGCCTAAAGAAGGACAAATTATAAAATCAACCCACCATAATTTGAGATTTGTCATCCAGTTATGTGAAAAGACTGGAGTAATTTGCCAACATAAAGACGGTCTCATACAGTGTACTGTCGACAGCTAGTATTGTAATGATAATGAAGCAATCTCTGTAGAACTGACACAGATGCATAAAGTGGTTTTTGAATCTGATATTAGCAACAGACACTCAAAACAAAATTGAAGTATTCTTATACATTTAAAGGATTAATATAAATAGGTCTTTATGAATACAAATGCTTGAAGCATCAACTACAGTAGCAACATTTAA
>JAYDZK010000113.1:59361638-59376801 GCA_034509185.1 Euphonia xanthogaster
GCAACATTTAAAATGAGAGTAAAACTTTGCTTTTGGCTAAGTCTTCTTCAGACAGAAGGATTTTGTATGAAATTTGAGAAACTCAAAGCATCTTGGCAATTTGAGGTTACAGCATGATGGCACTATGCTGACATTTTGGACTATTATATCTCAACATGGTGTAAAACAATACAAAGTTTATGCAAGAAAGAGACATTTAAAGAAGGGTCAGCTAAAAAAAGATTAAGTCAAACTAGATAAACTGGAGCAGACACATCTGTGGTTTAACCCCATCAGTATCCTTAGATTATTTGTTTCGTGACAAATGGGAGATAAATCCATATCTTAATAGATTTTTCATGTAATATTGATCTATATGAACAAACATAACAGTAATAAAAAATAAGATTTATCTTTGGCTTAATAAATAGAATAATAGCTCATAGTTTGTGGTACCATTTCTAAAATAGATGCATATACAAAAGTTATTCTCTAATACATTCTTAATGGACATAAAGGAAAATATCATTTGTAAATAAAAAAATCATAGTGCATGTTTTCAAGTTACAGATCCTAAGTAGCCAGCAATCCCATTGCCATACAGAATTGTGAATCCCTTCTGTTACCATATCATTTCCTAAAACAAACAATTGCATTTTATATTTAGAGAAAAAAAGAAAAGTCAGAAAATTATTTCACCATTAACAGAGCCGTCATAGTAAGTAGATGAGGAAGCTGGAAGTTCAAGGGAAAACAGAATTGTCTAGAGGCAATTTTTAGTGTAAAGAAGAGGGAACTGTCAAAGCCCTGACATTAAAGTAACAAGAGAGAAAAATAAAGATGTGCACAGGAGAAAGGATTATTCTGTCAGAGATAGCAGAATGATCAAGAAAAATAAATTAGGTCTTCCATAATGCAGATAAACAGGGTTAGCTCTTGTAAAGGGAATATTCTGCCTTCTGTTAAGTGAAAGCCGTGTTTTAATAGTTTGCAACAATAGTTTAAGAAAAAGTTAGTAGAGTTAGTAGCAGAGTATTATTTGCTTATGGAAGGTCAATAAAAAGTTCCGTCATTAGGAACAGATAATTAAGAAAAGGGAAAGAAACAGGTGAGGTTAGGAATATGATTTTATAAATCTAACGAATACTAGTCTTGTATTTTGCTTTTACTTAGCAATCAAGAAAGAGGAGAATGCTGCACCGAGAAAAGAATCTCAGTGAATAGTTGAAAGATAAGACCAGATCACCAAAAAATTAAAACATAAGAATAATTAATGAAAAGGAAATATATATTTGCACTTGTAACACTGATTTAATGATAAAGGGAAAAAGATAATGCAGAAAACTGAAACAAAAGGGAAGGGAGGGCTGATAGGTTCAGGTGTTAAGCAGTGGTCTTCAAAAAAAGCCAACAGTTATGAATTTGCAATAAATAATATGGAAATATAAGGGGAAAAAATCATCACATTTGCAAGAAAAATGGTAATTTTAGAATGATCCAAAGCATAAAAAAGGATAATAGGTTGCAGAAACCTGTAGTGAAATTACAGTACTGTACCTGTGTTCCCTCTGTTCCCTTTGAGGAATCGCAGCTGGATGTCAGTGACATGACACTGCAGAGCTGGCCAGGCAAGAGATCATCCTGCTTTCCAGAGGGTTTCTGTCTTTCCCAGTCTGAAGGCCAACGTGCTGGAAAAAAGCTAACCCATGGAGTAGGACCTGGGGGTCCCAGTGGACAACAAGCTGTCCATGAGCCAGCAGTGCCCAGGTGGCCAAGAGGGCCAATGGAATCCTGGAGTGCATTAAGCAAAACATTGCCAGTAGGTCAAGGGAAGTCATCCTGCCCCTCTGCTCAGCTCTGGTGAGGCACATCTGGAGTGCTGTGTCCAGTTCTGGGCTCCTCAGGACAAGAAAGACATGGAGCTCCTGGGGGACTGGAGCATCTCTCTTACAAGGACAGGCTGAGAGAGTTGGGCCTGTTCAGCCTCGAGAAGAGAGGATTGAGAGAGGAACTCATCAATGTCTATAGATATGTGGAGGGAGGTTGTCAAGGAGATGGATCCAGGCCTTTCTTGGTAGTGCCAAATGATTTGACAAGAAACAGCGGGCAGAAACTGGTGTACAGAAGTCCCACCAGAGCATGAGCAAAAACTCCTTTACTGTGTGGGTGACAGGCACTGGAACAGATCTCCTAGAGAGGTTATGGAGTCTCTCACTGGAGATATTCCAGGCCTGTCTGGATGCAATTCTGTCTACTGTGCTCTGGGAAGATCCTGCCTGAGCGGGAAGGCTGGGGCACATAATCTGCTGTGGTCCCTCTTACCTGACCCATTCTGTGATTCTTTAAAACCATTCAAACAAAGTGTTTACCCAGGATCCTCTCAGAGTGACTGCGAAATGGTGCAACTCTGTAAGACAGACTAAGGAGAAAACTGACCTTCCCATATTAACAAGACCAGGAGATATATGATCAGTTATAAAAGCAAAATCCATGTTTCACTCAGGGGCAGTCCAAGGAGGATTAACCAATGAGATATTTTGGTTTAGGAAGAAATAGTAGAAATGCCAGTGGAGGAAGCCGAATATGTTTTTCTCCTGTTTAAGGGTGTCAAGCTGTGTTTTCATATATTTATCATCTACTCAATTCCTTAATCGTGTACTCTGTCCATGTATAATAAGAGGCAAAAATTTGCATAGAAAGTCCTAATTAGAAAAGATATTTTGGTAGACATATTAGGAAAAATAGAGTCTTTAATCCCAAGTGGCATCTATTGCATGGGTTTTTAGATCTTTAAGGGTAGTATTTACCTTGTACTTATTAAATATATGTATATGTACACAGAAAAATCTGGGAAAAAATTTAAGTATCTCTGAATATTGATTAGTTCCTGCAGATGAGTCTGTTTCAGATCCGATAGTAACTGGTGTGTGATCTCTCTTTTTTAATCTTGACCAAGAGTTTTTCCATTTTGTTTTCCCCTCACATCTTGGTGAGGAGGGACAGAGGGAGAGCAGCTGGGTGGGAAACTGGCAGGTGGCCAAGGTCAAGACCATAGGTAGACAATGAGTCTATCTCTGATGCTGACATCACAGACTGTGTATAACTGTGTATAACTCAGAAAATTATGTTGGTTTATGTTGGTAAAGAAAATATCCTATTATTCAACATTAAGAAAGTCTCACTAACAAAAATTACAATAGCTGCTTCCCTATATATTTGAGCTGGAAAAAATCAGGCAGACAGAAGTGATTTTCAGAGCAGCTAGGTTTCTTTGCCACCTTGTATAAAGGAACTGAATTCTATACGAATAAAATTAAACTCAACACTGCTGCAAGTTCCTTCGTCTACTGTGATCAAAATCTGGCAACGATAGTGTAACACACCATTACTAAGGTTTGGCTGAGCCAGTTTATCGCATTCCTACCAAAGTGATGTTCTACAAAGGCTGTGCTTTCAGTAGAAAAGGGTTGGTACCAGACATCTCTATTGATGAGATGAAAGGGTACAGAAGGGTTGCAAGAATCAGATCGTTGAGCTTCCAAGGCCAGAAATTAAAGTTTTCCAGGCTGCAGATGTGAATATGGTTTAGTTAAACTGAATATGTACATCTACCTTTGAATTAGGGTCTTTGTCTAAAATACATATTTGTTGCTGAAAGTCTCTTTAGAAGAGCAACCTAAAAAGTAGCAATCACCTGAAGGCCACATTAAAAACAACTCCTGGCAACACTGAAGAATTTTTGTCCGAGGGACTGCTTGTAGAAGTTTATCACCAAGCTGTTTCCTGGATTTGAATCAAGTAAAAGAAGTATGCCTCAAATGCCTGTCTTTGCAGCACTATATTTTCAGCTACATTCAAGAAATTCTGTTTATAAATATCAATCATAATCATTTTTTTATTGCCATTATTACAGTTCTGACACCTGATTAAATATACAAGTCCATAGTAAGCATTTGAGAAACAAAAACACTGCTCTCTTTTGCAGTGTTGAAAGCATACTGAGTGTGTTACTTACTGTCAACAAAATGTTTATGAACTCCAGACTTGCTTTAAAATAAGTCTGGCTTAGAGAGACGCAATGTTGTCCAAATCTAGTCAAAATGTTACACCAGATCAAGTACTAAAATGCTGAGCTAATACTTTGAGTATACATATAGCAGAATGATATTCAAGTAATTCCATCTGTTGCTAAAGGACACATTTTGTCAGCATCTAGTATCCCTATGAATAGGACGTGGAATAAGAAGAATACTTATTTAGAATCCCTAATTGCTATTGAAATGATATGGGTCAACAACTTACCTTTCCTACAGTTATACAAACTGAGATTCATTCTCTTCAGCATCTGAAGATTTTTTTTTTTCTTTTTGTAGTGGTAGACTAATTGAAATGAAAGTCGGTTTCATAAAAGGGTAATACTAACCCTTAGCAGTTTAGTAACACCAATGTCTTCTGTTTAACATTATGTAAATTATGGGTAATTGTCACAAAGTGTGGTTTACATACAGCTAGTATTAGAGGGAAAGCAGTTGTGCCTTGTCCTTATGTAACATGCTTAAGTTAAAAATATTTGGAAGAAATGAGGGCTTTGTGGATAGGATGTTTGGCTATGAAGTACCAGTGAAATGACTGTGTAAAGTGCCTGTAGGAAGCTCTTTCTACGGTCAAAAATGTGATTGTTTCCCCTATCCATCCTTTTAAAAGCCATTTCTAGGGTATCAATACATTCATTTCCCAACATTATTTTTAATCCTGCTTTAACCTGACCTTTCTCTGATATCTATAAAAAAAGCCACAAATTACTTTCAGAATGTTATCTAATAGTTGATTATGGAAAACCTTAACACTGTATCCAGCTTGTTGGTATATCCATAACTTCATCCATGACTAACATGTGAATTTGAAAAAAATAAAAAGTGACTGTAGAGATACACAAACTATAGAATGCACTTTCTGGTATAGGGGACCCTTGCCCTTTGCAGCCTTCAATAGTATTCTCTACAGCACCAGTGTCATGTCAGCCATCCTTCACATTCATGTAAATGCACCTACAATGTTGATTTGTCTACTTAAAGATGCCACGATGTCCACTTCAAAGATGCCAACCAAAAATAAACATGGATCAGACTGCTAAGAGATGAAAACATCAACTGAAAATTACTAATAAGTAAAGGTTATCCTTCTTAAGTGAAATAATAGTCTCTATTCTAAATGAAAATTATTTTATAGTGTGTACAGTGCAGAGATTTTATGCACTATAACTACCATGCAGAGATAAGGACCTTTTTCTTTGCCAATTAGGATGTAAAGCAATATGAAGAAAAATTATTTGGACAGGATTTTAGCAGTCATAGTAACACACATGAGGACAAACACATCAGTTGTAAGTCTTTGGATTATAGATTTCAAACAATAGAGGGCTCCTTCCCAGAAACTGCATTTCTGAGTACACACAGCCATCCCTCACTAATTTGTTGTCTCAGCCATGTAGAAGAGGCTCAGCGTATGCTTCTAGGTCATTATAACATTAGATAATATCACATATAAATGTTAAATGACAGTCACATAAGGACATATATGAAATACTAAGGATACTCGAGAAACTTTCTCTTGTATTTTTATTTAATTGCTTTCGACTTGTAACAATAGGAAAGTACTGGGCTGTGGAAGAACAGCACTTGCCTGAACAACAGACGATGTATCTATTATCTCACTTCCATGAAGGTCATCGACCTATGACAGTTGGAGTAGCAGAAACATTAGAAATCATGTGCAATTTAATCTTTACACAAATAAAGGAAAAGTATCACAATGCCTGAATAATGAAGAGTCTCTCAGAGAAAAAGAAAAGTCTGTCCCTGAGGATAGTCTTCATTTTCTTTCCTGAACTGTTCCAATGCGTTCACACTATGAGATTCACTCACTGTGCTGACACACGTATTAATAGTATTTTGGCTGGAAGAGTGTAGATGTTCTAAAGTGATTGCAAAGTGCATCTGTGACTCAGTTCTCCTTTCATTCATTCATTACTTCTTCATGTCAATTCTGGGAGACTATTGTTCACCGAGAAACTGTCATCAGGATTGAAATTAACTGTTTTTTCTCCTACTTCAGGCAGGAGTGTCTTTCTGTTCCCTGCTTTGCAGAACATGCTATCTTATCTTTTTCAAGTCTGGCGATGAAAATATTACATCAGTTTCATTTGAAAATAAACAGACATCAGGAAAATGTAGAGGAGCAGACATAACAAAAGAGGATAACCCATAAAAGCATTGTAAAGTTATCAGTCTGTATTACTCTACTGATAATTTCAAAATCAAGCGAACGAAAACAAAGCACTTCCAATTGCAATTTCCAGTAAGCTAATAGCTAATGAAGGCCTACAATGCAAGTTTATTTTCTATATACTTAAAATGAAACCTTTATGTCTTCAAGAAAGGAAAGAGCAGAAAATAGTCAGGAGTCAGAAGAGATCAGTCATTTCATCTTGTTATTAACTGAAAATAAAGGGTATAAAAAAATATTCCCAAAAAAGGAGTGCTGTTATTGACAAGCTGAAAATGACTTGAATCTTCTATTAGTCTGTCTTTAAAAATGGTATTAGATGAAGATTATGAAGGCTTTTTTTTTAAATTTATTTTATTTTAAATACCAGGCTGCAAGTTTTGGGATATTGTGGGAATGACTAACTTCCCTTCAGAATTATTATTTTATTTTTTCACTGGACCTTTCTTTTTCTTTATGTGGCTTAACTTTAGTGCCATTTTCAAAATGAATTAGAATAACATAAGCTTTTTTAAAATATGTAATCTACCATTCAAAAGGGAAAAAATATTTCAAAATTCTATTTGTAATTAAAACACTGACAGCAGCTCAACATTTGGAAATTTTTCAGGTTAATGAAATCAAAAGGTATCATGAAGGTTTTTAACATTTAAATTCAACACTTAAAAAAGTCAAAAGCATTTCAAAACAGCCAAAGTAAACACAATTTCTATTTACAGCTGTCAGTGTATTTTACTGAAGTTTTATTACTTCAGAAAAACAACAACACAACAGAAGTATTTAGGAAAATTACTATTATTCAAAATATTAGTAGAAAAATTATATCTCCTTCCACAGTTTATTAGACTTTTAAATTTGAGAGAGTTCTGAGTGGTCTCCCACAAACACAAGCACTTTCATTGATGTTCTACTGTCTGAATGCCTGGAGAACAACCTGTTTTATTGATCCAAATTAAGGTATATTAATTTTCCACTTAGTGAAGGACATGAAGAATTTATTCTCTTTTATTCTCATCACGGTAGAATCAAGTTTTGATATAGAAAGGAAAAAGAGGGAAACTGACTATTCATTAAAAAATTATAGCATTATAGCAGTGTTTAGAAAGGTTCTAGGTTTTGTCTGAAGTATCCTTGAACATGCCTTTGAGTGCAAGTATGTATGCACTACCTGAAATATGTACATCCTTTTATACAGTTGTCAGTCTCCATCAACATACTAGGACAAGGAATTATTATAATTTACAGGCTTGGATAATTGTAATGGTACAACAGAAGCAGGAAAGAGTTGCATTTAAAAAAAATCAAAAGCTTCATTTGTTCTTTCAAGATAACAAAAAATTCTTCATTTATTTCCAGATAAAATATTGTGGATGAAATTATTGTTACCGCTGTATTAAAATCCAGGAAGAAAAACAGAGTTTAGAGAATTTATTCTCCTGCAGACATACAGCTATGATGTGTAGAGCCCATGGCTCTGTTCACATTCTGCTGAAGAAGCTGGAGGCAACAGCAGAAGTGCCTTCCTTCTCCTTTGTGCCTGCCATTGCCAACAGGAAGTCACACCACAGAACAAGCTGCGGTTGAATCTTTACTCTGCAGACAGCCAGTGCCACAAATGAGGGCACAAGGACAATGCTTTAAAAAAAACCTCATCCTACAAATTTCAATTACATCTCCAGACCTGGAATTTCTGGGGGACAGACAAATGTTTGTATTAGCTACACAATCAATTTACTTTTCACACACATGTTGTTTACCCTCTAAAGAAAGAAGAGTACTTTCTTTTTTCCTTTCAGATGTATATTTGTATAGCCAAACATCCTAATCTCTTTTGCTTTCTTTGGAAAAAGAGGTGTATACCTCAGTTTTTCCAACAACTCTACTGCAAGGAACACACCTTGGTCATGCAAACTAAAAGAGAAAACTAACATCGGATCAAATATGCATAGCCCAAAATTTAGAGATGAAAAGATTTAATTGGATAAAAAAGTAATCTTTGTGGTGCATTATTTTGCTTTCCTAAAGAAAACACCCCTGGTTTTGTTGGCTGCAAGAAAAAGAAATGTATTATAAATAAGGATGGAGTAAAGACTGTTATGGCTCTGACAGCAATACAGCAGACTGTGATGTGCTTGCCATTCTTAATAGAAATATCAAGAACATAACAGCCAAGCCTGCTCTAAATCTATAACTATGCATGTTGCCTTATTGCTTTGGCTTCACGACCTTGTGTCTCCTTGACACATCTCAACACTCAAATCAATGATGATAGACATCAGGGTCTTGTGGATTCTCCTGGGATCACACATTTTATGTAATATTTTTGATTACCTAATTACAACTTAGTCTTATATAAAAAATAAGGGTATTAGCTTTTGTATTTCTTCATTTTCATATTTTGATCACCTGTGATACATGTTGTATATCTGCCCCTTTATCAGCCATACTTGTACAAAATTTGAGGCAGACTCTAATAAGGATATTTTTAATTTCATTTTCAACAATTTTTCCCCAAAATTCCATTTGTGTCAAATCGCTCACTTACAGAAAGGGAGACAGTTTGCAATTTAGGTGTAGAAAGAGATATGTTGCAGCTGTGGATTGCCAGTATGGTCATCCAAATTAAGGACCTAAAATATACAAAAGGAAGAAAACAGCTTTCATTCCAACTCAGCTTTGTAATTTTCCTGAATGTTTTAGATATTTCTATTATTTGATTTCTAATACCTACATATGCTTATTATTTATTTACTGTTCAATATGAAGACTCCTTTACAAAATACTGCAGAGATATCAAGTAGACTAACTAGCACTAAATGCAGATGCCTGGGCTAACAGGTAGGAGCAGATACAAAGGAAACAGCTGAAGCTGTTCAAAGTAATCAATTTTTTGTTGGCTTTGATTTTTTGAATCCTGGAACACCATTTCATTCCTTTTGTTTTCTCAGCACACAAATTTAGTGTTGTATACCTGAGGCAAAGGACAATGTACCATGTAGTTAATTGTCACCTTGTCAATTATGCATGAAACAAACAAAACAATTTAATTCAATTTGCAAGTTTATAGCAATTTAGAAAAGGTGTAAGGAATCTTTCCTATCATTGAATTGAAGGCTTGCATTTTTTAAATCTTTTTCTTTTATAAAAATAAATACAAACTATTAAATTTTAGGCTGTTTTCAGAAAAAAAAGAAAAACTATGAAATGGACATACTGTTAAGAGTTTGAAACACAGAATTCACATGTGATATATGTGTAAGAACTAAGGATTACAGACTTAAGTATCTTTTCCCATTCTTTCTGCATAAAAAGGAAGGAAAGCTACACAGCTGATAATGTATTGAAGTAGGAAACCTGGAGAGAAATTAGGCCATACAGTCAATAGCAAAACTTCTGTGGATTTGACAGAGTCCAAAAGCTTGTCTTGGAATAGAGTCGGGGTTTGACACAGCCTAAGCCTACATTTTCACATATCAAAGCAAGGATTTAGAATTGTCCAGAAATGAGAGAATCTTTGTGCTGTAACACTTATTTCACATGCTTCGGTTCACCATAGTCAGAGAAAATGGCAGATACCAAATTGAATAGCCTGGATTTAAGATGTTTCTAATATACAGAAAACCTATTCTATGTCCCCAAAACACATGGGAAACCCACAGAAAATTTATACAACATTTGGCAGAAAATGGATGATTTTACTTCCTGATCCTGCAAATTGTTCCTAACTTAATGCTTATGAATATTCCCATTTGAGTCAATCAGATTATTTACATTCATTAAATTAAGCACATATATAACTGTTTTTCAGATAAAGGTCTTAATTACTTTTAAGGTATTGAACCATTTTTCTTCAGACTTGACTCAATGAGAGCTATAGATCAAGTCTAGCTAGAAGTTACTAGCATTATCTGGGTTTACTTTTCCACCAAAAGTGTTTCTGACTAGGATATTAAAAGAAAATATTTTCACATTCCCTCATGATTAAAAGAAGTATTTTAAAACAGTCATTTTACATGTTTGTCAAGAAATAAGTGTTCAGATGAGACAGTCTTTTATAGAAAATAGGAAATGGATTACAGAAATGTATATTTCAGTCAGTAAAGATAGAACTCATTAACTCCTCGTTTATTCCCTCATGATGCATTACTAAATAGGACCTTATTATTTATTAAGTAGTATCCAGTTTGCATCTGAAGAAGGTGCAAGGAGGATGTTGAGATACATGACCAGGAAAAAATTACTGTTCTGATATTGATAACCAGTAAGAATTTAAGAAAATATTGGTCTTCCTAATGTACATATAACAAAATAATAGGAACAGAAACCCCCACTTTTGTATGCTCTCTATACTCTCAAAGCTTAAGTAAACAAGAAATAAAGGCAACATTCTCCTATTGTCTGAGCTGATCTTTTTTAAAAGTTGAACACTTCCACTATTAAAATTAAGTGCTGTAACATGAAAACATGAAGATAAGTATTAAATCCTGCTTCTGAGATGACTTTGGCTAGTTCTCTTATGCAACTGAAATTTCCAAATGACTGTTTTTCTGCGCATCTCTGTCCAAGATGGGGTCCTGAAATGGGTTTAATCACTGACTCACCTCCCAACAGAGACTAAGACAAAACAGGCTCTGCTTCCTATTTTATTAAAAGGGCTGGTGTAATGCACACCCTCTAATTATTCCCAAGAATTTCATTTTGTGGCTATTTTCTGTAAAGTGCCTTGAACATGCCAGTTTCACTCCAAATGGTTTTCAAAACTCCAGCAGCTTTTCCACCTACTTCCACAACCTATTTCTAATAACACATGAGACACAAGTTAATTTATAAATGTCAAGCACTAGGTTTGAGCAAAAGAGAATTAAAGTAGCCATGTGCTACTTTTCAAAGACTCTAGATATTTTAACAATTCCTAAAAGAAAAAGCTCTGTATCCCTACAGTTTCCTCACTTGTGCTGTGAGCCCACATCAGGTTCCTGACCACTGGTGTGGTAAGTAAGGGTTCTGATCACGTTCAACTCTGCCATCAGTGCAGTAGTGGGCATAAAGTTCATCTAAAAGCTTAACCCAATGAGATGTGTCTTTAAAATCCTGGACACCTCTATCAGCCAGCTGACTCATTGTCCATTTTGATGCATAAATTAAAAAAAGCCCTGAAAGAAAATCTAACAAATTAAAGAACTGTAAATGTCAGTGGAAGCCCTGGAAAATTGTCTTGCAGGAGAGGCCTCCATAACAATAAAGTAACTATATAGCATAGCATATAATGCAATTCCAACATTTTCTGTGTCTTAAGAGCATGAATAAAAGATGTCAGAAGGTAACAGAGCTTGTGATTAATTAAATCATATCCACTTATTACTTAAGTCTTCCTTGTATACACAACAACTACAAAAAAAAAAACCCTCCTTGATGAATAAAATTCTTCTGACTTTGCTGGAATCAGGTTATTTACCCTTTGCTTTCTGTTATCTAAATCTAGATCTAGACAAAATTAAGAGCATTTTTTCCCTCTCCTTTACTTAGTGCATGTTTTTAAAGCCTTTTCTGAGACTTCAGGCAAAATGTGGCCTTCTCTTCAAAATCAGGAAAGATAACCTCATCAAGGGTTTGTTTTTCACAATGTGCTGAAATTAACAGATGGGGGGAAATGACAGCCCTTAACTTTTGGGAAAAGCCTTGAGAGAAAACGTGTCGTAAGTCTTCCCGGTGCCCATCTGCATGTCAGTTTGCTTATGGATAAAGAGAAGAACAGTAACCTAATTCTTTCCAAAGCTTTTAAGTGCTAAACTAATCACTTAAATTTTAAATAATAAAATATAATGCAATAGCCCATGAGCTGACCTATTTTGGCTCCAGGCATGCATAGATGTTAGGGATTTTGTTAGAGTTAGATGAGATATAATGATGATACTTTATAGCAAAGATTTAACCCAACATGCCTTTCATGATCTTAGCTAGACTTTCAGGTCTTATGTGAAGGAGAACATTAATCATAAAATAAGAGAAACTAATACTTTAATTCCTTTTCCACCAATCCTATGGACACATGTCCCTCAGCTTATAAAATATGTTTCAATCTGCTTCAGCCACATGCATACACATTTTGTAAGTTGAGGTGTAACATGACCTTACCCTTGAAACTTTAGGTCTCTTTACACTTGCAAAAGTGATGCTGGATCAAGTTGATTTGGTCAGGTTAAGCATAATTAAGAAGCTGGTATAAATAGCACAAGGATGCTCATTTACCTGGTTGTGCTTTGAAGAGATATGTTACAGTCTTAATTACAATGGCTCATTTCCCCCAGGGTACTGTGCTTTTGACAAGAGTCTGAGAGGATGGAATTTTTCTACAACTTGAAATGCAATAAATGCACCAAACTATCTCTTGAAACTTAACTGAGCTGAAATGGCTATCCTGCTACCCTTCAGCAGGGGAAGTGTTGTGTGTGGGTTAACTTCATAGCTGAACTTTATGCCCACCACTGCACTGATGGCAGAGTAGAACATGATCAGAGCCCTTATTCACCACACCAGGGGTCAGGAACCTGATGTGTGCTCACAGCACAAGCCAGGAAAATATGTGTAGGGAAACAGCTGACTGAACAGCAGATATTCTCAACAGCACACATGGGTGAAGCTGTTCTTGCATTACCTCACCAAAATGCAGAGTGGAAACATTACCAAGCATGTCACATAATCTGAATTAGGTCTTAAGTGAAATGACACAAAAAAAGTCCTAACCCAAGATAAAAAGGTGCACAGTTGGTAAATTTAAAAGGTCAGGGCATTTAACCATTGTTGTGAACTCTCAGGAGAGCATATACCTTACAATCTTTCCAAAAGTGCAAGTTAGCAAGCACATGGAATACTCTAAAGAGTTATCTAAGTTTGGATTGCCTACACACTAAGTCACAGTGGGAAGGAACTTTGTTCTTATTTCTCTTCTTGAAAAAAGCTAAATTATAGTATTTCTCCTGACTTCCGAAGAAGTTTATGGGAAGTTCAGTGAGAATTCTGTCATTGTAGAGATTGAGATATTATTGAAAGGAACAAGCAGAGCAGAAAATTTCAACGTCCACATTTCTCCCACAAACAAGAAAGGGTGGTCTCAACTTAGTGCTCTGAATTTCTCTGGAAGCAGGATCAGGTTTGGTACTGGTTTCTGCACTGTCCAAAAGTTTGCACTCACAAGCAATGAATAGACCCGTGATACACCAAATTGCACTATGCTTTTCCTTAAAAAAACATTTTCTTATAAAAATGCTGAGTGTACTTTGGATTGGGAGCAGAGTGGAACAGTCCATGATATACTGACATTGTCCACACTCATGTTCTGGTAAGATTTCTTAATGCTTTTTGCTATATTTTAAGAGCATATTTCACCCCAAAAATTCAGAATTTTCCATCTTTATTTTATTGTCATAAAATTATTTTTAAAATAGCAATATAAATAACTAATGAAAAATATTTGGGAAATGAAAGAAAGAAACTCAAATCAAACAAAAACTCAAACAAAAACTCAAACACCCCCCAAGCCCCCCAGACAAAACCAACGTCCACGAGCAAAAACCCCTAAAAAGAAAAACAAACCTGGAAAACCAAATATAGCACTAAGTTTCCATGCACTGGGATCATTTGCAAACTGAAGAGTAATCTCTTATCAGCTGCTCTTACATTTTCCCCAAACACATGTGAGTATGCTATGGAACACATGGCAAATTACTAAGTCTCTTTATGATTCAGATTCGGAGGTATCACAATAATAACAAAACTTTCTATCCCTGAAATAATATACTGTAAAACTGACAGAGGAGGCTTAAATATGTCTGGATAAAAAAAAAAAAAAGTAATATACCAGGCTTAAAATACGATATTCTATACTACTTAGCAAGCAGCTAAAGAGGGTTTATAGAGAAGAATGATGGATGTAATTTTCTTGTGTGGAAAAAAAGTTATAAGCAAAAGAACTGAATTTAATCTAATATCACTAAAGCTTGCATAATCTTATGGAGCATTTGGACAGTACCTAGGGCCAAGGAGATGATCCTGAATTAGCATGGTATACAAATCAGCTTTTTGATTTTTATCAGATTATCTGCATTACTGGCTAATGCTGATGCATTCTGCAACATGCAGTAAACACTTCTAAGCATCATATTTCCAAAGTGTAAAATATCTTCAAAACAGATCTTAATTGTTTTAGCGAGATAAAGTATGCTACTTTTACATGAATAATATTATCAGAATCCCATTAAATCTCTTCATTTATTATCTCTAATGCTACTTAAAAGAGAAGTTAATAGAGTAATTCATTCTCATACCATGACCTTGGTCACTACTACATGATGTTTCATATTCATTATGCTGAGCTAAGTGAGGGCTCTGTTATAATATCACTTAATTTATATTCTGGGTAATGCTCTGGGGACAAGTTGCTCTTGTGCATTATGGTTCTATCTCAAATCACAATATTTGAAGACAAGTGGAGAGAGCAGATAACTATTAAACAATATGTTTGCTAACATAAACCATGATTCCAGACTCTAAGCATGAAACCTTGGGAACTAAGAGTTAAATATAACAGTATTTTCCATAGTAATGTCAAGCTTGTCTTCAAAAAATATTTTAAAAATGCATGATCAGTCATTATTTTTGTATACTCATAGATTCTTCTAAAGAGAACTATTTATCATGTGGTGAAACAGATAAAACTTCTCCTCCTGCAACATATTTTTACCCCACATAATTTTCAGGAGTAGCAAATAACTGATGCTTTTTTTGCCTTTCAGATTCTCTTCAGAGCAAAATCTAACACAGTTATCCACTCAATGAAAAAACATTACTTGTTTCCTAATGTCCAGCTGCAAAAATATAGTTTCTTTCCTTCTACTTTCAA